>JBBMOE010000029.1:653224-747183 GCA_037975065.1 Chaetodon trifasciatus
CACAGAGCGAGAATGAAAGAAGGTATGTGTATGTATATATAGTTGAGGAGACTCTCACCCTTGCTGTGCTGTGCTTCAAGACTTTCCCCAATTAGGTTTTCTGGGTGAGGCTGTGTGCCCTTCTGGCCTCGCCAGCGTTTAGAGATGCCAATTACTCGCATGGGTAATGAGGTTAACGCACAGAGGGTAAAAGGGAGATGAAGACGAGCGGGCAGGGCGGGTGGGGGGGGGGGGGGGGGGTTGGAGGATGATGGGAACAAGGGGGCTTTTGAATTTTCACCTCAGTGTGGCGTCATATTTAGGTTACAATACAGGCGGGACTCTTCGACTGTCCTCTTGGCGCTCATGCTGACGTCTACCTGTTTCCTTTAAACCTCAATAAACCGCCAACCTTTTCCCAGCCTATCAGTGATAAACATGCAGAAAAATGCTGCAGTCCTGTGTTTTTCCAACAGGCTCAAGGCAGTACAAAATTCTAAATGTCCTCAAAATGTATGGAAGTTGACGCATATGACCCATTTTAACCTTTCTGATCTGCGCCGACACCGACAGAGCAACCCTCCACATTGCTCTCTATTTAGCGTAAAGAGCTACATGCATCCAGTCTTTATCTACATGTTCCTGCAATGCTTATCTGCCCGGCGATTACTGCGGTGTGTTGAAGAAACAGGGCAAAAAAGAGTGAAACTTAAAAAAAAAAAAAAAAAAAAAAGACGGAAAGCATTCTGCGCTCAGGAATGTTTAAGAGGTCAGAAAGATACAAAAGTTAGGAAGAGTGACCTTTTAAGGGGACAGAAAATAGATTTGAAAAAGAAGAAAGTTAAAGTCTAAAAAAGCTGCTAGTTTCATTTCCTGTTAATCTACGAACTGTTGGAGAAACCAAAGAAAAAAGGCTTTAGCGAGTAGCATTTAAAGCTGAGGAGTGGGGGAAAAAAAGAGAGATTTGAAGAATTGACTGAGGTTAGAGACGGAGGGGGAAGAGCGGGGCATTTCAGATGGAGAGGTATGGAAACTGAGACAAAGCAAAGACAGGACATAAATCAAGGTAATGCTACAGCATGGCAAACAGCAAACGATACAACCAGGAAACAAAACAAAAGAGAAACAGAAATTAGTGTCAGAGGAGCCTCCGCTTTGGCTGAGGAGGCGACTTGGAGCGCCTGAAACTTGTCATTGCTTTCTGCTTCAGAAGAGAGAATATGATGCAACATGCCAAGGTAAAATGTTATGCATAACAGAAACTAAGGAGTCACTAAAAACTGTGTCAGGAGAGGCCCTTTTTGGGGCAAAGTGGGAGACTGGAATGAGCGAAAATGTAACCTACAAGAACTGAAAATCATAAGCACAATGAGAAGAAAGAGAGCCTGTATAAGAACTGTATACTTTGCCTTTAAGATCATCATAAACATCTAATGGAACTAAACCCTTACACTATACCTGCTTCAGAAATGTGATATGCACCTATTCATGAGACAAAGCTGTAATAAATATGTGATAATGTCAAATGTGATAAAAGCCGTCTCCTTTGTTGACTTCAACTTTGCGGCACCAGAAAATGTTAAACGTCAACGGTTTTTATCCTGCTCCCCTCTGCCTCCCTCCCTTTTCCCTGTCTCCTCCGCTCTGTCCCCGCTGTGTCGTCCTCCCTCTCCTCACCTTGTCATCCTGTGAGTCCGGCTGCAGCAGGCTGTGCTGCTGGATGGCCATAGGTGGAGGCAGGGGCACCGAGTCAGCGCCCTCCTCTCCCTCCTCCTCTCCGCAGCTCTGCATGCCCGAAGAACTGGACTTGGACAACGTGCCGCTGGACAAGCCCTCGTTACGCACCCTCTGCAACACACACGGACGGCAGAGCAGAGGTTACATCACGATGCTTTACACAACCGCTAAACGGAGAAAGGACAGCATCGAGAGTGCGAGGCTCCGTGTGTCCGCCCACCTCCTCCACAGTCTCATCCTGAGGTGTAGCGGCGCTGTCGTCGGAGTCTTTCTGGGACCCCATCGTCATCTCCCCACTCTTTCTCACCTCGCGGCTCTTCTTGTGCTTGTGGGCCAGCTTCTTCACATGGCCGTCCGCCTTACCGCTGCTGAGCCGACGCACTGGGCTGGTGAGCCACTTCCGCAGGGTGTTGCCTAGGAAACAAAGCCAACACAGAAAGCTCAGTTTGCTGCTGTGTGAGGGATTATTTATAGCCACACAGTAGAATAACAGAGGGACCTAAACCTCAGTAAGCCTGTTTGTGATTTTAGTTAGAAACAGCACTAAAACACCCTATTCAATAAGCAGTGTTACTTCCTTTAATATCGTTCTAATGGGAATAACGGAATGAGGAATAGGAATGATATTTTTGGTACACCATTGTGATGCTACTGTCTCTTTTTGACTTGAGCAGAGAGTATGGCTGAGGTGACCATACCTGGTCGTTTAGGTCCCGGTGAGGTGTGAGAGCTGATGCCGTGACCCGGCTGCAGCGTGGCGGATGACCCTGGCATGATGGAGTCATTGCTGCACACTGACAGAGTGTCTGTGAAAGACAGTAATATGTAAAATGTGCTTCATGATGCAGACTTACACACATAATCATTCGTTTCCTCCCTAATAAACAGTCTGTCTTTGACACCACATGCTGTACCTTTGTGGTTGAAGATGCCCTCCATCTCCATGGAGGACCTGGAGTGGGCGATGCAGAGCATGGAGCAAGGCACAAGACCCTCCAGGGCCGGGGAGCGGTCTGTGGTCCGGACCAGGCACCAGTCTGGCCTTTCATGGCAGCGCTCCAGGACCTCCACCGTCTGGCCGCGCCGCACCGTTAGCTCGTTGCTGTTGCTGGCCATGAAGTCGTGTATCACCACAGTCAGCTCGCAACCACCGGAGAGCTGAGGAGGAAGACGTAACCACGATGGGAAACAAGCGGACTTCTTCTAACTGCAGAAAAGAGGCAGTTATAACATCATTTCTCATGTGTATGTGTTTGTGTTGGCTCACCTTGTCGCTGTCCAGTGTGTTCTGTGAGGTGCGGGAGGCCAGAGAGATGGTGTCTGGCTGGCTGCTGCCTTCACCCTGACTGTCCAGGTCCTCTCCGTCCCTGAAGGACACACACACGATCAATATTAGTGTTTGAATTCTTTCCCATGTGCATTATTCTCTGCTCTCTCACAATGTCTCCAAATGCAGGTGTCACGTGTTTACCTTCGCCCCTTGTGGTGCTTGGTTGTCGTTGCTTTGGGAATATGGATGGGCTCCTTAAGCGCTCCTCTCAGGTGAATGGTGCGCTCCTGAATCACCTCCCTGATGTGCTTGATCCAGTCCTGCTTGTTCTCAATGCTCGAGGCCTGTTGTTGGTCAATAACGGAGCGAGTTCGAGGAGTCAAAAACTGTCAGGAGGTGAACTTCCTTTGGAATTCTTGTTTCACTCTGTGTGTTTCACACAAGTCTGAATTCAGCTCTCGTCATCTCTTATCTTTTTCAGATTTATCTTATTTTCTTTTTCACTACTTTAAGACAACTTTTTCATTCTTTCTTTTTTCCAGCAAGTTGGGAATCACTGCTCTAGAATATTTTACACTACAATCTTTCAGTCTCTCAGCTTTGGCACTGGCCAGTGTGTGTGTATGTGTGTGTGTGTGTTCTTAATCGTTTGTTCAACAACAACAGTGCAGATAAGAAGTGCTAAGAGTTTGTGTTTCAGACTTGTGAGAAGTGGCTGAGGGCTGTGTCGTGGGATAGTTTGTACTCACCATCGCTCCATGTTTGGATCCCTGACTTAGCTTTGAATTTAAAATATAAAATAGAGAATTTCACTGGTTTGGCCTCAGAAGACGTACATGGCATTTTTTATGCTGACAAAACGGTTTGACATGATAGAAACGAACAACACTGAATTTTTGCCTTGACAGCAGATTGTAGGCCAATTAAATGCGCAGCAGATTGTAATGATGGTGTGTGTGTGTGTGTCTGTGAAAACATGTGTAGTTAGTAATGAGACACACTTCATTTACAATGCACATAGCACATGACTGCTTCTCAGCGGTTAGTCTGGTAGTCAACATGTATAATAGAGTCGTAATGCTCAGAATTAAACGTGTTAGGATTTTGGCTTCATGCTGTTCCAACGGCTGACACCAATTTTAATCTATCTGCTCAACGGGAAAACACACACAAGATAATAGGGTCTAAACTGAAATTGAATAAACTCATGGGTCATATCTTCCTTCCGCAA
Organism: Chaetodon trifasciatus; assembly: GCA_037975065.1. Taxonomy (NCBI): domain Eukaryota; kingdom Metazoa; phylum Chordata; class Actinopteri; order Chaetodontiformes; family Chaetodontidae; genus Chaetodon; species Chaetodon trifasciatus. The sequence continues at coordinate 657,442 of JBBMOE010000029.1, forward strand.
CGGTGCTGAAATCATTAAAGAGTTTATTTTTCTGGTGGAGAAAGATGGCTGCTCGTCACTTTGATAAAGTGGCGTTGAGCCAGGATGGGAGATTGTGGGTGTTAAGGGGTTGAATCGGTGTCAGCGGCGTTGGTGGAAGCATGTCAGCCCACAGAGAGAATTAGAGATGCAAACATCCACAGAAAACACAGCCCCAGATATACAGATGTCCCTGTGTTTGTTAACAGATGGAACAAAGCAGGAGCTAACCAGAGGACAGAGGCTGGCAGAGAGACAGAGGGAAGAAATCAAGGGGACAGAAGAGGAGTTGGGACTACAGAGAGCCTCTTGGGCCACCTTGATGCCGCTCATGCAATCAAACAAGATGTCAGAGAGATGAGAATAGAAGAGAGGTAGGAGAAGACTGGGCTCGACCGATATGAAGATCTGGCACATTTGGCTGCCTTCTTGTACCCAATCAGATAATGAGAGTGACATCAAACACAATAACAGGGAACTTTGTTTGATTACTTTTATTATTATTAGAATTCTTATCATCTATCTCGTTCCGCCATTGAAAATCCCAATCGGTCGAACCCTAAAGGAGATTTTAAGAGAAGCAGATAAGAGGAAAGTGTGTTTTACCTTGAGCACAATCTTGTTGTCAGACGTCGGGGTGCGTCCCACCCACAGAGCAAACTTACAGGGGTCTCCTTCGACGTGCTCCGTCACCCCCAACTCTGACGTCTGAGATGAGAGGGGAATAACATGAGTCATCGGAAGCGTCACAGGAGAGTCAGGTGGTCTTCTGAAAGGTTCACTTTGTCACTGCAGTACAATGTAAAACTCAAAAAGCCTGATTGGCTCTTTAAGTACGTTATTTTAATTCAATTACAGTAGCTAAACAAAGAGAAACACCTTATCCAAACATCTGTCACTAGGTGCATTTCACCATCCTCCACTTACAAAGAGTTTGCTCTTGTAGATGTATTTGCTCCTGCCATTCGAGTCCTTGACCTCTTTGCTGAAGACAAGGGACATCTCAAAGAGGAAGAGGTGGCGCTCGCGACCCTTACGGATCAGAGTCTTTGGATCCCAGACCTGGAACGACTCCTGGAGGATGAGCTCGCCCTGGGACTCAATGTTCTCATCAAAACCTGGAATGAGGAGGGCGAAAACGGAGCTTGCTACAAATCCAGCTATCAGTAAAAGACCGTAACAACATAAATAAGGAGTAGTGTGTTAATCACCTTCCAGCATAGAGAGGTGCATGGCATCGTTGGCTTTCTTCGGAACACTGAGCATCACCTCCAGGCCGTCCTTGATCTCTCCTTTACCTTCTTCACAACAAGTCAGCAGCTCCTAAACAGACACACACACACACACAGACAGGAAGCATGACAACAACACAGGACGTGGACGACCACCGCAGCAGTGAGATTTGGGATGGCGGGTCACCTTCAGCAGGAGCTGGTACTTGGTGATTCTCTGCACGGGTTTGATCAGATAGGAAGAGATGGAGTTGGCCAGTCGGTGCCTCTGTTGAATTTCCTGCGTGGAGAAGAACAGTCATGTGATCAGACTTCGCTGCACAGGACCATGCAATTTCCATTTTAATGGCTATAGGCCGTGCTCACATCAAAGTAGTTCCCAGCATGCTCTAGGATGAGCTGGGTGGAGTCCGGTTTGTTCTTGCAGTAGTTCACATACATCTGGAACTTGTCAGCCTAGACGAAGAGGACAGAAGTATAAAAGATTAAAGATGATACTTGATGATAGTGATTGAGATTAAGCATCTCTGCTGAACCCACAGACAATCAGTCATATGTGAAATATGTTTGCTTCATTCCAGAAACATTAAGGATTTAAGTCTCTTAATGCCCGCTGGTGAATCTTTTTATTGAATGGCGGGTTAGAGCACACCCGAAACGAATGGTACATACCCATGTGACAAAGCAATGCCCAACATCCTCTGGCAGCTGCTCATACTTCTCCAACTCTTTGAGAAAGATGCTGAGAAAACAAGGAATAAAAGATTGAAAGGTGAGAAACCTTTATCAAATACGTGAAAGTTTAGTTTGAAATAGGATTTTCCATAAATCAAAGCGTGATTTAAGTCCTAAAAAAAAGCATTTCTTACTTATGGTGGAATTCATAGAGGTCTTGCATGTTTCCAAAGATGATGTGCTCCTTGTTGATGATTCCTGGAGGAATCTCCTCAACTCCGCTGGTCATCTCCCACAGGTAGGTCTGCACAGAGAGAAGACGACAAAATGAAAAAAAAAAACAAACAAACAAACAACAAAATGAACAAAACTCTTCAGTAGCATTCTGATACATTTCCAAATTTTGTTGTTGCACAACTCTGGCATGACACAGGTTAACAGTGGTGGGCTGTGAAGCTGGACTTACATCCATGCACTCCCGCAGGTCTCGCACGTAGGCTTTTTCTGTCTGAATCAGCTCAGCCATGATGAACCTAGACACACAAAAAGACACGCGCACACACACACACGCACAAAATTAGCAACTGTCATACCGTCCTGAGCCACAGAATGATAAATCACCAACAGCTTTCTTCCATCCTGTCTGCTCCATCCATTTACGCTAATGAATAATGAAAGAGTTACGGACCATAAAACGTGGTCATAAACCAGCCACAAATGACTGAAATCATGCTCGTGATTTGTGCTGCTCGTGTAAAATGATGCCGTCTCCTTCTCCCGTGTGCTACATGTAGATTCATTTGCTCTCTTGCGGAGCTTGGCTGTTGTGTCTGCAGTTCTCGTGCTGGCACAGCAAACAAGAGACGGAAGTTTAAATCACGGGAATCCATTATGCACCGACATTTACATTGAGCTCACTCTCTCGCTCAGAGCGGGCAGGGGTTCGGTGTTGGCATTAATCTCGACAAGGACAATGAGGAGCGCAATAATTGAACCTGTGACCTTCTGAAACAGACCATCTTAGTAAGCATTAGGCCGCTCTGCTGCAGATTTTGGGCGCTGAGCCAATCGTTTAATGACTCGTCCATAGAGGCAATGAAATATATTTCTAACGTGAGGAACATGCAGCGTAAATGCTGACTAGCTACTATTTGTTTAGTTTGTAGGCACATCACGTCCTGTTCAGAGGTGGAGCTTTTAGCTCTGCAGGCTAAATGCTAAAAGGTCTCATAAGGCACAACCTAGCGCACTTTATAATCCGCTAAATTATTCTGAACTGGCAATTCTACAACTCTGCTGTTATCTGTAAACCCCCTCTGGGAAGCGGCGACGTACTCCTTTCTGCGCGCCGACTTGCGTTTCTCCTCGTTCAGCTCGTGAGCGGCGTCCCGCAGCTTGACCTCTGATCCTGGAGCTGTGGCTGGGATGATATCCAGCTGGAGATCCTTACTCTGACACACACACACAGACAAAGCAAAAGATTTAAGAGATTTAAAGAGACAGATTGTGAATTTTCTACCTGTCAGCCCTATCGAAACACATGACCACTTACCGCCTTGTTGGAGTCCGAGGAGATGCCCAGGGCTTTCTCCAGGCTGCAGCGGTACTTGTCCATGCGCAGGGAGAAGTCTCGGTAGCGTTTGTCCACAGCCGTCACCCATTTCTTGATCTCCCCGGCATGACTGTGACCCTTCTCGCAGAACCCGTCAGCCAGCTGGATCAGCAGCTTCACGCGCTCCTTAGTTTGCTGAAGAAGAGGGGGACAGTCATTGTTACAAGCACACACACAAGCGTACACACAGTCACATGCCGTCAGTGTGTGTGAGGCTCACCTTGGCTGTTATGTGGAAGTCTTCATGCTCCTTCAGCAGCTCCTGCGTGTGGTGGATACTCGAGCCAGTGGAGGTGTGCGTGGACAGGTAAAACTCCCCAGTGTCATGAATCCACTCCAGAGCCTGAAAACACAGAAACACACAAGACGCACCTGCTGTCAGGTCACATTGCCACACAGAGCAGCGTCTTGCTCGGCTATATCATTGTGTTCAGCGTCACAGTGTGAGTCATGTTTCCTGTACCTGCTTGGCGCTGCGTTCAAACACCACATACTGCTGACACTGGTCCAGCCGTCGTTTCCGCATGGTCCAGAAGTGGAGAACACGATTCTCTCTCTGCAGCAGCTCATTGAGGATGTCTTAACAGAAACACACACACAACAATCAAAATCCAGGCCTTCAGCATCCAACCAAACTCCTAAGATTTCATCAGCCCTGCATAACGAACATATATCAAGAACTGCTTTTCATACACTCTCTAATGCAGCATGCAGTGTTCACGTGTTACAGCCTCGGTAATGCTGAATGTACTTCCTGGTACTCACTTTTAACCTGCTGTTCTGGTGCTTTGACGTGGCTCAGCATCCCAGGCATGTTGACACTGTTCCTGTGCATGTATTTGAGGAAGACGTCTGCGTTTCTTCTGGCCAGAGTGCACGCCTGAGAGAAATATCAACACATGTAGACACACACTCAGATCAGACATGCAACTTGAAGCTGTGTTTTGGCTTTGCTTCGATTTTGTCGTGCCTCACCTTGAGGAAGGCCTCTTTCTGCTCCAGGTGTTTGCTGATCATGGGGGTGACGTGGTCTGTTTCACAGTTGGGTCCCAGTTTGTCGGCTCCTCCGCACCAGTCCTCTTCTCTCTTATACTCCTGCTCCAGGCTCTCCAGCACACTGCAGACCTGTGGGGATGAACATACAGTCTGTCTGAGGAAAACACTCAACACTGTTCTTTAGAGAAATCTTTGAGACAAAGAATGCAATTGAGTGCTGAGTCCTCCGTGGGGGTCTCTTATCCTACCTGTTCAGAGGTCTTGTAGAAGGCCACTGAGGCATTGACTAGCTTGAGTCGGTCCTCCATTTTCAGCATGAGCTGCTGCCAGTGGGAGGCCACACTCTCTGCACAGTCTCTGATCAGGTCCATGTCGTAGTGGTTTGCCTGGAGCAGAGCTTCCGCCTTCTGCTGGACCTGCAGGGCACTCTGGTGGGTTTTCTGCAGAGGGGGAAGAGGTAAAGAAAGAAAATAATTGAAAATCTAGATTCAGACTTTGAAGAGAAATAAAATAATGAAGGGAGAAGACTGATGGGTTAAAGACACACTGTCTCACCTCAATAGCATGTTGGAACTGCTCATGTTCTCTCTGCAGTTGTTCAGCTTCCTGCAGGGAGCTGGCTGTTATCAGACCAGCGTTGAGCATTGACTCACCATTACGAATCCAACCCAGAACCTGAAAAATACAGATTCAAGCTGTGGTCAAATGTCACCAATCCAACTATTTATTTAATTCATTCTTTCCAGAGAACTTGGTACACTGTAGTTGCAAAGTCTTGGCCTGCAGATGGCACCTTTTCTCAGGCATGTGAGTCCTACCTGTTTGACTTCTGCCTGCAGGTGTCTCAGCTGCACACACTGCTCCAGGTGTCTGCGGTGCTGCTCAGCTGCCAAGTCAAGTTCTTGCTGCTTCTCGTGGAGAAACTCCAGCAGGTCCTGCACCCGCGTAGCCATATCTACGTCCCGGTCACACAGGAGCTCCACGCCTTGAGGCAAGACACACTGCCATTAGCTTTGGATTCATACAGTCGAGCCCTGCCCGTGCTAGCTGCTGTCTTGACTAAGAAATAGTTCCCAACAGTTGTAATTATTACTCATATAAGTATTAGTCTTATAAAGTATATTTACCTCCATTCTAATAACTGCTCTATGAATATTATCAGTACGTTTCAATACATGTGACATGATGTAACCATTCTTTGTGCTCTTTCAGAGAGCACCTTATTAGCATGTGAGATCACAGGTGAGTTATTATAGTTAATGTGTGGGTGCCTCTCCAACACTGACTGAATCTGACCTGCGACACCTACACAGTATCAATATTAAACTAATGTAGCCAACACAGAAATCTGTGCAGCAGCAGTGAGCATGAGCTGTATTCTGCTTTAACCCTCAGGTGAATGATGACTGACGATGATCACGGAGGGATGGATGCAGAACAGTTGAGGATTTGCAGATTTTAAAAGACTTTTAAAGGCTGGAGACACTTACCATCCACCTACAGGCCAGAATTTTCATAATAAAATGCCTTTTGGTCTTTCAAAGACGAACAGCGGCTCTGCATGGTGTGGTGCTGTATGTCCAGTACAGTCTGGGTAGTGCACTCACCAGAGGCTTGGACTTCATTGACGTACTGGAGCAGCTCCTGTCCCTGGTGGATGACATCGAAGGTGAGGTTGTTCATGGTCAGGGCCTTGTCGGCGTGGTGCTGCAGCCTCTGCTCGGCCAGCGTCAGGTCCTCTGTGTCGAAATCATTCATCTGACCCGTGAGCTCCTCATTCCATGACTCCAGGTCAGAGATGATCTGAGGAAGGACAATAAGGTTTTTTTTTTTTAAATGGGCAGAGTCTGATTGTCACATACTAGGAATATAGCGCTATGGTAGCTCAGGGAAAACTCATACTGTACATACAGCAAACACACGCATGACCCCCCCTCCTCGTCCCGAGCAGACTCACATCAATGGCATCCCTCTCGAAGATGCGGAGCTGCAGGAAGAGCTCCAGTTTGATCTTCCTCTCCTGGAAGAGCTCCTCCATCTGGGCCTGGGCCTCGTCCAGCTGCTGCAGCACACTCTCGATGTGGTTGATGGAGCTGTTGTGGGGCGTCTTGTTGCTGGAGATGGCCGAGTCCCTGGAACAGAAACACGCAATTAAGCAATGAGCGGTGAGAGGCAGCGCTGCGCAACAACGCAAAAAAAAAAAAAAAAACAGCTATAAAGACACAGTTATGACGCCAAGCGAACTAGCTGCTTTATAAACTGCTGCATAGCACAGCCTGCAGTGGCTTATTCAGCAGCAACACAGCAAATCAGTAGATTTCAAAAAAGGGAGCTGATATGTCGATTTAAATGATGGAAATGTCTGCCTGGAGAAAGCAAACGCAATTTCACTTTGAAAATTCCACATTCAAGACTGAAATTTCCCCAAAATTTCCCTAAAATTAGCTCACATAGTTTAAAGGATAAAACACTGGTTTTATGTCAAGCTTCATTTTATTCCAAAAACCGCATCATTTGGGGAAGTCCCCAAAAAACATGGACCACGTCCTCTCCTATCCACCACATTTCTCCATCTCTAATTCCCATCTATGTTTTACATCACAAGCGTTACCCTTTGTGTCGAGATGAATCCTCTTGAATCCATGCATCACAGCGGTTTAACACTACACACAGATTCGACCACAGAGACTTAAGAGTTCCAATAAGTGGCAAAGTGAAGCAGCTCACACAGACTCTGATTCATCAATCTGACGGATGCACACATGCATGAAGCATGAACACACGACACCAGAGAGATACCGAGGGGCAAAACATGAGTAAGCAAAGACAGTGGAGGTTAGACGGATTCCGACTGGCTAAGAGGTTGATTGCTCAGCATGACTGATGCACTCCCAAACTCACGTTCACAGTCGCACGTGCGCACGGTCTCACACGCACACACAAAAGTGAAAGGTGTATAGAGTTACAGTTGCCTCCCGGGGAGACTGCTTTATAAACGTGTCTAATTGTGTGGCAGACTTATGTAAGAATTCACAGTGGAGCCAACACTCCAGGGAGAGAGAGATGGAGAGAAGGAGCAAAACAGAGAGAGGGAGAGAACAAAGGGGGTGGATGAAAAGGGAGGAAGAAGAGGGACTGGAACATCCTCGGTATAAAAATAGAGTTGGAGAATGAGGGTCAACTGCATCCACCTCTCCAACACCTCCTCCCATCCCGTTATCTTTCTGTGTTTTTGGTTTTCCTGCATCTCGAAAATGATGCTGACGGGAGTATTTCGTTACATGTGTTTACACATTCATGCGGCTTTAATTCCAAATCGCCCCATGTGTAAATTGCCCTGCCAAAGCTCTACTGAGACAAAAGACTAGAAGAGAACCATTATGTAAGAAGATCCGTTTTCGCATTGTTTTTTTTTTTTTTTAAACATTTTTATTGTCACCAGTTGGCTCAGAGGATTACTGCCTCGTTTGTTGGGCATTGCATGTGCGCTATTATCTTGATTTCTTTCACTGCTGATGGATTCTCTCTCTGAACAACTGGTGAAAGTGGCTTAACAGATTGGCTCGCATCAGATTATTAGTTTTAGTAGTTGCATGATTCAACTGTTACATATTTTACAGATTCTGTCCACTAGTTTGTAGGTTTTGATTTTGTTCCAGTCAGAGTTTAAGAGGACATGCATGTGATATACAGAACTATATAGCTGAGGCATTACCTCACAAAATAAGTTTTTGTGGCACTAAATCATTTCTTAATACAGATCTCTTCATTATCTTTTCATAGAACATCTAAATGTATCATTTCAGCTTAATCTGTACCTGAGCTGCTGGATGAGATCCTCTCCCTCCTTGATGACGTTGACGGTGACCTGCAGCGTGGTCTGCTGCTGCTGGCCGAAGCGTTTGATCAGATCTTGTACGGCCTCCACCGACTCGGCGTAAACATCGTCCAGCAGCTCCTTCTGGAGCTCCTCCAGCCATGTCCACAGCTGTAGTAGGACATTAATTGCAAATATATAGATATATATATATACTTTTTTTTACAGCACAGTGTTGTCACATTATGCTTCAAGATTTTGTGGTAATTGTTATATAAATCACATATAGATGACACCTGACATGCAAACAATCAGCAACACAAATTTGTCATCACTTGTGCAAATACACTTTTCAATGACACGGACAGAGGACGGTTTAGTGACCATCCGAACCCCTCATCTCGACTTTAAGGTCAAGGCTAACCTATAATCACCCTCACACAAACCTGAACCTGGTTTAGAAGGAGAGATGCTCTCGGATTAAAAAAATAGAAACCTCTATGTGACTAACCGGATAAAACAATACACACATATTCCATTTTATCTGGTAATTATTTCCCCGTTGCTCTGAGAGTGCTCTGAAAGCTCTCATCCACACAAACACACAGCCCACCATCCACTTCAGCATTGCGTCATCCTCCCTGCCTACCTCTTTGACGTGCGTGTGGAAGGCGACAGACATGTCCAACAGGACTTTGCGCTGCTCCACACGGCGAACAAAGTCTTGGATCCTGTCTTCGAGCTGGTGGGCGGCCTGGTAGATCTCCTCTGGGTCGCACTCTCCCGTCTGGGCCAGCTGCTCGGCCGCCTCCAGCAGCTTGTCTGCATTAGTGTACGTATTCTACACCGAGGCCAGGGATGGAGAGAGAGATGGATTAACCCAGGAAGGCGACATATATAATGCAAGTAAAACGGATTTTGACGACGATGAGAGAGAAAGAGTAGAAGCACAGAGAAAATGACAAACAGGATATGTAGGAGACGTGTACACTGATGAGAGTCAGCGATAGTAGAGCTGCACAGAGACAGCTGGTAAGAGGAAACGGAGACAGAGAGTGACTGAATTTGATATAAAGAGGAAGAGAAAGATGCTGAAGAAACAAACGGCTTCATTAAGGGGGAATATCAGAAGGCTGATACTAATATTTTCTGGTTAAAGCTGATCAGAGATGACATTCTAAGCAGTTAGAAGTAAGAGTCCTGCATTGAAAGTATGCAAGTATTCTTTAGCAAAATGTACTTCAAAGCACTTTAAAGTAAAATTACTCATTCAGAAAAAATCCCCCACTGAGTGTTATGTATAACATATTACATTATATAATTATTATAAACTTCATCTGTAAAGTAACTACAGCTATCAAATAACTGTAGTGGAGTAGAAGTACATCATGTTCCTTTCCATTGTAGTGGAGTAGATGTTTCAAGTGGCATGAAATGAATACAAATTAAAGTTCCAAAAATGTGTACTTGATTAAATGCACTTGAATAAATGTACTGAGTTCTATCACCATTTTAGGCAAAATACACCCAATAAGCGTTAGGATTTACAACTAATAGATAATTTGACTTACAATGTGAAACTGAAACTAAGAACTCATGGGGTGAGCTGGCTGATGTTTAAAGCAAATGTAGGAGGAAACAGCTGCACTAAGTCTTAAACCGAGACTATGCATGTTTTCCTGCATAAAAACTGCTGCAGACACATGTGACAATCATGATTACTGCTAAATGCTTAAACCTACTATTACAATAAACTGAAACAAAATCTAATTGCACATTTTATAGCTGTTTTTTGCAGCTGTTTTAAAAAAAATGTACTGTTGCTGATGAGAAAACACAGCACTCTGAACACAGTGATCTCGCAGCGGGTTACAGAAACTGAACCACCCTACCTGTGCCACTTCCTCAAAGTCTTCGTGCCGCTTCTGTAGAGCTCGGGCTCGATGGAGGGACTTTCCCACACCTGTGTGTTTGCTGAGGAAGGCCTCACCATGGTTTTCTATCCAGTCCAGCACCTACACACAGAGACCACACGTCCGATCAGTGAGACAAACGCTAGGGAATAGGCAGCCACAAGGGGGTGCTCTGAGGTGGTAGATGAGCCACAAGTGCTGATGACAACCACGAGTGTGTAAGAGAAGAGGAATGACAGAAGCGATGATCAGTATTGTACGAGGCGGCATGCCGAGCCTTTTCTTTTCACACTCATCTCCCGGCACTCTGTCCTTCAAAGCGTTAGCAGACGAACAGCATCTGCATGGACATATGACCCAATTCAGTTGCCATAGCAACAGTTGCCATGTCAACACACCCAGGAATGCCCGTGATTTTTTTTTGGATGGGATGCGAGCGTATTATCATACTGGACCATTTGATGATGGCATGCTCATTGTGCTTCTTTCCAAGCTTTTATTCTGCAGAGAACATTTACATTTCAGGCCGTTATCCAATGTTCCTTTCCACTGAAATGCGTGATGAGTGAAGACGCAACGTTCCAGCAACTTGCTCAAGGACATTTTGATAGGAAACATGGCTGCCACTGGGATCAAACCCCTCTATTAAGAGAAGAATCCTCCTAACCAGTACGCTACCCTGCTATTTTCAAATTACTGTCTAACCCTCTCATGTTATACTGAAAAAGCTGGCAATTAACTTCGGTCATGGAATTACCACGTATTTGAACAAACGTGCACACGCATATAAACAAAAACACATAAACAATAGCATGCATGTGTGTGTGCGCGTGTGTTTGTATGGGCGTGTGTGTGGGTGTGCGTGCGCGCGCACCTGCTGGACGTCCTGCTGAAAGACGCAGAGCTGCAGACGTTGGTGCAACCGCACCTTGCGGTGCTGCCAGATGTTTTCCAGCTGCCTCTGGTGATGCAGCACCTCGTGGATGATGTCCAGGACGTGGTGCACTGCCTTTGAGTAGTTTGCTGACGCCGTCAGTGAGTCAGCACTGCCTGGGGTCAAAGGTCGCTGCAGTTTGTCCAACAGGGCTTTGCCATCTTGGCTCACCTGAGGAACAGAAGTTGTCATGTTATTTATTTATTCTTTGGACTCATATCTGCTCCACCAATGCACAGGAGTGGAGAATACTGGCAGAGTGAAAAGCACGCTGGCATTAATGTGATTTGTATTTGACTGAACCTAGAAATATAAACATCATCCAAGTAGCAACGGCCAGCAAACGGTGTGGACATTTGCTCGTGAAAGCACACGCACACATACACACGTCATACTCAGAAACTCATAAAGAGAAGTGATAAATGAAAGAGCAACACAAAAGAGGAATGAGTGAAAATGAAAAATAATTTTTGGCACTGTACAGTTGCAATTCCTTCAATATGGTCAGCGTAGTCCTTTCTTTTAAATTCAATTCAAAGCACAGAGTTGTATCATGTAGATGTTTGCTGGAAAAAGCTTTAATTTTGACTCCTGAACCTCATTATGAGAGGGGCATTCAATGTGCTGTTAGAAGTACATTGAAGCTTTAATAAGAAGTACACTGCTGCAAATTAAACCATGGCCGTGGTGTCAAGTGATGTTACATTGCTTAACTCTCTGAACTTGCTATGGCTTAATGGTTCTGCACATCGTCTACGTAGATAAAGTGGGATGTTACCTCGGAGTAGGCAGCAGTGATGTGTTCATACAGGCCTTGGTGGTGGTGGATGGCGTCTTCAAGGTCCTGCAGCTCGGAGGGCAAATCCACCTCGCCGCACGCCTTGCACCAGGAGTCCACGTTACTCATGTACTGCAGGGCAAGAACACACACACTTGCATTTAGACTCGGATGTAAAGCATTTCACATGAAACTCGGCGTGGGGCGGTGGTGTATACGTCCCTGTGCTCTTCCCCGGGAGTCACAGCAGAGTGTGCAAGAAACTGCCTGCGGAGCATTTTCTTTACCAATACTAACTTAAACATGCAGAAGTGTCCTTTTATATGGTTATGAGCTCTCTTTAGACTTTTCAGACTCAGAGGAATTATCCATGGCTGAGTGTGCTGTTCACCGGCCTGTGGTGACTTTTTTGTACCCCCATGTGTGAGAGTTTCATCACTGCTGAAAAGTGGAATAAGGTAAATGAGTAGAACAAAGATTTAAATGTGCCTCTCAGTTTGTGTGGAGGGGAAAAAGTTGGGGTGAAACCTATGGGAAAAAAAAAAGAAAAAAAAAAGGCTGTTTCTATTTTAGCTCACAAACATGAAAGGCCGGTCTGATGACGGCAATATTCCAGGCCGGAAAAGTCGTACCACCCATCCCAGTTGGGATCCTGCTTGTGTGCTTTTTCAGGCCATGAATCATTCCATAGTGGCCCGACTAATGAGCACAGACAGAAATAACAGCAGATAACAAATACTTCACTGACATGCTGCATTGTTTATGTAAATATATGCTAATGCAATGCATATGGTCGGCTTTATATATTTAATGAAGCCAAATGGGTGTTTTACAACCTGGAAAGTGTGTGCATACGTGCCTGTGTGCATCCATTAAGATAGTGAAGGTCAACACCTCAGCTGCTTCTGAAGGTACGTCGATGTGAGAATTCAACAAACATGATATAATGTGTTAATTAACGAGCTTTGGATGTGCTGGTGGGCACATTTTGTTATCTTTGGAGCTTGGCCAGCTTCTGATAAAACACACTATTGTCTAAAAAGACGCTGAGGACGGTTTGTTTCTGCAGCCCTGCACATGAAATAGTTGACTGGATTTGACTGGTTATGGTTTATACTGAAAAATTACCCAATAATCAGATAAAAAACATTGAATGTTAAGTCTTGTATCAATTCTTCATTTCACTCATTTTTAAAGGGAAATACCAAACATTTGCTGGTTCCAGTCTCTTAAATGCGAACACTTAATCTCTAAATAATCCTCCATTGCAGTCCTACATCTGCACGTGTTTCTGACTCACCTGGTCACATTTCTGGTGGAAGCTGGCCGACATCTCCAACAGCGTGCTGCGCTCGTCCAGCGCCGCGGCGAAGGCCTTCCACTCCTTCTCCAGCTGCCCCGAGATCTGCTTGATCTGCTGCGAGGCATAGTGACCGGACTCCAGCAGCCGGTTGCCCACCGACATGATGCGGTTGATATTCACGTAGACGTTCTGCACAGCGGGAGAGCGGGAAAGAGACGGTTGAACAGAGGGATGTGGGAAGATGAAGCACCAGACATTGGGTGGGAATGAAATGAAAAACAAGAGATTCAGAAAAAAGAAAAACTACACGGACGAGGCTTGAGGAAAGAGGAAATTAAGAGCTGCAAGTAAAAGAGGAGCAGAGACTGAGGCGAGGGCTATTGAACTGTTGGCATTATTGTCATCCGAGGACAGAAACTCTAGCAGCTAGATTGACTCCTCGTCTCAACAGTTTCATAATGGTTACATAAGGCCAACTGTTGATAAAGAATAGGATTACTCAATACCTGGTTGTGCTGCTGCTAACATGCAGAAAATGTGCAAGTGCACACAAGCACAGGCTGCTCCAAACAAACACTTGAGCGCAGTACTAGAGGTCGACACTAAGTGCAATAACTATATGATTATACAGTGTGGGGCACGGACTCGATGGTCCAAGTGGGCGGAAAAGCATTACCTCCTGCTGTGCATCAGCATGCGTGTGTATGTGTGTGTGTATGTGTGCGTCTTACCATGCAGTTCATGGCGAAGTGGTTGTGCTGGGTTTGCAGCTCTACGGCGTGGGGGTGGTTGTTACCAATCTCTGTGTAGCCTGCCAGGAACAAACCCTTGTTGTGCATGATCCAGTCAAACATCTGAGGCACGGGGAACGACAGGACAGACACGCAGGGGGGAAAAAAAATGTTAGCCTGTTGAATGATAACATATACACAAAAGGTGCGGGTTCATCGTTAACTTTCACAGATCGCTGCAAGAGCAGGTGAAAATAAACAGCTGGCGCTTGGCCGTCGTGGGTAGACCTCGGCGAGTTTGTGCGCTGCTGCGGTGTGTGGATACTTGTCGTCTTTCCAGGCCAGAATACAGAGAAATGGACTGCCTGTATTAAGAGTATCCTCTCAGGCTCTCCAAGAGAACAACTCGTGGCCTGTGGTGTCCTAGCAACAAGCTCCTACTACTGCAGTGTATCCAAGACTGCAGCTCTGCCTGCTGCTGCAACCTGCTATTTTATTCTACTCACTCAAACGCGGATCTCTGAATTTCTCTGCCTGTCTCTTTCTATTTTGTGCCGCAGCTGTCATCACCTGAGCTGTCGGAGTGGCAGCCAGAGTAGGTGGCACTGTGCCTGCGTAAGCTATCCTCTGCCTCCCTGCCTGCTATCCTGGGATGTGGTGGAGGGTGACGCCATTAGCTTCTTACCTCCCATTTTATGTGTGAAATGAAATTTAAGCCGCTATTTAAGTGCTAAAATAAAACAAATTCGCGAGCTGCACATACAGCATAAATCAATGCTTCACTGTGTAATGAAGTTTTTGTTTGTATTGGCACTTGTCTGCCCTACAGTGATCACCAGCTGTGGTTATAGATTACCACTACATCGCTGCTCATGCTGAATGAACCCCTCCTGACTCCCGCCATCCACCGACCTTCTCTGCGTCCTGCTCGAACAGGCGGAGCTGGAAGCACTGATCCAGCTGAAGCTTGCGGACGTGCCAGGCCTGGTGGACGTGCTGTCGGGTGGAGTGCAGTTTGTCCAGCAGCTGGGTGATCCGCGGCACCAGGCCCTGGGTGTCGGCGTTGCATACCCCGCTGCCGCTGCTGCTGCTGCCGCCGCTTCCACTGCCTCCGCCGTTGCGGTTGGAGAAAGACTCGCTGCTCTGGATTCGCTGGAGCAACCTGGAGATGCATTTAATGTGCTGCGTTACTCAAGCAATCACAAACAGGACACTCACGGGGCTGAACGAGTTTCTACATGACCCTACAGTTCCTCACGCTGCTCACGCTGTACTGTTCAGTCCTTAACTGAGCACAAAAAGAATAAATGCATGCTCGCCTCTGTCCTTCAGTGTCCAGCTCCTCTATTGGGGCTTTTATGACTTTCTTCTTCAGCGTGGCGTGTTCTTCTATCATCCGCCTGGCTCCTTCCAGATCTTGGGGGAAGTCTTTCCTCGACACGGTTTCTTGCATCTCTTCCAGTCGAGCCAGCATCTGGGTGGCGTGACCAGAGAACTCCTCAAACGCCACACGCACCTGGATAAAAACATAGCAAACAAGAATACTGCATGTAATCAGACCCATATTACCCCTGCTATTCCTGCTGCAGCTCCATTTCTAAGACATTTCATCAGCTTGGTCTCTTGCCCTGTTCTCTGCTTATTTTGTACAGCACGGCTGAATTTGAAAGTCATTAGGGGTTTTAGGGATTTCAAGATAGATTTTCCAATCAGGCAGACAGGCTTGAGTGACAGGATGGGCGGGCCAGTCTCACCTCTATCCACTCTTCGTGGTTGTAGTCCAAGCTGCCATCAAAGTCCGCTGTCAGTTGGGAAGGGTCGACGACCTTTGTCAGGCCCTCGAGTGACACCATGGTGGTCTAGGGGAGAAAAGAAGTGGAGAGGAAGGCATTGGAGAGAAAGAGGGATTGGTCGGGGTTTAGGCGGATTTAGGTTAAACTCAAGTCAATTGAGTGCAAAATGCTTCTAATCTCTCCTCTCCTCCCACTGCATTTCTTTCCTGCCTTCTTGTACTGTTGGAAATTTTGTTATTTAGATAAGACACGACCAACCCCTGCGCCAAAAATGGATGAACACAGGATTTTTGACATGACAGCAGAGTTGCACTGCTTTTTAGCGGACGCCTTGTAACTAATAACTTCATATATCAATGACATGCCAGAGCCTATTTTATTCTCTTCATCCTGCCAATTCAGCAAACAGCAGCTTTACAACGCCGTAACATTTTGAAAAGGAGTCACCAAATAAGCGCTTCGCAGCATGCACTGTTCTATCGCAGACCAAAAAGCTCAGACATTAAACACTTACAACACCTTGGCACAATTTCTCAACGCTAAGTGAACTTCAGATCCTCTCCACAGAACAATTGCATATTACAATATCAATTTCAGAGACACAGCGAGGAAATGTCTCCCTGTTTGGTTTCAGTGCCTCCGTGTTTCTGCTGAGCCACCTCCGCACAACACCCCCACACACATGGCCAGAGATGGATGGAGACAGAAAGAAAGCTAGAGAGCTTTGTGTAGGCCAAACAATGCAGAAACACACTGTTGTCCTTGGGCAGAAAAGCACAGTGGCTCTCGCCAGGGGAAAGTACTGATACCGCTGTGCTCACTATTGTTCTTCAAGTTAATTGATTTGTACTCTGTTGAATGCTGAGAGGGGCTGTTGGGGACCCCCCCCCCACAGAGCCACGAGCTTTATCAACAATCAAAATCAAGGTTGCAGGCAGCTCTCCGTGCTCCAGCTCACCACTTCCATTCTTTTCGTCTCAATTGAACACAAGGAGAGAGGATGGAGACGTTTCCTACCTCCCCTTCAAGTTCTAGTCTTCCCAAGCCAGGAGAGAATCCTTCAGACGCACACACACTTGCTACAGTAACACTCAATAACGCACATGCTTGGAGCTTACTGGTGACGTGAATGCTGGATGTAGCAGATCAGTTTCGTCAGGCTGGGAAAACTCTGCGCACACACGCACATGAGGTTATAGAGCGATGCATGATGGCAGGCGCACATACAGATCCACATGCAGCGGATTCCAATCAATGCCTGTGTGGCCGGGCAGGGCGGCTCGTGGATATCAGCAACCTGCCCCGAGGCATCTGCCTATTCTTCTTCTCGGACAATCAATACGGTGTCATCGGACCGCATTGGACCACTCACACACACACACAGATCCGGTCAGATGCTCAGGGAACGTATCAGAAACACACTGTACAGGGATCCCAGCACGTACAGAGAGGAAGAACAAGATCATTATCGTAGCAAGGAATGCCCTTTAAAGACAGATCAAACAGGAGGGTGGGACATTTGTTAGCCTGTCCTCATTAGAGGGAATTTACTAAACAGGCTTCAAATCAGATGAAGGCATCTTCACAGCTTCAAAAGCAAAACACCCGCACTGATTAACCCCTGCAGTGGCATTGTCAGTACTTTTTCACATTGGTACACATTTTGCCATCACTTTATAACGACTGAATGGTCCAAGCATAAAAATAAGGCCGTTCTTGTGAATATATGATTAAATCAGCTGTGAAAATGTGCTCTGACGCGTGACTGACAGCATCACAAACACTGTTCCTTGTGATCCCGTGTGCTGTTTTCTGCGTCGAACGTGATGACATTTTTTCCTCTGGTAGACAGCTGGCTGGTGATTTACACACCCAAAGCAGCGGGGAGAGGAAAATAATGACATGTGCCGACGATGAGCGGCTCAGCTGGCTGCAGCGGTCGTTATCACAACTCAGCTGACAGCAAATTAAGGGGAAAATGGTTGACTTTCTGCTACTTTTAGCACTCATTACGTCGAAATGGGAAACACAAAATAGAGGCAATTAATCTCTCTATATCTGGGTGCTTTCAAAATTTATTACAGCGGGCTAAAAATATATTATAGCCCAGTCTACCCTTAACTGAGCAGCATACAGTTACATAATTAAAAAAGATGTTGCTGCTGTGGCAAGTGTAGCTTTAACTGTATAGCATCTCACCTGCAGTAGTTCCCATCATACTCCTCTAGTTGCCACTTCAGTGACATCATTCCTTGCCTATAAATTCTCTATAATTACTGTCATGTTGTCATATTTTGACAGTCCTAAACAAAATGCAGTCTGGCACAGTCATTAATATTACTGTATAAATGTTCTATTAATTAATAATTACAGGTTAAAAAACATTTTCAGATGCAGGCAGCTAATTACGTAAGCAGCCAGAGAGCTGAGCTGACATTGAAATAACCTGTTACTGTAGAGAATCGCTCCCCGTCCTACCTCAAATTCGAACTTGGAGCTGCCGAAGTTGGTCCTCTGCTTCTGCCAGAAGTTGTCCGGTTTGATGATGAGGGCGACGTGGATGCAGGATGGAAACGACTCCTGCAGGATCTTCAGCAGAGGTTTGATGCTGTCCCACTTGGAGCCGCGCATATCAACGATGACCGTGAAGCCATGTTTACACACCTCCTCGCTGGGATGGATGGAGGTCGGCGGGAGTGGGAGGAATTAAAGAGATGGGGGGGGGGGTGTGAGGGAGGGAGGGGCGGTGAGGAGATTGAGAGAGAGTATAATCCAGAGAGAGGACACAGATGACAGGCGTGGGAAAGGATGAGGGAGGGATGGAGAGAAGAGAGAAAGGAGAGAAGGCGATGGAGATTGCAAATGGGAGAGAGAGAAAAAGGGAGGAAAGAATCAAAACAAACAGTGAGATGACGCATTTTCTATACTGTGAGAAGCCTACGCAACAAACACAGATCCCGCACACACACCCAACCACGCACACACACACACACACTCTCCTACACCCACACAGAAACCTGCGACGAATAAGTTCCATATGTGTGCACATATATAAAAAGACAAATCAGCACATCTGTGCACCAGCAACCTTCATCTACCTGTGCTGCTCTGCTCTGGCCGACATTACGACCACACAACCTCACACACACACACACACACACAAACACACACACACGCACCAGCTACACACACACACCTGAAACTAAAATCTGCTAACATTATGTAAGATCGTACAAAAAAGCGTGTATTCGCCTTCACGATTTGACGGGAAAAACGATGACATGGTTCGTTCATCGCCATGTATCTTATGACGACTACTTATTTTATCTTTTGGTATTTCTACGCATTTCTAAAACACGCCTCCATCCCTTCAGACGCCATAACAAATATCATTGCAATGTCTCTCTTTTATTGCATCTCTAAACACCTCCATCCTTTTCCAATCCTCTCCCTCTGTAACAGCCTGTCAGCTGATAGACAAGTGTGCAGCAGTGTGCAGATGTTTAGTTTCCCAAAATAGAAACACCTTTGGTGACCAAAGACGACACACTTGAGAGACACTATGAAGACGTGCGAAACATGACATGGTGACGGCGTGGTTACACATGCCTTGAGGACAGAGAAAAAGTCAAAAAAGATCATTTACAGTGAATGCACTTGTGTTCCGAGCCGTACGGAGATGATGTGGCGACTTAAATGGAGGCGAGAGCAGACGGAGGATGGGCGGATTACGACGGATGGATGGAGGAGACGAGCGGCAGATTAAAGAGGCAGAAGTAAACACAGACGTTTTACCTGCGAGGCGAGGAGCTACTCGTCCACAGTAACTGCTGCTGCTGCACTGCCTCAGCTACTGCGACACTTTGTTTTGCTTTCACACACACACTCGCTTGCTCGCTCGCTTGCTCACACACACCCCCTCACACATGCGCTCTCCGTCTCTGTCAGTTTTAATCCCCCCCCCCCCCAGCCCTCTCTTGCCGTCTCTCCACTGCTTTCTCTGTTGATCCCTCCTCCCTCCCTCCATCATTTGCTGTCTGTTATACATCCCTCTCTTCGCTCAGGCTTTCCCCTCTCTGCCTCAGCATCTCACTGTGTCTGTAGAACTGATTTTTGGCAGCGAAGAAGCTGCGGCAAGCGAACTGGTCTTGAATTATTTCTCTCCCCGTTCCTCCCTCACCCCTCACATGCTCATCTCAGCTCCCTCACGTGTTTCCTTACACAGCCTCATCCACTTGCTGCGGGTGTTCATTTTGTTTAGAGGCTGCTTCTTCTCTTTAAATAAATGACAACGCACACACATACTGCTCTCAAGCAGAACACCACAAATGTAATGCGTTACCTGGGGATGCCGGCGAGGTAGGCGATCAGTCTCCTCAGGTCGTCCGTTCGTATTCTGTCATGGTTGCTGCGTGATGGAAACGTTAACACCGGACCACCGCGTCTGTCTCTGCCACCTGAGGGGATGCACACACACACACATACACACACAGTCAGATTAGAGAGCATGACAGCAAGCAGAATTCCCCCCTCATGGTCGTGTGCCTCCACCAACGAGTAACGTTGCAGTTTACATCCATGTCTGTTAAGTGTGTTGTTGGATTATATCAGCATGTGTGATTCCAGTGAAATCCCTGCGGGAAATATGCTGTTTTCACTTGTGGCCAAAAAGGTGCTCTGCGAGTTCACAGCGACCTTGACCTTTGACCTTTCCCCACAAAAGTCTAATCAGCTCGTCCTTGAGTTTAAGTGACTGTTTGCGAAAATCCCTCAAGGTGTCCCTGAGATATCACACACAACCCCCCAAAACAGGTATGTTTATACCCATTTTGGAGTGTTATATTTGTCACTAACTCATCAAAAATCTGACTGGGAGTATAATATGCATCCAGTAAAGGAGTGACAGGATTCGACAAATTAAATTGAACGACCTTGGCAAGAGATTCACAAGTGATTTGAATCTCTAGGCTACAAACTCACTAGCAGTTCTGTGAGGCTCTACTAAAAATGCTTATGGTAGCATGCTCACAGAGACAATGCTAACATACTGATGTTTAGCAGGCATAATGACCGCCATCACCATCTTATTTTAGTTTTGCTAATGAGCACTAAACACAACGCACAGCTCAGGCAGATGATAATGGCATTTGTTTTGCAGGTGCTTGACCTCATGATAACAGTAGGTGAAAATTCAGAGGATCACCAAAGTGATTCAAATTTATGCTGGGGGCGGGGGGGCACGGGTGCCTGCACTAAACTTCATGGTAATCAATCTAAAAAACTGTCAAAACACTCAAAATCACAAATGTTAAACTCATGGTGGCCCTTGAGGAAAGGTCAGGAGGCCTCTGAAGCCAGTAGGTCGCGTCGCCCGGGGATCCCGAATGTTTAACCTGTCGGTGAAGCTAGATGAAAGGCCAGAAGCTCGCCGAGGACATCATGATTCATCCGTTAGGGATCACGAGTGCCTGCACCAAATGTCATGGCAATCCATCTCATAGTTTGAGATATTGAGTCTATACTGAAGGACAAACCCGACAATGCCATTCTTAAAGCGGTGCTAGCATCCCCTTATTCCAAACACATGCAAGCTATAAATGTGTGGTTTCTGTATTTTCTGTGCATCCCAACACACTGCATATCTGACATTTTGTGTGTTTACAGTATTTCTGCCTTCAACAGTCTTCTAGCCTGAATCTAATGTTCTGTATTTTGCAATATTATCTTGCCATTTTAATGACTAAATTACGAATATCTACAATAACAATAGCATTGTGGGTCTAGTTCCTGACCAGTGTCGGAGGCAGGGAGCTGCTCCAGTCACGTGAGGACTTGTAAACACAGGCCGACTGCGCTCGGCCCACAAATTAGTGAGTTGAGGCCGGCTGCTGTGCGCCTGTAGGCTCGACCTGGCTGCTCAGAGGAGAAAATCAAACGCTCACGTGGCAAACAGGCAAACATGAGTGAGCGCGAACATGGCCGATTTATTAAGGGGCCAGATTCGGGATAATAGGCTTAGCTCATTTACCCTCCTTTTCACCAGCGGTCCCTCCTCTACATCCCTCCCTCCTTCATTTCAAAGCCAATTACTCCGCGAGCGACTACTATGGGATGCGGTAGCTGAGAGTAAGTCATCTCCATGGCGACAATGACCCGTCTCTGCCTCTCGCAGTTTCATTGTGTTTCGTCTGAGTCATCGTCCTCGTCATTGTGTTTCTGCCTGTGACCTTCGCCGCACACAAGGAGGCCAATGAGAAGTGCACACACAACATGCTCACACAGACTTCCACGCATGTCACTTTTTTATTCCATTTGATACTGCTGAGATCTACTGTGTGAGTGTTTTTCCACTGGCATCTGCATGCACATGTGATGATAATGCGTACGGTCTGTCTCTTGCACACGCACAAGTTGAATAATGTTTTTGTGTGTTGTACAAATAATCCTGCTGGATGTTCTTGGCAATCCTTATCTCCAGTTCGGCCTCCTGTGAGTTTTCCCTGGCACGACTCGAGCGCGAGCGAGCGAGAGAGAAAGACTGTCTGTCTGTCAGTATGTGTGTGTCAGACATGGCTGAGGTTCCTTAAGAGGGGGCAAAGACACAGACTCTATTCTGTAGTCCTGCTGATACTGAAGAAGGGTCAAGGGTTAAGTGTCTGGGCCTCAGTCTGACCCCGTAAGTTTTTACAAGTAGAGTGCACAGCTCATTATTTTGTCCTGACTCTGTGTGTGTGTGTGTGTGTGTGTGTGTGTGTGTGTGTGTGTATGTGAGAGTGGAGAAAGCATACCTGCAAGCTGGGTGAAAATGCAAACTAAGGACTCTACTTCGTGTTTCATTAGCCTTGTCTACCATAATCAGACAGTCGAGGCTGACTTCTGAGACTAGACACACACACACGCACACACACACACACACACGCACACGCACACGCAAACGCACACACACACACACACACACACACACGCTCTTACCTGACAAAAAGGCAACTTTTTCTTTGAGGATGGGAAGTACCTCCATTGCTCTCATCTCTTCATTTCTCCTGAAACCTGAATAGAGAGAGAGGGGAAGACAATGAGGTTTGAATGGAAGAATAAAAACAAGCATGTTTCTCCTCTCTGTCCTTTCTCTGTCCATCAGCTGGGACTTTTTGTTTCTTCGGGGTGTATTATTTGGGACCGAGCAGGCTTTGTCCACTTGTAATCTGGAGATCGGCGGCTTTTAATCACAGAGGATTGAGTCCTTTTCCAGATCGCTTGCATCATGAAGAAAAAGTAAGATTCACAACCCGAAACACACACACACACACACACACACACACACACACACACACACACACACACACACACACACACACACACACACACACGCCGAGACAAAGCACAGAGGCTGTGGTCAGACACACAGTAGTGGTGAGACAAAGTGAGGCCAAAGAGAGGGGAAGTTCAGGGGAAACAAAGAGCTGTTGTAACTCTTGCAGTAACAGAAGTGAAACAGGGTAACGTTACACTAAACACCATCGGCCACCTCAGTTCCCATCACCTACACCCAAATAACAGCACTGTTAAACAGGAGTAGCTGATGAATTTTTACATCTACCAGTAAGTGTTCAATGGAGGACAAAAAAGCTAAATGATGCTAACATGCTCGCAATGACAACATGCTGATGTTAAGCAGGTGTAACAATGTTAGCATGCTAATTAGCACAAAGCACAGCTGAAGCTGAAGGGAATGTCGTTAGTTATGAAGGTATTTGCTCATAAACCACTGAAACTTTGTTGTGGTGGTTGCACAAGCTGTAGAATCAGAGGATCAAGTCATTCAAAATTATCTTGCAGGGACCATGACTGTGATCCATCCAGTAGTTGCTGAGACATTTCACACAAAACCACAAATGTCAACATCATGGTGGCATGAGAGGTCAGGAGATCACCAAAGTCAGGATTCATCCTCTGGGGACCACAAATGTTTGTGAAAAGCTTCATTGCAATCCATCCAGTAGTTATTGTTCTATGTGGGCCGAGAACCAAAGCGGTGCACCGACCAACTTAACAACAGACCCACATCGCCATCCGCGAAGCCGTGGCTAAAAGCTATTACCCCCAATTCCCCTCCTTACAATTTTCATAAACCTCATAAATCCTGGGTATCGCATGTATGCAAGCATGTCGTCAAATTAAAATTCAGACATCTCAGCTTTCAAAATTTCCCTCCACTCTCTGTTCAAACCGCAGTCAGAAGATTTTCTAAATGGCACCATGAGAGCAGGCCAACAAGCTGTCAGCTGAGAAAAATGAATATAAATATAGTTACTATACTCACCGTTTGCCTTCCCTTCCACTACTAGTACCTGACATTTTCCTATAAATAAATATCTGCTAGTATTTGCCGGTACTCAGTGATGAATCACACAATAGTGGCTGAACCTTCAGTTGCTTCATAAAAGCTTCGACGTTTTCTCAACAGGGGCTCTCTGACAACTGTGGCTCTTTCTTGGGAAAGATCCTCTGGCACTTGACACGAGGACTGATGTGTTTTACATACTGGTTTTTCTGGAATAAATGCAAGGAGTACTGTATGGTTAGCATGAGAGTTAGCGAAGGAAAAAAAAGGCCCACAGCAATAATCCGAACTATAAATTGACACTATTAATGTCAAACTGGATCTCGTGGGTGTGATCCCTGAATGGCTGTCAAGAGATCCAATCAGTGAAAACCTGTTTCAACAACGCCTATATATAAACACACATTTCCCCCCCAAGTGATTGAACACACACCTCCACTTAAGAACACACACACGGACAGAATGGGCCCAGATTTTGTCCTTCAGACTGAGCAGAGGTGTGCTTTGTGTGACTGATGACCCAGACAAGTCAAATTAGCCGTCCCTTTACTCTCTCGTTCTGTCCCTCTTTGACATCAGGAAGTGACACTTTTAGCACGTTTAACAGAAATTAGAATAAAATGACCTTCCCTCTGAGGTCGATATATGTCACAAACACACACACAACATCTCCAGAAACAGAAAGCTTATAAATCTAGAGTGTCTGTCTAGCGTGGTGATGAACTAGTAAGGCGCACACATGCTGTTACCATGTATTACATAATGAGTACAACGCAAATGTCGGCCTTCTACTACTGTTATGATGCAAGCGCACACACAAACACACAGACACACACCTCTCCTTGGCACTTGTAGTGAATTGTACTCCAGTCTCCGCTCTCAGCATGCTGCCGAATTCATGGCTGTATGCTAATGAGATGCTAATTCTTTTCCACCACCGGAGGAGATGGATGAGAATCAGGACTTGTCTGTATTTTTTACACTTCTTCCCTCCTCTCATTTGTCTACCGACGTCCCTCAGGGTGCCGCAAAAAAACAAATTAGCATGATCAACTATATTTCCCACGGCGCTCCCGTAGAGACTGAGATTGTAGTTCTTTCTAGACGACCCATGAGAGGAGGTGGATGCAGACAGAGAGGCCTCGCTCTGCCTCTGTTTTAAGGGGCTACACGAGGATCAAGATGTAGCTAATAATTGGGATCATTACTGACGAGTCATGCTGATCATTTTTTGCTTAATCATTTGACCAAAAAATAGCAGAAAATGCACATCTCGCTCTAAAAGTGCAATAATATCCACAACAAGTCAAGGCCCAAAGCTCAATTTATAGCAATATAACATTTTAATGATTAAACAATGAGCGATTTGACTTATTTGATGACTACTCAATGAATTGACCGCTTTTCCAACTAAGGGCATTACCTGCAGACATCACCTGGGATTTCAGGAAATTGTGATGGGTGTTATTTGTTTGGATAAGTCAGCATCTTTTCACCGTGGAGTGATTCATCCTCATCAGAGAATCTCTGATGTTTTTCACAAACTTGCGCTCTGATTGGCCGGCTGCAGTGCCATCAAGCAGCAGGATAATCAAAGGTCAATGTAAAACCTAATGTTGACAAGATGACAAGCAGAAAACCACCGAGTGTGTGTGTGTGTGTGTGTGTGTGTGTGTGTGTGTGTGTGTGTGTGTGTGTGTGTGTGTGTGTGTGAGAGAGAGAGAGAGAGAGAGAGTACACACAGTGAGTGCTTTGTAGCTGTGTGTGAATTCTCTACTGTACAGTCAAATTTAACAGTCACTGGATTAGGATCTGCCCAAACATACTGTAAACCTCCTCTGTATACACACCAACACACACGCACACACACTTTTAACCCAAAAAACCTTTGCCACTTTCCAAACACGCTCCTTTTCCTCCCCCACTCCGCTGAGAGGAATCACTCTGCATGTCAAACTCAACACTTATCTGAACGGTTTCATACGGCGGCAGGTATCGTCAATCTATTCTGGGACTTCCTTTAAGCTCCCGCATCACATTCTGCTTCAGTTAGTCATTTTCTACATCTTCTGAACGAGCTCCAGAAAAGCGCTGGGAAGATGCTGCATCGGGGAAAACGCATCCTGATTTTTGATGCAACCGTTGATGAAGTATTTTTTTTTTTTTTGCCTCTATTTTCAGATCAGATTATTATTTTTTTCACAGTTTTAGGAACATAACTCTAAGAACCCCCTCTTTATTGTGCCCGCACTGCAAAACCTGGGAGTGATTGTAGTTCTTAGAACACTGTTTCACTTCATAGTACGATGCAGGTGTACGTTGACTGGTCCACTGCAAAACCAGCGTTTTTAAAGCCTGTGTAAAACATTAGCCGCGTAAATAACAGCTTGTAACGTTTGCCTTAAAAAAATGTAACAAAAGGTAGAATGGACTGACAGTACCATTCAACCTTTATTCTCGCCGTTGTTGTATGTTGTGCAGAAGTGATGTTGCTGCACCAGCTGCCAGTCAGCGTACGTCACTTCAGCATCTCTGCTGGCAGTGTGATGCAAACAGAAGAAAAGCCCTTGAAGGTCTGTAGTTCTTGGGGAAACACCCCAATGGGCAGCTCCTCTCAGGGAGAAAACCCCAAACCCCAAGATGCCTAAATGTACGTGATATTGACACATCATATGTGACTGACTTCGCTTCTCTACACAGGTCACTTGCTTGAGCGCTCACTTGATGATTTCCTGCTTCTACATGGCACCGTAGCTGAAAGGATCTGAATATGATGACATATTTTCTAGGAATAGCCTACAACAACGACAAAGAAAGTGTTCAGTCCAACCTCAGGTGGAGGTTTCATCTGTGCTGAAGTATTTCTGGGCTGGATTTTCTCATCTATCAAGCACAAAAGGTAAGTTGAGCCATACAGACACAGCACTTCCCTCTGCAACTGGAGAAAGTGGCACAATGGCTAAATATAGAGTGGCCAGGTCACACACACACACACGCACACACAGTGGAGAGGGAGGGCAAAAAAAATCCAAAAAGCAGACAAAAGAGAAACTATGCAAATGGGTGAGATAATGAGACAAGTCATCCTGACGCACCATGGCTGAGGGAGAGGAGGGGAGGGCATGAAGGGGACAGTGAGGGAGGGAGAGTGAGGAGGAGGAAGGCAGAGGGGAAGTGCATGACAAATGACAGGTGGACAGACAAACAGAAGGATGGAGGAAAAGACAAAGATGGTAATAACAGACCAACCAATCACTCGCTGCCAAACACACACTCATTTCCATCCTGTCCCTTTCCTTTTATTTGTTGTTCTTTCTTCTTCTTTCTTCTCAGCTTTAAAGCAATATGAAGGATGAAAGAAAGTAAAGTTAGCTTCACTTCCCATGCAGGTGACTGCGGGATGCGGAGGGAAAAGGGACAGGAGGGTGATGACCTCACGGTGTACCTGTCAGCTGGATGAGGGCGGAGCCTGTCTGGGCGTACCGCCACTTGTGATTGGTGGCCCAGCAAGTCATGCTTGATAATTCTTCCACAAACAGTAAAAAAATCCATAAATCACTGCGGATTTGGCTTTGTCTGCTGACGGGGAAACGCAGTCTGCTGCTACCATCAACTAATGATAGACTGACGGGCTGATGTGCTGAAGGGATCCCAATCCACTGCGGGCACAGTCGGAGCAGCTGAGGCTAATCCTGGGATTCCTGAGGGGAGATGTTCCAATCCAGCAGACAACCAAAACCGCCCATTTCGGTGTCATCTACGCGTCAACACGGAAAAGCTGGTGCAAACATTTCCAAGCAGAAACACGGCCATCGGCGCAAGCCGCTTCAGTCTGGATGCACGGCGGCGGCGTGCACCTCATGTGGCATTAGGTGAGACGCTAATCTGCCTGTCTTTTGGGAAGGCAGGTTCCTGAAGGTAATCCTCAATGTGTAGGAGGGGCAATAATTATAATATGCCTGCACTGCATTTAGGCACCTTGACAAGCTGCTTAGCATCAGGAGGGAGACTTGATTGATGGGGGAAACCCTTACAGTGCAGGAGGGAGCGAGATAGAACATCACACACACATCACAGTCTCGCTTTCCCTGCTGTCGCTCCAGTGGAGCCACTCAGGGACCAACAGCATCAGACTGTGGCTGTCCTTGGCAGCTTACACATATGTATGCATCCACGTCTGTAAATAGCAATGAGCCCAAGAATACACCATAAATGTTATGAAGTGCGTGTGAACATGAAATTAAACCTGCTCAAGTGCTGAGGCCTGAGCACAATGATTTGTAATAAAATACCTCTATCATTTCTTATTTAGCTTAGTTTCTTTCCTTGCTGAGGAGGTCATCATTTGCTTAATTAATAAGTCGATAAGCTCCCACTGTAATCAATGGCACTGGGCACATCTACAACAGAGACTAAAAAGTCAAAAACTAGCCAAGAAGACTCATGCCCACCTGAAAAAACAGCACAATTTAATCATTATTATGAAGTCGCTGAGCACGCTTAATGAAAAGTAAATGACATGTAGTCAGTGTTTACCCAAGTACAAGGACAAACTGTGGGAAACACCAGAATACCTAATTTCATAAGATTTCTCATTTTACTGAATCAATGAGCCATTAGCCAGAGCTGATGAGGATTTTACCTTGTTGATGCGTCTAAATTCAGGAATTCTACGTCCATTGTCAAGCCCTCAACAAGCTGAGGTGAACAGTTATTTTCCAGGAAGCTCGTCTATCCCATACGACAAAAATGCCCCATTCATGACATCATCCTTTCCTAATCCGAAAGTCAGTCCCAGTACTTCCTGGATCCCTGGTCCTGTGTGAAGTGGGTACTGGTGAAACACAGTGACCGCTGATTCGGCTACACCCCTCAGTGAGAAAGGGCAAGGGATGAGAGGGAAATGCCAGATACGTCCATCATCCACGGCTGTATGGAAACTACCACAACACGGTCAGCTCATCATTCCAGGGCAGGACTGTTACTGGCTCGTGTGTGTGTCTCAATATGTCAACACTCTGCGCACATCTCAGGGGTTTGAGACCTGTAGGGGCTTCTTGGAGGTCAAGTGGGAATTAGGCTGGCTGATGCAACAAAGCAGTTTACTTGACAACACTACTACAAGAGTGCCTCAGAGGGACTGTGACAAATAGCTCAGGGAGGGGTCAAAGTCTGTGTGTTTATAGAAAAAAATAGAGAGAATGCAACAGCTGCCTGGACTGGGACAGATGGGACGGGTGGTACGGTCAGTCAGCGGAGGGAGGGGAGAAGTTGCATACATACCGCAAAAAGATTTGGAAGATCTGATTAAAGAGCAGTTACATACAGGCGTAATCTCATAATGGCTCCCCGGCAGCTGTCTTGGGTGCATCATTTGGAAACCAGCTGTTATGGGTCAAGAGAAACCAGAACCATGCACATGTGTGTGCATCCCTGCATAGCTGCGGACTTCCCACATTCATGGCGTGCCAGGAATTCCTCGCTGAGGGATGTGTGGGAATGGCAGGAATTCCTTGAGGCTGAGGGAGTGGACAGGAATAGGGCGTCCGTGACCTGGACCCCTGACCTACATCCTGATCAGACACTCCGAAATCCCGGGGAAGAAAAAAAATTGATACCGAGCAGACAGCACGCTGATTTCATTCATGAAGGTTTGACTGTGGGAAAGTCTTACCGCAATTCATTTGATTTTACTCAAGTATACTGAGCATTTTATTTTTCCCGGGTCAGTGCAACAATGACAGCTCTGCAAGGGCACAGCCATGGGGACAGCATGGCCGCCGTGGTACAAATGCTAAGGAAAACTCTACAATAATACTGTTATTTCATTCTAACATAACTGTGTTTAGCTGCTTATCTTGCTGCTTGTAATGTCACAACAGAAAAAGGTTTTAGGATGAGAACTTGTATGTATTGGCCAAACGTAATGCTGTCTTGACAGCAGAACGGGACAGACCGGCTAATGATAATGTAATATGAAAAGCTCCTTGGATACTGAATTACTATTGAAGGTGAAAACTAGTGGCTTGACCAGCTGACATTTGCAGATTCAGAGGTGAGGGGTGTTCAGTTGGTTGCAATTCGCAACCTCGCCACTGGATGCCCCCAAATTCTGCACGCTGGCCCTTTAAATGCTGAGAATCTGTCTTGATACAGCTCCACGCACACTGCTCTCACATGCAGAGAAATCAAAAGCTTGTCAGCTGCCTTGATTGTCGCTAAGCCGTGATTAGACAATCGCTGGCCAGGGTTTAGCGAACGGTCAATTATTGCTAACCTCTTTTACTGGACGCAGAGAAATGTGGTACTACTGTCTGCAAATGTGTGTAGAAGTCGGTGCTGGGTCATGAGAGTGTCATTTTACAGTCATGACAGACTTTTCAGACACCCGATCCCACAAAAGAGAAATTAGCTGAAGGTGACAGATAAATGTGTGTATGTGACTGACGCAGGTGTCACGTTTCCCGTGTGAAACAGCAGCTGACACACAGAGAACGTGAAGAAGAAAGAGACATTTCCTTCATTAGGTTTCAGTCTTCGTCTTGCTCTCATGCCAGTGTTCTGCTCTGCTTCAGTATGACTCCTCTTCCATCGTCTTTCTCTGATGTCATGAGCCCTCTGTCTTCCTCTTCCCATCTTTAGCTCCATTACAACTGCTGTTATATATCATGCTTTGTGTTTTTATCCACAGCCAGCAACAGCGTCTTATTCATCTCCTCCTGTCTGAATTGCCCTTAGCCTACTTTACTTGTAACTAGCAGCTGTCGACCTGAATCTCAGTCCTAGTAGACCAGCGTTGATTGGCTGCTGCCCTGGAGGGTGTTGCCCTCCTGGACAGCTATAAAACAAGATGGGCTGATCTGATTGGCTGTTGTGATCAGATACTGGCTACGCCACTGTACATACAAAAGAGTGTGTAACTAGTTAAAAAAAGGAGCAGGGTCTTATAGGATATTGTTTCAACTGGTGATTGTGCCCATATTTTTCGACGTGTTAAGTAATGCAAATATTTCACATAGGGATAAGAAAGCCTGCGCTGCATTATGGGATACTAAAACTCTTTGAAGGTACAGACACACCGCATCCATTGACAGATGCCAAGTCGACGGATCCTATTCATTTTCAATGGAGAGCGGGAGATCCGGCCACGCGGTGCACGATGGATGCGGAACGGCAAGCTGACGGACCAGTCGCCGTGTCCAGCGTGACGCGCCGGGCTCATGAAAATCTGATCACACTGTCAAACAAGGCAGCGTTGATAAAACGTGAATCAGGAGTTTCTCACTGCATTGCCTATTTCTTGCCTAAAATGTCTTCATAAGCATATTTCAGTCTACTATTTAGCACTAATGTGAGAAAGCTGTCCTGAGTGTTCAGATGCGTCTTTGCCGGATTCTGTGTGTTTGCGCCATGAGGCAGAGGGAGGCACGTTTCGCTACATGGTTCGTGCGGGCTGATATCCCTGAACTTGTTGAGTAAAATCCTCCTCGACACCACTCGAACGATTCCTCTGACCAACCGTCTGATCTGATCCAAGATCGACAGTATGAACTAAAAGGTGCAATTTTTTAAAAGAGATATTTCTGTTTCACTTATTTCATGCTGCATTGAAAATCTGGCCCTGTCGATGAAAATGGGGTATCATTATCTCGAGACGCCAAGATGACAGTGTAAGCGATTAAGCAGTCCAGCCCGGGTGTTTGTTTCCAGTCCATTCCACTCAGACTCGCCATGTCCTGCCCTATTTTCCTCTTTTTGTCCCCAGTCTGAATTTTGGCCTGGGAGGGAGCGCGAGAGAGAGAGAGAGAGAGCACACCATCTTTCCTTCACCTCCGCCTCTCTCGTTCCCTCCATCCGTCCAGACCTCTAATAGCAGGGTAGGCTAACCGAGCGAGAAACAGGCCAGGGTTACCCCAGCGACCCAAACACAGCAGGGGAGGAGGGGGGAGGGAAGAGGAGGGATGGAGGGAGGGAGAAAGGGAAGAGAAAGAAGAAAGAGAGAGAGAAAAGATGGCTTGTTATTGGTGCCAAGAGTTCATTCGTCTGGGTCTTTTAATGCCACTTGATCTCATTCTGACAAACTGTGCTGGCAGCACTGAGCTTTATATAGAAAAATCTGATACCGCTATGATAGAACGAGGAAAACAACCACCACTTTCAGTGCTGTAAACACTTGCGCACTTCCCTCCTGTTGCCAGTTGAGATTCAGTGCAACACGCAGCGAACAGTTTGACACTGTCGTCGTGTCGTCAGCAGCTGACTCCGGCTGCAGTTCACTGTCAACAGCCAACTGCAGCTCGGCCTACTGCAACTATTTTTCTGCTTCAGCGACTCCAATCTGCCCAAATACGCCATCTGGAGGCAACTGTTGAATGAACTTTCAGCTTGCGGAATGCAGTTATTGACTGATGATTTATCAAAAATTCCATTCAATAGTATTGAAGTAATTCTACATTTTGACCAAAGCACAAAGGAGACAGAGAGAGACAGTGATGGAAAAGCCCACGACACTCCCTCCTTGCAAAGTACACTTCAGTGCGTCTGTCAAGGTCCAAAGGCATTAACATTATTACATAAGAGCGCTGCCTCCCCCTTGCAGCCTTGCAGCCCACTCTTGAGCCGCCCAGTCACACCAGTGGCTGAGGAGGCCAGGCCAGCAGATGGACAGGCCTAATCTCCCAGTGCTCCCTCTAAACCAGGAAGTGATAACTGGTGAGCACCAGGAAGCTTAAGGAAAACACTGCCCTGACAACGTTTTGCAGGAAATAGGAGCAATGAAGACAAGCATTGTCTAGATATCATTACATTCACATTGTTTTTTTTCTGCAGGTGCAAGAGCTGTCTCCATCAGGGCCCCTGGGCATCAGAGCATCCTACCAACACGCCGTCCTCCTTTATATGAAGGCTCAGATACTGCTGATAGTTTTGGTATAAAGCTGCTGAAAGTCAATCACTTGTGTGTGTGTGTCCTTTTCAAACTACAACATCTAGCCCATAAAATGTTAAACCTTCACACTGAAGCACAGGGGAGTGCATACTATACGCAAGTATGACTGAAAGGAAAGGTCATTTTGATGAGGGAGGGGCAAATTAAGCGAATATATCATGATGGAGGGGAAGGCAGGAGCGACTGGAAACATCAAACGTAAAAGCAAACGATAATGGACAGGCGGCTTGAAGGAACGGGGAAAATGAAAACTACATCTCAGCTCATCGTGGAGAGCCTGCTGTCGCTACAGAGACGGGAGCTAGACACAGGTAGCCAATCACAGGCGCGGTGGGCAACATTGTATGCGATGGCGGGGGGAGACTGAAGAGGTGGAGGGAAAGGGAGTTGGGAACAGTGACAATGTCCTGTCTTTGTCACTGGGAACACTGAAATATTAATATTGTGCGTGTGTGTGTGTGTGTGTGTATGCCAGTGTTATTTCCACTATAATAAAAAACACACTTCTCTTCCACTGTCACAACACACACTAACCAGACCAGACAGGCAGGGATGTGAAAACAGCTGTAAGATTTTGAATCAGTGTGTTTGGGTTTGTTTCTGTGTGTTTTACCTGCTATCTGACTCGATACATCTCCTTTTGGCTCTTTAGGGAGGGATCCATCTGTAGGCAAAACACACACACACACACACACACACACACACACACACACACACACACACACACACACACACACAAAACAATTATATTAACAATGTAGAAACAGTTTTGTTTTTTTTTTTTTGCTAAATGTTATCAGTCAAAATGGGAACATTGTGTAAAATACCCAACACAAATCCCCTGCTGCTGCTGACGTGCTGGACAAATCACATCAAAAGTCAACCTTCAAAAACAATGTCATCAAACTGCCACGACAACAGCCAGCTAGGAGAAAACGTGTCAAACAGTCTTCATTTTCAAAAAATGTGAACATGGATGAAGCTGCCACTCATCTCAGCCATTGAATCCTTTGTTTGTAATTATCACACATGGTACCAGCAGTTCAATCATTCCCCACTCTTAACCAGCACATTCTGCGTAAACTGGACCAGCGCATGCAACAGTCATCTTCTCATCACCCTATACCTCATGACCGAGGCCGACTGGTTTCTCGGCAAACACAACAATCGGCCCATTGATCCAGCCTATAGCCTGTGTGTGTGAGACAGGCTGCTGCTGCGACCGAGGGGAAGGTACAGTCAGTGTCATGTGCTGTCAACATGTACACAGGCTGGACGCTCCGCTGGCTGACTCAGTGACACATGCTCCCTCTGTTCTGACTCAGGCTTATGTCTTCCTGTTTAACCTTACAGACAGCTACATTAAGGAAGAGTGAGGGTCGTACTAAATACTCAGATCTGTATTGTCAAGACTAGGATACAGTACATGCAGAATGTGGTTTTGAGATATAGGATGCTTGCCTGTTGCAATGTTCTCTATATACAAAGTAGACCTCCATAAGAGAAACATGTAAACACACACTGTAAAGAAGCTCATACATCTCATACATGCATACAAATAATACTGTTGAT
The DNA here is from genome assembly GCA_037975065.1 of Chaetodon trifasciatus. Taxonomy (NCBI): domain Eukaryota; kingdom Metazoa; phylum Chordata; class Actinopteri; order Chaetodontiformes; family Chaetodontidae; genus Chaetodon; species Chaetodon trifasciatus. Next base: position 692,104 of record JBBMOE010000029.1, read on the forward strand.
TTATTGAATCCACACTGTTAATACAGTGTCACCATTACTGCAGAAGCAGGATGTTTTGGCAGCAATAGTTGGAAGTTGCAATGAAGCAACTGCCTGAGTCACACCTAAAAAGAGTCAAGTTTGAATTAAAGCAACAGTGAAACCTGCTCTTCAGTTTTCAGTTGACTCAAACAATAACCCTCTCGCTCACATGCCAACACTTGAAAGCACACAGGACAGTAATCCAGCTTATCATTAACTTTTTCATGTCATATTAGATTGATAGATGGGAAGGTTTCCAGAAAACAGCTCTGTGTTGAAACAACAAGCCGGGCTCTATTGGTTGGGACTTTTGTTCAAGGCACAGGTGGAACAATTAAAATATGATCCAGGAAGTCCAGCTGCAGTAACAGATTAATGCATTAAGAGGCTTATTAGATGTCAAGACGCTGCACAATGGTTTATGATACTCAAGGACAGGATTTTACAACTCTGGAAAGCCATAACGGTGGCAACTTCTTTATCTTTAATCATACCCATAGCGAGGCTCACAGCAGAAATGCATTACAAAGTATGTGAATGATGTACTGTGCTGATGTGTCAACTTTATTGTCGATTACACCATACGTGCAGGACATGCAGAGGAATTGGAATACTGCTTTCCCACAGGCCCACAGTGTGTGCAAAACAGCAGAATGCCACATACATAAGTTTGAAAATTTTAATTACACTGACATAAATGAGGTAGTAGGGCTGATAACTATGAGGTGCAGGTTCAAGACGCATTACTAGGAACAATCTGGCTTGCTAATGGGCCCTTGAGCGAGAAACTTAACTCCCTCTGGCTTCTTACATAACAGACCCTGACCTCTGCCCTTCAAAGGCAAGAGAAAAGACTTTCCCTGCAATGATCATTATCCCTGTATCACCTTTTGCCGTTTCCATTTCTGACTTAATTCAGTCTCTATGCTACAGCACTTTCACATATGACAACTGGTTTCCTCCTGTTGTGGCTGCTAGTGTAAACTACCGTCACAGAAAGCTGTGATTTAGCAATATTGTGCCGGTGGCATTTTCCATTGATGCCCATATAGCAGCACAGCACAAATAAAACTACACATGAGCAAACTTGCTGGCAACAACTGCCAGTGCCACGGGGGTCCGTGTTCATGAGAAAAAGCACACGCACACAAGAACACGGCATGGGAAGAGAAGCACGAAGATCTCAAGGGAATTTTGTCCAAAACCGTGTACCTGGGAGAACTTAACAGAGAATGAATGGGATGCAAGAGAAAAGAAGGGAAAAAGGGACGGCAAGAGAAAGACCAAACACCCACATACCTCACATATTTGCAATGCCAAAGATATCCACTTAAGCCGCAGTGTACAACAATGTAATACCAGACTACAGTAGTGGTTGCCCACATCTTATCGCAATCTAAACAATAAAAGTTGTAGCTGAGCCAGAAGTCAAACATGCATGGACAAAAAGCTGATAAAACACAATGTCTGTGCGCAGGAAGAGACACACACATGAACTCATGAGCGGACGCTTTTTCTCCGAGATGTGGCCATTCGTTGGAGCAGTGGGACGCGCGAGCACACACGTTGAGGAAATGACAAAGCAAAAGAAAAAAATTTCTCCAGGCTCAATCCCATAAAACATCCAAACACCCATCTCTCTGACACATGCAAACACTACGGCACAGTGAACTCACCTGGACCTCAGCTCTGAAGAACACAGCCTGTACTGTATCCTAAACTGAGCGTCCTTCCACAGGCAGCTCTCTCTTGTCCCAAAACACACTGTTTCTGTCTCCAAGCCCGCATTAACACAAGACCACCCTTTCTGTGGGCCCCTGCCTTTCCCTTCTCGGCAAGCACACTCATCACTTGACTCATACACAAAAAGGAAAGACCCCCTTTCATTTGAAAATACCAATTGTCTAGCTCACACAGACTAGAATGAGGTGTGAGGCGCAAAAACAATGAGTAATACCCTGCTGTCAAAGCTGTCTTAGAGAGTGTAGCGCTACATAGTGCTGTAGGGGTTTAGCAAACATTTAAATGTCAAGGGCCATGGACAACACATTTAAAAATACCTCAGGGATCGGCCATCTGAGAGGATTTTTGCTGCTTGGCACAGAGCTGTAGGTGGCTAAAACTTGTGATGTCAACCTGTGAAACTCATGATCCAAACAGTCAAGTGGTTGGTAACACTGAACTTCAACTGAGTTTTGTGTTTTTTGTGTTTTCGCTTAGAGAAAATGCTCATTGCTTTAGTATTCATGCCCTAGCACTTACTTCGACCTCTTAGTCAAACAAGGTGATCACTGCCGTGACGTCACTTCTGCAGCTACTGCTTCGGCCATGATGGTCATCAGTCTGCCAACAATGCGTTATTGTGGAGCTCGTCTTTGCTTCATGTAGAAGCAAAGTCGCTTTCAGATTCCAACCTTTATATTGCATGCATTCATCTTCCTTGTCAAAACCTGGCACCTACGTTAACCACAATGCAACTGGAACGCCAGCAGTTCAGCAGATGATTCAGCCGGGTTGTGCTAGTAGCAGCTAACGTAGCTTCAAGTGGTTTGTAAGCACACTTCTTTCCAACTCGGCAACCCCACATTTTTTTTTCCATTTCCAAAACTGTATTCTTCAATAAAACATTATATTATAAGGATTGTGATATAGTTGTTTTTCATCAAATGTTTGCAAAGACAAGCTCCAAGTGGTCAGGAGGAGGTACATACCTCATGCATGATTCATTATACCATGACACCAAGTGAACTAAAATAATAAACAATTGTTTATTATACACGTAAGACGCAAAGGAAATATTTCACCTCAACATCAACATCCCAATGTGTTCAGGCTGATGTGGGATGTAGATTTTACAGGGATCTTGGGAAAGAGAGAGCAGTAGCATTGAATCAGGCAACTGAGCTATCGGACTCAGAATTGAAAGAGAAGCAGCTGGACTGGTGCATCCATTACACATGACTGTGCAGTTTGTTAGTACCTGTAGAGTTAAAAGCACGTCCACTGGGATGGCAGATCAGGGCTGAAACGTGGCTGACTAACACCTGAATATCTTCCTTGAGAATTTCAAGTTAAACAACTAAAAATGGCAACACTCTGGGAGGTTATTATACTGTCAATACACACTACTCTCTTCGTTCATATGCTTAATTGCATCTTGTGGACAGTTAAGGTTCTAAAAAACACACACTGCCAACAATCAAAAGCAATGCAGGCTGGCCTTCGCCCACATGTGAAAAATGATTTATGCTTATTTGCTCCTTAAAACCAGCTTCTTGTTTGGTGTGACAGTCACAGTGTTTGCATCTGTAACCCTGAAGGGATCAATTACTGTGAACTACCGAGCCACTTCTTCTTCATTCTAAACAAAGCTGGAACATAACATCGATACTTTTACCAGGAAATACATATCAGACAGCCATCTGAATCACAACTGTGACTTTGGTCGATACATCCACTCTAAATCTACCACCAAAGCTAAGTCTATGATGGGTCGGAGCTTCTATCCAACCATGTTGTTATCTGGCCTCACCTTGGATCCCAGGTGCAAAACAGTCTCTATTAGAAACTGTAGCCAAAAAAGGCCCTCTCCAGGACCTCAGCGCCCCATAACTTATGCTTGAAGACACAAAAAGCCACTGACTGCGATGCTTACAGTGAATCAATTTCTCTCAGTGACCGGCCCTTATCGGGAGAGAACCGGGGTGAAAAGCAGTGAGAGGACGAGACAGAGAGAGAAAAGTGAGCGAGATGGGGAGGGCGACAGTGAGATAGCAGTTTTGAATGCACTGGAGACCCAAAGAAAAAGGAGTACAATGGTCTTTCAGGACTTGTCCTAGTTTGGTTCACTCTCTCTCTCCGTCTCCTTCCACTCTCAAAATAGGAGCAGAGACCATTCTGGCAAATCTTTCACACTGATCCTAATCAATTGCAAGCTGATTCAATTCCTTTACTGACCTCTTTCATTACCCAGTTGAAACTCTGTTAACCCAGCTTGGCACATACATTTACACTTCTGCTCTCTTCATTATCTTTCCAAGGTCTAGCTCTCTTCACTCTCTCTCTCTCTGTATCTTTGAGTTTCACAGCTCCTCTTCTTCCTCTTCCACCTGCTCTGAATAGACTTCCTTATTTCCCTCTAACGGGAGAACAAAATCATTCACTCCCTCTTGTTGTTTACGCTCTTCTAACAAGAGCGCATGGAGAAAACGGTTATCTGCATGTGATTTCATGGCCGCCTGCAACCTGTGCACCCCGCCTCCCTTGCAACCTACCTCCTGTCTTCTCCTCCTTCTCCATCTTCTCTCCATTTTTCTCTTTGCCCCCTCGACTCTTTTCTCTCTCTCGCTCCAGCTTGTTTTAAGAAGGCAGCGGCGGGGCGGCAAATTTTCCCCGAGCTCACACCAATTAGCTATCACGCCGGAGAAATTACCGAACGAGAGCACGGTAGATGAGAGGGAAAAGTGGGACAAGCTCCTTTTTATAAACACACAGAGAGGCTTGCATGTGAGTGTATGTGTGTGTGTGTGTGTGTGTGTGTGCGTGTGTGTTTCAGTTGTTCCTAAGAGGGGATTTAAACAAGCCAAAAACCGTTTCATTTACACATCTGACAAAACACCCTAAAACTTCAGTTCCCTTGTTAATGGATAACTTTTAACTATATTTGACATTATAATATCATACTATTAAATAACTCAATAGCCCTCCTTTCACTTCTCATTACCTACTTTGAAGCGGAGTGGAAACACCTTGATCTGCTTGCCCTGATTCACAAGTGCTCTGATTGACAGCTACTGTATCTCACTACATGAGCGCACTTCTGCTTTGGGTTTATTTTTATAGAAGCTTTGGAGCGGTAACACCAGTAAAACTTTGTTTTTAAAGCGTCCGAACGCAGCTAGTGATCCACCCTTGAACTAAATGCCCCATATGCAGAGCACAGAAACCGACTGCTGCGATTGGCTCTTATCAGACACCCTTTGGTCTTATCTTGTCTGTATCTGGGTGGGACCTGTGTCCCTGTTTGTGAGAGTGGTAAAACACAGGCCTGGTTTACATAGGCCTGTTAGTAAAGGCAGAGCACGGGTCAGACGGACGGCCATGCTAGCTGCTGTTACCATGGTGACAGACTGCTAGTTCAACCTTGTTTTGTGGACATGAAAGAGGGATATAACATGCAGAAAGCTGTCTCTGCTACGTGTATTTCCTGTGCTAAAATATCTGCCTTAAAACTACACATTAAGATAAGAATAACTGTGTTTTCATTATCTTAGAATAAACTCTTCATATCTATCTTTATATCCACAGAGTCCACCATGTTGCATGTTTCTACAGTAGCCCAGAATGGACAAACCAAACACGGCTCTAGACTTTGCTTTTTTCTGAGTTTCGTAGGTTTGCCTACACGCCTGGAAAGTGGGGGGTGAGGTGAGAGGTATTCAGTTGTTAGATGCCATGAAATCCTACACACCGGTCCTTTAAAAGTTTTTGTATGGTTGTTTGTGTTTAGACAACAGTTAAAAGGACGGTTCAACATTTTGGGATATCCACTCTTGAATCTGCCTGGTAAAAATGAAGCAACAGCCAAGAGCCAGTTATCTTAGTTCAGCATAAAGACTAACCGCAGAGGGACAGAGCTAGCCTGGCTCTGTCCAAAGGTACCAAAATCCACCTATCAGCTTCTCTAAAGCTCACTAATTTCTACTTTTTTTCTTACATCTGTTCAAAAACCAATGTTTCAAAGGGATAAATTGTGGTTTAAAAGGGGATTAAGTGGCAAAATAGCCCAAAACAGAACCAGCCACAAAACCACAACTTGTTTTTATGTTTGGGTTTTTGTACAGATTTTGGGACTTTGTGACAGTCGGACAGAGCCGTTTCCCAGTGTTGCAAGTCATTATGCTCGACTGGCTCCAGCTTCGTATTTACAGACAGTGGCAACAAACTACTCCTCTAACTTTTGGCAAGAAAACTAACAAGCATATTTCCCAACATGTCAAACAATTTCTTCGTGTGTGTGTGTGTGTGTGCGTGTAGCCCTGCACACCGTCACACCGTGAATCCACCTCCCTCTCTCCACTTCCACGCCTACATCCGAGAACACACTCGCAGTAATCCCAGAGAATAAAGGCCAGATTAGATTAGGTCAGCGTGTGTAATCCCATGAACTCTCACCTCTAACATGCCTAATGCTGTTCGAGCTGACAACATCGCACCATCTCTCTCACACTCACACTCACACACACACACACACACAAACAGGGACAGGGACTTGTACTGCTGCCACATAGCTGTGCTCTCAAACACATCATGTATATATTCCTGTTTAAGCTGGCAGATTTGTTGTTAAAACAGTTCTTGGCCAGTCTGCTTCCCCACACGCTCCATACCCTCTCTGAGAGGATCTGCAATCTGCTCACTATATTATTAATAACATACTGATTTTCTGGGATCAAAACATTGTATTCCTGGCTATATATCCTTACAGGGTTTTACTATCAACATGCACATCTAAGGCAATCCTATTAAATCCATTTCTGCAATGACTTCATTGCAGCATAACTAGAAGCACAGGGCCAATGTTATTCATCATCATCTTCAAATTGCTCCCCAAACTTGTCCGAGCTCATTGGTAAGCTGTTACAGGCCACTCTTCACATTGCCATGTATGGCACATCCAGAGAAAGACAAAACTTGTTTACAAGCCTCTAACTATCAGGGAAGTGGACGTTACTCCCTCTGAAACGCAATCTGGTGCTTTTTGTTCGGGTTTAGGTTTGTGTTACTGTGGTGCTCACACTGACATCATCCATGCTTTGGGCTACAAACAACTCCAGTGTTGCCATTCAGTTTTACTTCATGGCTTTCAATGGCTTTGCTCACTGTGCCCTGATTGAAAAATTACAGTGTTTAGTCTAGCCAGACATCTGCGGGACGGGTTTTCCGACCAGTTCTGCTGCGGACCCCAATCTGTGAGGTCAAAACATTATTTCACTCTTTGTTACCATGGCAGTCCCAAAAATCTTAAATTTGCATCAGAAATTTCTCCATTTGCATCAATGACTGCTGATAGGCTCTCCCTTCATTTACATGGTGCGCGATGGTTTTGAAACGGATTCCTTCCTGGTCTGCCTTTGTAGGTGTACTTATTCGCTATCAAGACCTCATAAAATGTCCTCATTTAACTTGTCTCTGATTGGTTCCAACCACTAAACCTATTGTGGCTAAAACAGGAAACTGCCCCACTGCCATCATAAGAAATGCACCTCCTGGCTCACCTTGCGACATTAATTCAACAGCACACTGAAAAAGATAAACTAAAACTTGGAATACGTCACTGTAATGCCAAAGTAAACCTGACCCAGATGACCAGTCGTTACAGGCTTGCGATATGATACACAGATCAGCAACAAAGACCTTGAGTAAGATGATGTATTGTGCCAGCTTGACATCAGCTTTACCACAGAAATAGTTTCACCAAAGTTTTTCCAGGGAAACTTAACTGAGCAAGGAGGATCTTTCTGAAAACAAACTATAGCATAACATTTAAAGCTGCTATAATCAGGATTTTTACATCAACAATGGCGCACATGATTATCTGTATGTGACTGGCTTCGGGAGTGAATCCACACATGGTAAATGGACTGTATTTATATAGCATGTTTCTAGTCTGATGTCCACTCAAAGCGCATTGACAACACAAGTCACAAGCATTCACCCATTCATACACATTCGTACAGCGGCTAAGCCACTTGCTCATGACGAGCGTTATGCATTCACACCAATGGCACATCGGGAGCAAACTGGGGTTCAGTATCTCACCAAAGTATACTTCGACATGTAGAGTGCCGAGGCCGGGGATCGAACCACCGACCTAGAATGAAGAAAGAAAGAATAATCACCCCACTCTGCGGTTCCCCTCAGTTCAACAGAGCTTTAGAGTCTCTCATGGTGAGCAACTTTGCTGATTTGATTCATTCTTTTAGCTCTCATAGCATCATTTCTGGCAGCAGCTGTTTCCAGTGAAAAACCTCCTGGTCTGCCGCGGAGGATCGACAGACCGAGGATGGGTCAAACGCGGAGAATTAATTTCACAAAAAGCATGGCGTGTGCATGTAATGTGTGTGGTGCATGTATATGTGATGCTGTGATAATAAAAAGTATGTTCTTCTCTTCTCTTCTATAAACTCACTGTACTCTAACTACTCAACACCAAACAGCAGACAGACAGTAAGAAACTGGCTGGTGAACACGGTGGAGCATTTAGCAGAGCCCAAACATCAGCAGAATGCATATTACATTCGCCATATGAAATCCAAATTAATGCTAATGATGCTATGCATCTGCTGGCAGGCACCATGGTCGTAGCTTGAGAGGGGTAATCTTGTTGCTCTAGAAGTCAGACCTATTACGTCTTCACAATTCATTCTAGTTCATTTTTTGAGTGTTTTAAACAAAAATTCTGGCCATGTCCTACATGTTGTACCTTTATGTGTCATGAAGTCGTCTGAGTGGTCGTAACCAATTGCTATACGTACATAAATCCCTTTCATCCTAGATGTGTCCCGGGGAACATCTCTGCTCATCCCAAACACATTTTCAATCATTCCCAGGACAACGGGATGCCATTAGTCCCGAGTCCTTCTGCTGGGTGTGTAAAATAGGAAATTATTCGCTACCACAAAGCTAAAAGCTAAAGTCAGAGTTGCTGACGTAGTTGCTGTGGAGCTCTAATTCATTTTCCTTGGTCCGACATGAGCAGCTTTTAATAGCTGCGACTAGTCTGGCTGTTGTTTGGTGTTCGCGTAACTTTTGGATCACATGAAATTTTTATACTGCATAAGTCACAGTTTCAGTCACATGATGTAGAGTACAAGTGGGTATTCTACAAGGAGATTCGTCAAACATAACCCAGGATATTTTCTTCCTTTCTGGCACAGTCGCTCAATTGGAATCAAGCGTGTCACAGGCCACATGCACTAATCCTGATCTGCCATGTTCATTCTTCACATTGAAGTGTGATACCGGCAGCTCTCTGTGTTTGAACGCTAATGATTTACTGAAAAGCATATTATAGCTCAAACAAGAAAAAAAGGATCACAATCCTCCCATTCAAACTGACCTCACAGCAGACTGGGGAGGTCTGGCTTGCTCTGCAAGCTGTAATCTGCCTTTAAAATTTAATGTACCTGCACCTGTTATCAGGGATGAGAAAGATTATGTGTTTACACAACCACCCATGGGAAATGAGAGCAAATGAATTATTTACTCTTTGCTAACCAACCGATATTTGCAGCATTTTTTCAACAATTTTCTCCACAAAAGTAAAAATGTATGACAGAAAGAGGTTGTTATTCAGCACATGATGGTCTGTGCCACTAATGGTTTCCAAGTGCCTGAGTTGCTCGTCTTGTAACCATGTGTTCAGTGTTTGTATTTGGGCTTCATTTTAAGGGATGAATGCCTTTCTAACTGAAACATCACATTTTTAATGCCACAATAAAGGGAACAATTTGAGTTGAAGGAGTGTTTTTTATCCCCATATTTTAGCTTAATCTCCAACCCTTTCTAAAAGGTTTTTTTTTACCCAGCCATCCATTTGCTCTTGATTGAAGATGCCTGGCTAAATAAAAGGATAAAATCTCTTAACATTATCTTTCCCTCCAGATGGCTTCCATTTATTATGTTCACTTCTCTCTGTTGCACAATAGTACAGTTACTGAGAGGTGTGTGAGGTACCTAATATTTTGCTGCTAAGAATGTGCGTACAAGCAGAAACGGCCACTTGCGGTGGATGTGGATGTACACTGGGATCTTAACGGTACAAAGACAGATGGGGGAGACAGAGACCAGGTCAGTGGAAAACGGCAAATCGGAGAAAGTGCCTGCGTGTGTGTAAGTGCGAAAAGCAATTGAGAGAGAACAGTGGCTGCCTATCAGGAAGCAACCTCAATCTATGCCTTTAATATCTCTGGGTGTATTAGAAAATTGTGGACAGTGTTGTAAATCAATAAATTGGTTGAATTATTTGCACCACTGTGATAGAGTAATTTGATTAGTCAGGTTTTCAATTAGCTGCAACGGGCCAAAAAATACATTCCTCAATTACTCAGAACAGAAGAACTGATTTTTGAGAATATTGACAATATAATGAAATAAATAGATACTATGCATATGTGTACATGTATACATAGGTAGTGATATAAAATTGCATGTACCATTATACAGAATTGTATCTGTATCGTCTAGTGGCCAAATCTGTATTAAATACCATAATCTACCAAATATTCGAAGTGCAGGGCATGAAAAACCTTGAGTTTTATGGTGCGTGGAGGTTTAAAGGGACACTCCACTGATTTTAGACGCTATTCAGCCGGTGGAAACAGCTGCCTTCTATGAATCTGACAAAATAACCCTGATGATGTCATGAGGCGCTATCAAGTTGCACTGTGGGAAATGTAGGATCCTGTGTTTTGGGGGTGTGGCTCATACAAGGGGCTGAAAGTCAGGATATCTCAGCCTGTGTAGCTTTTTAAAGTCACCCAATTTTAACAAATACCATGTCTAATGCTCATTCACTTGGCTGTTCCTCTACCATTAAAGGTTCTGAATAATCAGTCCAGTAATTAATGAATGCATTTTATCAAGAAAGGAGCAAAAAAAACATGACAACAAACCTAGCCTTCAATTATCTGTTGGTATTGATCTGTGATGCACCAATCCTCTGTTTACTTCCATCCCATAAACATGGGGATGATAAAAGAATTCTGCTTTGTGCAGCATTAGGCTTTAGCCTCTGCTCTGTGTCTGACTTGGCAGCTTTAAGCCTGGAGGAAACCTTTACTGAGGGACCTCAATCAGTCTCCATCTCCTGGATCAATATCCATTAGTCTCAGAGTGTGTGTGTGTGTGTGTGTGTGTGTGTTTGTGCTCCCAGACCTCATCCTGGGTGAATGGGCCTGAGTCATAAATGCATGCTCTGGATCAGATTTCCCACTCTCTCTCTTGCTTGTCTGTTTCACTCTGTTTCTTGGACAAACACACGCACACACTGACGCTCATTCAAACATACAGAGCAACCTTGTGAACGGCGTGTTGCAGACTCTAAATATTCATTCATGAAGGCCTGGCAGTGCGGACTGCAGATCCCCCCCACCCATAAATAACATTCTACTCTACCAACAAGTAATAACTGTATGAAATCAGCACTAAATCAGCCTCTTAGTCATCGGTGTAGCCAAAGATATGTTTGGAGTGGAATAACTTGATGACTGACAACATGCCACAACAAAACTCCCCCTTTCAGAGCTCTGAGGCCTAGGTATTAATTCCAGTCTGGAAGACAGAGGAGAGAGACGGGGGGAAGCTCGTTTTTTTTTTTTTATTAGTTGTCATTTTGCATCAGGACGGAGAGGCCCAACACGACGCAACAAGAATGAAGGAGGGAGTGAAAACACGAAACAGGCTTTGGCGAATGAACGCCCAGACAGAAGGCAGGCAGGCCGGCAGACAGAGTGGGGAAGTAAGCAAAGAGGGAGGACATGGGAAAGACAAAGAGACCAAATGCCAAAGGATGGAAAAAGAGATGAAGATGGAGCTGGGAATGGGGGGGGAGAGAGAAAGCATAGCCTCTGGCAAGACACTCAAACCTGTGCATGTCAAAACAAGACTCCCAGATCTATGAGGAGGAAGTTCACAAGCAGAACAAAACGGAGGGGAGCCCAAAGGTGACACTCAAGCCTTCCAACCGGCTCGTTGTACATATCTCTTGGTAGACTGTCTATAGTCAGGGCTATAGTGGTTTCACTGCTGGTTTCACTACTGAGATGACTCTGAACAAGACTATCAAGGATGCTCCACTTTGAACTGTTATAATAACCATATACATCAGTTCAGTACCAATTGAGGTTGGCAGACCTTGAAAGAACTAGAGACTGTGTACAATATATTACAGACATAGCACACAGAAATATGCAGAATAGCATTAGCAAAAGCATTTCTGGTGTCCCCAGTAGTTCCACATTGTTTGGAGACAAAAGATAATGGACCTGACTTTCACTTTGAAACAAAAATCTCATGTTTATAGTAAATATCTGTCCATAGTTATCATTATCTCATACAGTAGGTGGTCTTTGTCAGTCACTGTCCTGCTGCGCTCAGTGGCATCAGCATACCAACGGATGGTGCCAGGCACTCTCAGGGGGTTACAGCAACACTATACAATAAGCACAAATCAAGCTGACAAAACCCTGGGTCATATTTAACACAAAGAGCAGCCGTTTGTGACTGCTGTACAATCATTCACACAGAACTCATAATCAGTGCTAAGTATACCTTTAGAGGTGTGTTCAACAAGGTGTGTTGTTAGTAAAGACAACAAACGCACACATGCTCGTAAAGGATCTTCATACAAGATGGTAGTTACACTAAGAAAGCAGCTTACGGTAACATTTTGTCAATAAAATGCCAATAATTGTACTTAAGTGCTCGGAGGCCATGTTTAGCTTTAAGTACACAAAATTGTGGATCCCACTAAGATAAACTAGGTTAGATAACTGTCAGATTTAAGTTAAGATCTTGGTTAACATACAGGTTTGTCTTGATTAATGTTAGTGTTTTAATGTAGGAAGGACTTCAATCTCTCACCATTGCTGTGGCAATTAAGAGAATGCATCAAGTACAGACCGGCCTGAAATTTGATGGGTGTTTAAATATTCTTAAGATCTTTACATCAGGATAGCGGCATGAAAAGTTTATTCATGATCCTGCAAGCGTGTTGTTGTCAAAAGCAGACACAGATTGGTTTTCACTTCACCCACAATTCCTATTTTATCATTAATTCAGCAGTAGGTGCCCCACCACCGATGCAAAAATCTAAGTGCAACAGACACTGTGTCATTGCTTCTCTCAAAACAAAATGAATATATGGTTTAAGTGTACTATTGGTAAATAAAGAGCTATTTCTCGACTACAAACTGAAACTGCAGCAGATGGACCTGAGGTAACAAGAAAAGGAGCTACATCTAAACATTTTAATTATACACCAAGTTAGCAACAGATCTGATTAACAGTGAAGCAGAATGGCAGCAGCTGTGCACCATCAACAAAACATACATTCACAGTGTGGCTGCAAGTGAGCTACAGGATGCCTCTCGCCTCCCTCCCTGAGAGGAAGCCATCAGATCAGCTCAATACAGAAACTGAACTTCACTCTGTGCTTATTATCTCGCTAGACACAAAACCACAGGAGCCAGAGGCTGGATGTCAATACTCTGCATTCTAGTGCTTGTTTACACCCCTCTAACTTTACTTCAAAATCTCAGTTCTACCACAATGGTCCAACACTGCACTGCACAACAATGCATGACTATTCTGATCTGCTACAGTTTAATGTTTATCACAAGCTTATGCACATATTACAAGGAAAAAATAATGTGCAACTACTGCTACACATATGCTACAAAGGCAGTGATTGGCTCATGGAGAAACTACATTGACACAGTAAGCTACTGAAGCAAGCGGAGTTAGACGATGACACTGGCAGACATGACATCACGCACAAGATCTAATTCACAGCTTGCAGTCAGAGAACATAACTTGAGGGTTATCTGGCATATCTAAGTGCAGCAAGTAAGCTCAGAGTTTTTGCTATTTCACCCAAAAATGGACAGGCACAGGATCACCTTTTCATCCAACTGTATCCTTCAATTGATACACAGAATTTTGTAACAAGTCTATAAATGTGGAGACTGTACACTGGGTGTGGGTATGGAAGTGAATAAGAAATGAGAAATCCTTACACATTGATTCACAATGCAAACTGTGCCAAATGAAATAAAACTTAACCATATATTTCTCTGGCCCCTTAAATCTCTGCTAGGACCCCTTGAATTCACAGTTTATGAGCTATTGTTGCATCCTATGGGATCACTGTAGGCCTGTGCTGGGACTTCAAGTCACAGTCCTTGCTGATTAATTAGCCTACTTAGCTGTTAACAATCTGTACATGCTAGTGGGCAGCATCTGATCTTGTCTAAAAACAACAGTTTGGTTGTGTATGAATGAGTCAGTGTCACAGATCTTCTGTGGTTTTTATCACAACCAACAGACTTATTGATATTAGACAGCCTTTTGGCCTCGATAGCCATGTTACACAGCTAGCTTTCCCTACACAGTGCACACCCAGGCTCTGTGTGCCACGCCATGTATTGTTTACATAGCTTGTACAGTTGTGCTATTTTTTGACAGCCCAGAAAACAATAAACAACCAGTTAACGGAAGAGCGAACGTAAAACAGACACACGATGTGTTCGTTTGTGCTAAATACACAAATAAGCTGCTTAGATACACGCTTTGTCAACTCACAGGCGAGCTAGCGATGCTAAACTAGCTAGCATTTGTTAGCTAACCAAGCAGACAGGATTCACCAAATCTGATACAGGATTCACTAGCTCACAGGCTAACATTGGGAGCTAAGATGTTGGAAGTAGTTAGTTAACACACCAGTCCATTGTCGGACAGCCCTGACCTGCTTCTTTCTCGCTTCTGCAAGATCTAAAGTCACTCCACTTGAACAAGATAAAAACATGTCATCCATACGCTATAGTAACTGCGAATTATTCCCATTAACATAAAGTCGCTTCGATCCATTTGTGTCGGGCTTGCTGGACGGGGAACATACATTTGTTGTTCCTATATTTTCCTTTCTCCTAACGCTTACTGGGTCAAACTTAGCTACATTTCACACCCTCATTTTGACCGCAGACAGAAGCATAGGCGAGTTTAAGCTAAGCCATGGACAGGGCAGAAACACAGAATAATGTATATTGAAGTACTCGAAGAGGTAGCCAACCAAGCGCTGACAAATCTGGGAGATGTGTCCGAAGATGGAACTCTGACAAATAGCGCTCTAGCTAACGTTGCCTGGCTACTCAGTCCTGATGGGCTATCTGATGTAGTTGGAAAAATGCATGGAAGAAACCCATTTTTAGAGATTTCCACGATGGTGTTGGCCATTGCCGCTTGTTATACACTTAGTTTATAACAACAGCTATGAAATCCATCCGCTAAAGCCTTCCCTATTCCCTATTTACTGCCTGAGCCCCCAAAGCAGTCAACGCGGACGGGAACATTGTCCCTCACACAGCTGGACCAAAGGCAGCAGCTCTCAGTGGAGCTCAGTCCGACCTCTTCCACTCCTTTTTGGGCTTACCGGTTTTGAAGAACGCCGCTATATCGCTGGCGTCCTTCGTCGTCTCCTCCGCTCCTTCACCGGAGCTCATGGCTGCTACAACCCGAACCTGGAGCTCAGTATCTCCCAAGTAGATCCCCCCAAAAATCGACTAAAAGATGGCACAAAATCACTTCTGTCCCGACAAAAGCGTCATTTAAGACACACGGACGGTTGCGGTGACTCGTAGGCGCGAGCAGTGCCATCTGCAGACCTCCATCTTGGGGTAACGTAATTGGAAACGATCAGCCGGGGGCACCGGGTTCCTCCTCGGAGTGGAGCCGAGGGGAGAGTAGCTGTGGCGCGGAGGAGGGGGGCGGGAGGGGCCGGGTCGCTGCTCGGTGAATCTCCGTAAGCTTTCGGAAATGAGCAGACGGTGGGTCATCAAGGAACGACGGCGGTCACTGTGTGCGCGCGTGCGTGTGCGCGCGCATGTGAACTTACAGTCAAACGGAGGATATTTAAAACAATGAAAACTGCTGCAAGAACGAGTCATTGGCACACTGTCAGTGGGGATCATGATGTGAATGATAAGCTTCTGGGCTGTGTGTAACTGGAGCTGTCTCATCGAGCTCAATTATGCGACACGCTGGTAGGAAAAGACCCATTTTGGGGGGATTTAATAGAGTGATTCATATGCTGTTGATCGTGTCTGTGATGTTTCCATAAAAAGTGGGTGAATGTGGAGTTACTCATGCTCTCAGGGAGGAGTAGAGAGGCTGGTAAAGTCTGCCGGATAGAAACAGAAAAGGGCAGCTGTTATGATAGAGCTTCTGTCATGGCCTTCTTTTCTCTGAGCTCTGTGATCTGAGCTGTATGACTGATGCCATCTGCTGGTTTGGCCGCGAACCGGCGCTTCTGTCTCTTTTTTTTTTCACAGAATTTGAATTTAAGAAACTTTGTGTTGATCAGTAATTCTTTTTATGCATGATTTAACCCCACAGTTTGTAATGCTATTGTTGAATAACCAGCAGCTGCTAGAGAAACCATAAATTCAGAGGCAGAATGAAATTAAGAATCAAATAATAAATCCAGACATATTATGTAGCAGAATGAAACTGAGGAATAATCCAATAAATGTTTCAAATTCGACTCGAATGATATTTCATCCTGATTTTTCTCAAAATAAGTCATAAAAGGCCCAAATGGTGCCATCTTGTTGATAAATCACAATTCTGTAATCACTATTATATTTTAATGAGGGTTGACTAAATATTACATACAAAAATGGAAAACGATTTCAGAATATTAAGATGCGTTTTAAACATTTATTGGATCATTTCATAATTTAATATTTCTGTTACATATTTCCTCTCCATTAATTCTCAGGATTATTTACATCATGATTTCCTTTATCCAATTTTGAGTGCTTTGGACCTCCATAAATCCCCACCAGAAAAATAAGAAGACTCTGTGTGTGTGTGTGTGTGTGTGTGTGTGTGTGTGTGTGTGTGTGTGTGTGTGTGTTGGGGCTGTTTAGGTATGGGTGCTGTCAATAGGTCCAGTGTCATGTCAGTTCTAGCTCTGAGTGTTTATACCACACAGATTGAAGCCCTGTGCCGAAGTCAAAGCAGGGTTTATGTTTCCATCTTTCAAGCTGTGTTCAAGATCAACAGACCAATGCTGCTGCTTGCGTGTGGTTCTTTCACGCTGACCATCCACAACTTGTGGGTTTTATGTTCCTAAACGACACCCAAGGTCTCTTCAGCTAATGTCAAGTAAATATTTTCTGGGACAGAACAGAAGGTCCCTCTAGTAATGAGAGCATCACAGCACGGCTGCATGCTCAAAGTGCTTTGACACGTAACACACACACACACACACACACACACGCACACACACACACCAAGGCACACACCTGCACAAAATGCTCCAAATGATTTCCTGTGAGTGAAAATGTTGATATTGACTAACTGCTGTGGAAATGTAGCAGCAGATAGTGGAGTGATTTATTGACGAGATGACATCATATGCCCTTTTATAAATGGGGCTGAACATGGAAAATGACCTTTAGCTGTAATGCATTCATTACAGTCAGTGGAGGGCTGCAGATCAGCCTCTTCTCTGTTCTCTTGGGAAGCAGCTGTTTAACCGTTCAGGATCAGCTAAGTCCACTGGTGATATTTGAACATCTTACCGCATTTATTCAACCATAATGATACCGATGCTCATTGATAGCCAAGGCTCAGTCACTTTGACGGCACATTTGGATAACAAATTTCACTCTGTGTGCATGGAGCCATTATAAAAACAACACCAGATGTTTCAAAAGAAAAGAATTAGAGTCCAATGAGGATATTAGATGTTTGTAAAGCAGTTATCAAGACTCAGATTCACTGACCAAAAGCTGAGAAGAAAAAAAGTCTTTGAACAGACACATAATCTGCTTTGTTTCATCAGCTCTCTTGTCAATGCTTTTTCTTATGGAGACACTGATGCATTACTTGTTGTGTCCAGCAGGGGGGAGGCTGATACTAGAGATCAACTTTTGTCCACAGAGGGATATTGATGCTAGGTGGTGGAAGAATGGATGTGATCTCTCCTCTCCTCTACTTTTTAAGATAATGCATGTAAGGAATCACCCTTTCAAAGCAAGTTGTCTGCTGTCTCTGGTAATGCTGGCAGAGACAGCAACCTGACGTGATCAGTGGTTGATTTCTTAACTTTTTGTTTAAGCCCCTAAAAGCTATTCTTATGTTCAAGAGAAATCAACAATCATAACATTAGGAAAACAACATCCTTAAGCATTATCTATGAAAAGTGTTCAGCTGATCTGCTTCTTCAGGAGTGTATGGACGTGGTTTAATCAGATCTGATTGACAGATGGTGGCAACTGTAAGCAAACCGCCCTACAACTGTCATCATGTTCTGTTAACTCTGACAGGTACATATCATGTTTTTCTAACTGCCCAGTTCAAATTTAGGAGTAAAGAAAGGGCAAATCTCACATGTTAAATAACCCAAACTGTTCCTCATAGTAAAAAGCTGAAGCCTTTAACCCTGATGAAGTCAGTAAATCAAAATTTGTTGCTTTTCACAATAAAGTTATTCTGCAATTTCTCTATTTCTTTCTCCATCTGAATCTTAATATTACTTTTGACTGGCATTTTATATATTTTATATTTTGAGTGGCATTTTATGAGTCATTTGTTGCCTGGATTAGTTTTTATTAGTGGCTCGGTTGTTTAATAACCATGACCTTTTGTTATTCTCTGTTTTTTTGTCCAAGGAATCTTCATTGTCAGCTGGAGTGTGCCTGGCTTCATACTGATTAGGACTTCTGGTCAGAAAATATGCAGTGCTATCTAGAATGATATAAAACGTGCAAATAAGACAGCGTAACAGTGAATTCTGTATTAAAGAAACACCATCTGAAGCAGGGGGAAAAAATATACAGATGAGAAGAAGGCTCAGTAACACTGGTACCTCCTTTTAATAACTCAGGACCATTGAAATGACTGACCCCTCTTCAGGTGGTGTCATTCCCACAGTGAGTCCTGCCAAATAGCAATATATCCCTCTGAAATGTCAGCAGTAATTACTCTGCCGCTCTGAGACAACATTTAGAATGAAAGGAAGCAGGTGGTGATTGTGCTCTCTCTCTCTCTCTCTCTCTCTCTCTCTCTCTCTCTCTCTCTCTCTCTCTTTTTTTTTTTTTTCTCCACACATCCCTTCTGTCCTCCACATCATTGCTCTTGGAAACCTCTTGAACTGTGCTGCTGAATTGCTGGCAGTTTGATCAAAATCTGTGCTCCCCTGCTCTCAGAGAGATTTGGGGTTTATATTGTGGTTCTCTCTCTCTCTCTCTCTCTCTCTCTCTCTCTCTCTCTCTCTGTGAGTGTGTGTGTGTGTGTGTGTGTGTGTATGTGTGTGATGTGGTCTGGTCCAACTCACAGCGCAGTGAGTGGTGTCCTCTATTGGCCACCCCCTGTTGCTCTATCGTAATTATGTGGAAGGAGAGAACAATAACAGCAGGTGGCAGACACACACTCACACCCTCATGTTTCCATCGCTTTTGGGGACATCACATAGACTTAGATTCATCTCTGACACTTACCATGACCATAACCATAACCACTACTTGCCTTGAACCCAAGTCTACACCCTAAAATTGAATGATCTATCTTATGGGGACTTATATTTTCTCCTAGTAAGGAAGGCAAGTCCCTACAATGTAATACACACACACACACACACACACACACACACACACACACACACACACACACACACAAGGTGTATGTCACAGCTGTAATCTCCCGAATGGAAAAAGCTTAGAGGTTAACTGTCCCACTATGTGGACAATGTGTGCTTTCTCTGAGGCCACTATCGGTGTGCAAGACACACACACACACACACACACACACACACACACACACACACACACACACACACACTTTGTGATGTGTTAGGTTAAAGTGTGTAGTGTCTGCGTGTGAAAGGGTGACAGAGGCAGGTGCAGACATACACAGCCTCTGAAATTGTGTGCTGCAAAATAAAATGAGAACACATTCATTTGCATTTTAATTTTTTAGCCACGTCATCCTGCTCTATCAAAAAACACACAATGCTGTTCTGTTTTAGTTTTTCAAAACATAATTTAACCAAAATGGACAAATATGGCACTAACATAAAGCCTTCTTGAGTCTACTGACCACTCAAAGCACTTGATGACACATTCACCCAGCAGTGGCACAGTCATCAGGGGCAGTTTGGGGTTCAGCATCTTGCCCAAGGACACTTCAACATGCAGACTAGCAGAGCTGGGGATTGAACCACCACCCTTCTGATTGATGGATGATCAGCTCTACCTCCTGAGACACAGCCTTAAACATCATTTGGTATTTTGAAAAGAATGGATCAATCTAGATGATCAATCAATCTAGATGAGTAGATGAAACTGTCATGTTTGTTTATTAAGTATGAAGCTACAATCAGCAGCCAATTAGCTTAGCATAGCTGACAACAGGTGGTCAATTAGCAGCACATAACCATCCATAAAACCAAGTTTGAACAGATTCACAGTAGCAGTTCCCCCTGGTGCCAAGTCTTTATGCTAAGCTACGCTATCACTGTAGCTTCATTTTTTATCCAATAGGAATATTATATCAATCTACTCATCTGTCTCTTGGCAAGAAAGCGAATGAGCGTGTTTCCCAAAATGTGTAAGTATTGCTTTAAGCACACAACATTAAAGATATAAATTGTTCATACAGAAGTTGTTTTGTAGCAACTTTTTCCATTTCCCCACTGGACTCAATTTGCCAAGATTAACTTGAGGTGCACCATCTGTGTCTTTATCCTGCTGAGGGACTGGGAGGGTATTTATACTTTATCTGAAGCCCTGGCAAATGGGCTTTTCTTGTGACAACCGAACCACATATTTCACACTGTGCTTGAGGCAGAGTCTGTCCACTGTTATAAATTGATTCTGCTGCCATAGTCATACAACAGATGCAGCGAGACCTTCACAAGACCTTGAAGGCACAAGTGTTATTAGCATAAAGGAACGTACTGAGGCAACTGTGCAAGGATGTGCTATCACTTTATTCTGATGCTACACTGTTGACCCACAACAATCTTGCATCAATAAGTCAAAAGTGTATCAGCAACAGACATTTTGATTGATATTTCTATGTGAATATCAGCATGCTGTAACTCAACTACAATATAAAACTATAGAATTCTATTACTGTTAGATATGCTGCAGAAGACATCTGCTTAAATCCACCTACTCCTGCCAGACTGTCTAAGTTTAGTTAAAGACAAATCAATAAAAGAAAAAAAACTTTTTTTTTATCATCAATGAAAATTAGACACATAAAGTAATTTTGTTGGCCTGTCTGGATCTGTTTTAATGTAGCAGCTCATCAGGGTTATGATAATAGTGTCTCTTAAACCAGTTTCATATGCAAAATGGAATATAGGAGCCATCTTATTGGTTTCCTCAAGGTTGCAAAATGAAGCAAATTAAAGTTTTATCATTAATTGGTTCTAAAAGTGAGGCAATTGCGACAATTAACTTAATAACCCCACCACCATCTCCTCCTTGCATGCCATCCTTGTTATTTTCCTGCAGTTAAAAGAAGCTCTGTGCCTCAACAAAAAGGGTGCATTAGCACTGATTTCCCATAAAGTTACATACTGAAGTGTGGCTTTGAGTTAAATTAATTGAAATTCGATTTTTTTTTTTTTTTTAAAAAGAGCAGACTTTGAAAACATCCCCTCTAATGTATTGTGAGGATGAAAGCAACCAGTAGTAGACTAATGTTCCCATACAGTTTGGCAACGACATACATCTCAGTGTGACACACTGATATAATCGAATTTCTTGCAGCAGTCATTGGCATTTCCCTCTATATTACGTGTCATACATGCGTTTGGAAGATTGACTCATATTATATATCCTAAATCAAACGCTTTTGAGTTAGCTGACTTGTAGCACTTTGAATATCTGAAGTACATGCAAAGAAAGAGGTCGTGAAGGCAGCACGTCAGACATAAGCTAGAGCGCATCCGTATCCTAGCAACCACACACGCCAGCGCGCTGCGTTAACTAGCTGGACGGTCAGTTTTCTCTCGTTTTATTACCTTTGCTGAGTGATTTTTAGCCAAGAAGATGGACTTATCAGTGGAAGCACAAACCAAACCGCTTTCCACCTTGTCTTCATTTAGTTACATCCCACCACGACGAAAGGAACCAAAAGAAATGTCGTTCTTTAACAAAGTCTCAGAGGTAAGTTAAAGTGCTAAGCTAATCTCACGGCTAATGTAGCTAGCTAGGCAGCCAGTTATATGGAAATATTTCTATTTATCATGTTATTGTGACGTACTGCTGATAATATCTGGAAAGTGAGTTTCAGACAAAGGAAGTAAGAGACTTTAGTCAATGCTAAAGCTAACTGCCTAATTTATGAAAAGAATGTTCCTGAAATGTTGCTTGGATGTAACTTGAGCCAGCTTTGAGAAGAGATTGCTGCGATTGTTGGCTTTGGTTGCACCTCTACCCCCTGCGCCTTGCCCAAAGTGGCACAAAACAATCCCCTTCTGTTTGAGGACAGGCTTCGAATGACAAACACCCGCTCACTGCTTCTCCTTTGATAGGTCCCAGAAGTCTCCATGTATGACCAAGTGTTCCACCAGGCAGAGGGTTATGACATGAGACTGTGGCGAGATGACAGAAGACACTACAAAGGAAGAGGACTAGACATAAACAAAGAGGTAATGACCACAATTGACTGTCTTAAATATCTCAATTGAAAAACTGTTTTAGCTTGATGATGAGCTCAAACTCAGTTAATCTGAAGAGTATTTAAGTTAGCCTCAGCAAGATATTGGACTTCATGAACCAGACACCTCAGTAACCCATATTCTGTACTGGATGTTATGTCATCCCCTGTTGATTGTTGTGTAGCATCTAAAAACAAGATAAAGTCTGATCTGGTGAAGTCTATAATGGACCAACATAAAAACAAAAATGACATCTAGTTTTCTTCATCATCTTCCCTGATTATCCCTTTTCAGGGTTGGGGGGGGGGGCTGGAGCCTATCCCAGCTGTCAACGGGCAAGAGGCGGGTTACACCCTGAGCCGGTCGCCAGCTGACTGCAGGGCAACATACATACACACATTCACTCTCACATTCACACCTAGGGACAATTTAGAGTCACCAATTAACCTAATGAGCATGTTTTTGGTCTGTGAGAGGAAGCCAGAGTGCCTGGAGAGAACCCACGCATGCACGGGAAGAACATGCAAACTTCACACAGAAAGGCCCCCGCCTGACCCGGGGATCGAACCAGCAACCTTCTTGCTGTGAGGCACGCGCACTACCTGCTGCGCCACCGTGCTGCCCGACATCTAGTTTTATTTATTTGAAAAATTTTGCTACTTCTTCTTCACCAAATCACTAAATTCTACAGTGAAAGAAGCCATCCAGCCCTAAAGCTGCTACACATGTTCAACTTCTCACTCATAGGGCAGCTGCATCAGAGCTGATCCTCTTGTCACAAACTGGATAATATGACCAAAGGATCAAACTAAATATTACTATTTATGGTGATTCATTGTTAAATTCCGACATACTGAAATCCATGGACACAGACATGTAACACACAAACTTCTAATCCTTGCATGACTTACTGTTGAATCAATGGTACTGTGCTGACAGGGATGACTTTCCACTAACTGTACTACTTTTAACCCATTTTTATGTACTGGAGTCAGGATCAATGCTCCATTCTCAGGAAATTAGGTTTTATTAGGCATAGCAGTCTTCATGAAAGCTTGCTTTACGTCTTCAGTGCTCATGAGTTCGCCACAAGCTCAGTTATTTTACAGCAAGATGCAACGAAGAACTAATGTAATGAGTGGCCAAATGAATGCAGTACAGTGTTCTACTTGACGGCCGTGGATATTGCCTTATGGCACTGATCACCTGCGTACCACAGATCAGTGTACATTATACACATTATCTTATCTAGATGATATAGACACTGTGACTTTGCAGTGGTCCATAGATGGGAAATGTCAGTATACTGTAAAAATGAATTCTAAAAGAGCATGCACTTCAAAATGTGCCATATTTCTAAGTCTGTTAACATTCCTTTACCATGTGGTGGCTGACATATAGCTCTATGTTTTCTGACACTTGTTTATGGCTCCTGTTTGAAGCCTTTTCATCCCCACGGAGTAATTATTCATGTCAAGAAAAGTAGCTCACAGTGAGTTTCTGGGTCACTGAAAGCAGAGAGGGGGGTGAACAAAGCAGCCACACACACTGCTGAGCTTGTAATTACAGTTAGTTGAGTGGCTGGCTGACAGCTTCCTGCTGAATTAGGACATTTTCTGTTGAGGAATTCACATTTGAATATGAATTAAAGAAACTATTTATTGTATAAACTATTCAGAGGATAATGGTGGTGTGTTAGTTTTTTGTTCCAGTTTCCACCAAGGCTTATGCAAATGTGAACCCAGCAGTGAATCTGCCGCAGCCAGAAGCAGGTACTGACTGTTCTGCAGATAGTCGGCCTGACCCTCCTGAAGTCAGAGGCTCCCAGTGTTCACAAATCTGTAGAAAAAGCTCACACTGAGGCTCACTGCTGCCCTGGGTAATCCTGAGCAACACATGTACTTCAGTTTTTCATAATATGACACTATGTTGGAGCTAATAGCTTCATTTGTTTGGACTATTTTCAATCCTGCCAGTATTGCATCCTGTTACAAGTCGTGGCAGTGAAGAGGCAAAAAGAATCTTAAGGCAGAGAAGGAGAAACAATCATCTCTTCATCTCAGTTCTGGCAGAGAGCAAGTAGTTTTGCCTCAGCTGCAATGATCATAGCTTTCTAAAATCAGGGTCTTCTGCAGCTGTTTACCACCCCTCCCCTTCAATGCTAAAATGCTTTCATTGAGCACATTTTGGAGCTAAAAATAGCTCAATGAATGAGTATGACAGCATGTCTAAACATCAAATGGTTTAGAAAACTTTCTGAGGATGAGCACAGTTAAAACAGACATGTACTCGAGGGGGTACGTCAGCAGTTACCAGGGGATACCTGTAAAGATTCAACTAATTGGGAAAGGTGACATTTGATTTAAAAAATGACATATTGCTGAATTATTGAAGGTTTTGACTTTCCCCCTAAGGCTGTAGCTAATTAAAGTTAATAATTAAAACCAAAATTGAATATTGATCGGTGTGGTATAACATGAATGGAATGTCTTAGCAATGAGCAAAGGTTGTGTCTGTGGAGCTGAAGAAAGTCTTCAATATCTTCTTCAATACCTGAACCCCAGGGCTGACACACCGAACTGGAATGCAGCCATCATTAATGTCATTATTAACATCAGTGCTTTTTCCTGCATGTCAAAAAGTCTTCTGGGAAAAAGATCTATTGCATATTTTCCCCAGACCGATCAGCACAAAGACGGGATAATGGATAGTCTCTCTTTATTTTTTAAAAACTGACTCTGTATCTCTCTGCCCTCTTGTTCTGCTCAACGTCAGGAGATGTCCCGAACGGTTCCCGTGCGCTCCTCTTCAGAATATGGCCGTCGCCCTGTACCCGTCCTCTACCAGCCGGGCCGGCAGTACGCACGTGTGGCTTGTATAAAAGCTGAATTTTTCATGAAAAATGGAATCATCTGGAATGTGGAAGAAGGGTATGGATCAGTGGCCCCCGTCTGAAAGCCTCAAGTTTCACAGCATTTACTAATAAACCAGTGTTGCAGTTTAAATTTCAATTTACTTGATAGGTCTAAAGTAAAAATGAAACATTTCAACCATCATGTAATCTGAAGACATTTAATTATGGTATTTTACTCAAGTAAATGCTGGTAATTAGCAAGACAAATACAGTTCATTTCAGTATTATCTGTCAAAAGACCGTAAAGAATAATTCAGAAGATATGAAGACAGTGACATTTTCCTCAACGCTCAAACTACATGATCTAGTTTGAGGCTGAAATCGCTCCATCAGTGTGAGCGTCTCTTAAAGGCTCAGGTGGCGCTGTCAATAAATCAAAACCTGTCTTCCAGTTATTGCAGCTCAGTATTGCACATGATATCAAAGATCAGAGTGTCGGTGTTCAGACTCCTTCCCTCTGTATAATGCTTGTTTTTATTATCACAGAGTGCCCTGGATGACGGGCACAATGGGACTTCTTAAACTGGGGGGATTTCTCTATCGAGCATGCCGCTTAATAGGGAAAGAGGGACTAAGATTCTTTTATATAAACTGCAGAAGTTGCAAAGAATCGTTTCAACCAAACCCACACTGAGCATGCTCATATTTCCCCTCTGTTTTCTCTGGTGCACTTCATGTGTTCCCCTCGCCTTATGTAAACACAGTTCTTTTTGTGCATCACTAACCTCTTTGATTTGCAAGTTCTTGGATTATTTTTGAGGATACATTCTGAACCCACGCAACTAAGACCAACCTCCCACATAATGGGATGTTTTTAAGCGCAGACATCTCTCATTTGCTGCTGCCTTTGTACTCTGGTAGGAATAGGCCTTTTTTCAGAGAAATAATACAGTATTTGAATCTGTTTGGTGTTAAGAGGTGCAGTGTTTGTTTGGGAGGATTAGGAGCTAATACGCAAGGTGGTATTTAGGAAGCAGAAAGAGAAAAATAGCTGAGTAAAATGAAACTGTTGTCATACAAGTAATTATTTAGTCGCAGAAGCCGTAAGAAAACAATGGTTTCACACTACAGTCAGCAGACTCATCCTCTCTCTGCTGGGTTTCTGCTTGGTCCTGCAGAAAATCTATGTTATTGCATCAAAGCGCATTTCACCTGAATAGCCTTTATTATGACTGTTGGCTGAAAGAAACTCATTTCTGAATGTTAATAAATATGTTACAAGAAAATGTATGTCTGATGTACTCTGATAGGGTTTTGATAAGTATTGAAGTATTAGCAGTGACTCTCCGCCACATCGCAAATAAACTACAATAAATACAGCTGTACTGTCTCTAATCACTCAAACTATTGATCTTACAAGCCTTTGACTGTATTGTGAATGTTAATACTGTGACGAGCTGCTCATTTCTGTTGAGAGCACCAAAAGAAACACACAGAGAAACAGGACGTGAGTTTCTATACAAATGTTTAATGAATAACAAAAGGATGGCAGTGAACATTAACACACATTGCTGTTGGTTTGGATCCAGGTGGATTATAAAAAAAGAAACCTCTACTTTCCTCTCGAATCCTGTGCCCGAGTCCACCTCCTCTTCAGTGGGACACAAACACCGCTCTAAAGCTATAAATACAATTCACAGGTTTTGGCGAACTACCCATCACACTAGCGATTTGTTGGCATCGACTGCTCTATATGACAATAAACTATTGTAACATCCATTTAGAATAAAATGGAATGAACCGGCTCACAGTCCCAATCAGGCAGATATAAAAAAAAGCACGACAGGCAGCTCAGTTTGCTCAAGTGTAAGGCTCTGAAGCACTGCAACACTGGCGTGGTTAATTAGCTCCACACCACTACTATTGTACAGAAGGGTGACTGCAGTCCTTGAGAGCTGCACTAATTTAGCAAACCTCTCTTTAGTCAGGCACTCCTTTAGACAGTGAAGAGACTCCTCGGAGCAAAGTCCTTGTTACACTTGAGATGTGGAAACCATCCGATGTGCAGTATTGAAGGACCGTGGCGGCGCGCCTCGGCCCTGCTCTACATTGTGTTGCTAAAGACAAAACTGCTTCTCGACAATTGTCTAGCCATTGCACTGCTGGCTTCTGGTAATGGGTTTTAGTTACGGAGCATGACAAATCACTTCTACGGCCACTTTGCGCGTGCAATTGTGTTCTCGAGCCTCATTTGTTCGGTGAGTGTGGCGAGCTCATGGCATCACGGTCCCTTGTGACAGAGATCGGCTCATCTCCGTGTGAACAAAGTAGGTCTTCAGCTCTCCTTTGCCCTTCACGTTGATGATGCCACGACATGAACACATGTACCCGAGTGTTGATAAGATACGATTTGTCTCCTCTGTTACCTGTACGGGAAGAAACAAATATGATTAGAGTAAGAAGATCACACTGGAAGACACACACTGTGTTTTTGGGAGACTTCCCACCTGGATTTTTCCCAGCACCCCAGTGGTTTCCATCCTACTGGCCACGTTCACACTGTTTCCCCAGATGTCATACTGAGGTTTCTGGGCTCCGATAACCCCTGCGATCACTGGCCCATGGTTTATCCCTAGAAAAAAAAACACCAAATCACAAATAACATGAATCACTTATCATCAGCTTTAAGTTTTGCTCTTGGAAAAAAACATATTAAGCCAGGAATGCCCTCTCACCAATCCTGAGTCTGAAGTCGTTGAAGGAGTGTTTGTTGATGACATCCAGCTTCCCCACGAGAGCAAAGGCAAACTCCACCATGGTGCCAATGTGCATGTACTGTCTGTCATGCTCCTGAGGGGAATGCAGAGGGGGAGAAGAGAAGTTCAAGGTGTTGTCCGCCCCATGTTCAGACCTCAATGTGTCATTGTCAAATTAACATCATAACTGGGGATGACTGTAAACACATAAGACCATGATCACCACGTGTGGCAATCTCAGTTTCATGCATCATGCACCCAGTCATGGTTTAGCAACCCTAATAGACCTTGAAAGACCTGTCAAGCTTTGGATTTCTCAGCATGTTGAAGCGGTGTGCTCTGGACACTAGAGAGAGCGACACTCAGCATTTTAAGAGTTTGGAGGGTGGTGATTTTTTGTTATCACCTTTCCAAAGCCAAAGCCAGGAATGACACATTCGTTGTGTGGGAGCCAGATGCTATCAGCTAATGTTAGCGGCTCTGGCCTGCTCTTTTTTGGACTTGGGCAAGTTTGCACTCAGCCAAACTCGTTACATGAGAGTGTTACGTTTCCCAAACTCATAAAAACCATTCCTCTAATGACAGTGATGCACACCGTTTTAGTATATTAATTAGCTAGATGTAGCTATAGCTAATAAATGGACGATTATAATGACTGCGGGGTCCTGTGCTATGATGTTCAGCCTGACAGGATGATCAACAGTAACTAAGGGGGTGGGGTTTAGTCAAGAAAGCAGATTCCCGACCAATCAAGGACATATCTTTTGAAAAACAACCTGCTGTCACATGAGTGATGATCTCACTTGCTTCCACTGATGTGTTGAAATGATCGTAGTAATGAATCACTGAATGTTATGTGTGGCACATTTTAAGGAGCAACCCACAACAAAAAAAACTTTGATGCTTAAGCTTCATCCGGTTTTGTGATCATGAATGAAAAATGACAAGTTGATTGAAGATGAGCTCCAGCTGCCAAAACAGTTTTAGTGCTCTGAAATGAGGCGAAAAGGCCTGTTGTTCTTTGCCTGGTCGTCGATTATGTGATATTATTAGAACATGAGCTCCAATGGAAACAGTTTAACCTCATAGTCAGTGGGTCACTTTGCATTCAATGTGGAGGACACATTAAACACCGTGTGGCCATGTCTACTCGCTGCGCAACGTGTTGAGGTCATGTGTCTGTGTGTGCACGTGCGTAAGAATGAGTGTAAAAGCGTGCCTGTGTGCACTCCGGTCCCGGTGTCACATTGAGTCCAGTTGCAGCCATGTAGGTGCTACCGATGGTCTTTATCTTCTCCACTCCACTGAACTTAGGCTTGGACAGCAGCTGAGGACACATGGAGAATACAGAGCGTCACCAAACACACACAGGAGCAGAAAATACTGATACATTTGCCTGCTACTTTAGAGCATAACCATCCTGTGTGACTGCTTCTGCTTTTTTCTCACATTGTCAGAGAGCCGGGATTATCAGCGTGAGGGGAGTTTACCTCATCAAAGTCTGCTATGATCTCGTTGAGAAGACGGAGGCACTCCAGTCCTTCCTTATTGACATCAGACTCGGTATAAAACTCTTTGAAGTCGGGGATGGAGGCGAACATCACACACACCGACTCGTATGACTGATGATAAAGGTCCTGGTAACGAGCAAGAGAAAGATAAGAGCTGGATGTGTTGTACTGATGGAGTGCTGGTGAAGGGAGGTTAAAGATGAATGGTCTGTGGTTTCAATGAGCCTCGACCACAGGAAGAAGATCTATGGGCTGCATGCCTAATACTGAACAGTGACACTGACTCTTTAAATAAATAAAATGAAACTTTAATCATCTCTGTGAGGACACTGGGTCACTGCAGCAGCAAAATAGTAACAGCATTCATCACGGGAAAGACAGAGAGTAAGACGGATGTAAGATTAGAGGAAATGAGGGAGCAGAGTGCGACCAAAAATGTACAACTCTGGAATGAATTAAGGAAGCACGTAGGAATGGAAAGTATGTTACGCGACATCAATCCTCAGCGTGTACGCACGGGCCGCAAGCAACAGCAGTGAAGAGCGAAGCGAGGAAAATGAAAAGAACATGTGTTTGTTAAATTATACCGAGAGGGAACATGGAACAGTTGAGGAAACACAAGAATATGCTGACCGAACATGTGAATCAACAGCACATGCAGAGTACACAGATTTCATTGAAACACTTTTTTTTTTTCTCACAGCCTCTTTCCTCAGGCTGTGAGATTCATCAGTTCATCCTCCACACGCCGCCATAAAAAATACTTCATTATATATAAAGTTACTACAACTTGCATTCCATTGTACAACCCTGTGTTGTAGAATGATAAATAAATGAACCCTGTGCCATGTTTTGTTGCAGGCATTTAAATGAGAAGGTCAGTAGAACAGCAGCCATTTAGCGCTTAGCTTAGCACAAAGACCTAAGACAGGGGGACACAGCTAGCCTGGTTCTGTCCAAAGGTGTAAAAACTCATGAATTAACATGTATCTTGCTTGCTCACCTCATTTTTCCAGTTGCGCCCCAGGAAGTGTTCGGCAACGTGAGCGGGTAAAACGTTCTCCAGCAGAACCCGGTTGAGGTTCTCCATGGTTTCGATCTCCTCGCACTCCCTCTTGAACTTGTCCCTCCAGAGGAAGTCCAACCTACAGTAATATTCATTCTGTTATAGGAGGACACAGAGTAAAGAGACACCTCTGTCATTCACACCCAGCACTCTGCTCCAAAGCCACAGGCCACAGGAGAAGCCGACACCAAAAGAAAAGCAACTGAACAGCTGATATTTGATTTGAACTGGATTTGGACCGGAGGCTGATCAGAGACGCCACAAATGCATCCGAGTCCAGTCGTCCTCCAGCTATGGATATTTGTCCATGATATGAGAGTGTTTCTTACAGATAGGCTGCATGCATTCAGTTCTAATCATTACCACTAAATGGAAGCCATACAGGATTTCAGGGAAAACATAACCATCTGAAACTAAAGGGCTCGCTTGGTATTCATAGAAAATTAATGCTCAAATGACAACAATGAAGCAATGCGAGGAGCTCTGCTGTCACTGCTCAAGGAAATGCAGGCAGGAGTGTTTTGCATAAAAGTTAGCCGCCGCGTTTTTTTTTAATGTTTTGGTTATTAATGCTTGAAGGGGTTTTAGATCTGCATCCCAGGAGTGTGCCCAACATATAGGGTCCCCTGAACGCATCATCATTATTATATATTTGAAAGCTGCAGGCTACCTGTGGTCTGGCGCCTACAGTGTGTGTATGGATGCGTGTGGGAGTGTTTTCAACCTGCTGTGACATATATTTCATGTGTAGTTAGCGGTGTGCATGATGTATGCGTGCACTGACTATTTTTCCTCTTGAGATTAAAATATGGTGTCAATTTAGAGCACTCCAGTGTAGGCCCATACTGCTCTTGTGCTATAATGTTGATAGCCTGAGGCTGAAATAGAAAGACTTCCAGCTCTCTAAGGATGGTTTGTTCGAACCATTTGTGTATATATAGATATGTGTATGTACAGTTTGAGCCCTTCCCATGGAGAGAGGAACTCCAGCACCTCAAGGAATCCGGAAAGTAGGCCAGAGGAAACAAAGCTCGCTCCAGATGCTACTGAGAAACCAGCTAACAAGCCTGTAAATGAGCTTTGCTCCATCGTGCATCTGTTCTTGAGGGATGAATTACAAATGCCTTCGCTCTCCTAACATTCTTTCTCCTCCTTCTTACTAAACGGTTCGAAATGGGCTCATTTGGGATGACCACGAACATTTTTGCAGGCCAAATTTGTTAACAGCAGAATGTGGAATGGGTGCTCGTCGACCTTGTGGCCTCATATCCGGCACAGATTTGCATATCTGCATAGAGAGCCTCGGATGACGCCACTTGTGACACCATGTCTGGGGTTATTTAGATGATAATTGATGAAGCATTTCAACTGCACTAATTTATACCCAAACAGCATCCAGAAGGACCCAGCAAGAACCCAATTAATCCTGAAAGACCTTGATAAGAGCGCAGCTCTGGAATAAGATATGACAGTAACAAAGAGTTTAGCACAGCAAAGTTGTGTTTCCAAAACAAATGCTCCCCTCCCTTCTGGTGATGGTGACCCAGAATCAGAACAACACATGGAGCTGTTTGGACCAACTGTGGCTCTCAGGGGAGCCCCAGTTTCGTGTACAGAGCCTCATGGGGGACTCTTTCTGTCCAGAACATCTGCTTTGAGGTCAGAGCTGATGGATAGTACCCCGAAAAAGATACCACACGCATACCAAATCTGTGTCAACTGAGACTAGCTTCCATAAGAAGTGAGGGGGGTGGACACAGAGGAGACGAAGGCAGGCAGCCTGATTGCTCCAATGCTAGAAAAATGTTCATCTGAACAAGTATTTTGGTCTGTGAGCACATTGAGCCAAATCCTTGAATGCAGCTCCAAATTCTGCTGTGGAGAGACGTGATGATTAGCTCGAATCCAACAACAACAAAAAAAAAAGCCCATCCTCATGCAGAGATTGTTCAGTAAAACACGTTTCTGTGACAGTGCTGAATGGTCAAATCAAATGGGTACAACTGTAGTCAATGGTGAAGTCAGAACTAATATTGAAAATAGGCTATAAATAAATGTCTTGGTGTCATCGTGACGGTCAGTTTAAGAAGACTACTGACCTGCCTGGCTAATACCAGTAGGGTGACGAAGAAGATGAAAAGAGAAACAGAGCCCATCGTCTTCAAATCCTTCAACACTCCTGGTCTGCACACACAAAGAGAGAGAATACAATTATCACAGTGCTGATTATCTGGTGTCAGAGTCCCATGAATAAAACCAAACCTACAATGAACTGATCAGGAACAAATACTGGCTGTGTAGACTGAGCCTGATGTTGCTCATTCCTCTGTGCAGCATCTACTTTGTCACTGCCTGCCTTTAAAAAATCATTTAAAACCGTTTAAAAATAATGGTATGCCCTGAAAAATGATCAACCATAATGCGTCATAATTATGATTTGTAAATGGACGTAAACATGAAAAATCACGGGTATGGTCTTTTAGATACTCTCATAGTTGCCTGCCCCTGTTTATTGATGTGCATGCACAGTAAATGGACCATTAAAATTATAAAGGGTGTTGAAAGAATCTCATTTAATACCTATAAGATTCTACTTATAAGATGACTTCTTTTTCTTAATGTTGTGCTGTTCAGGTAGATCACAGGTTGGCATGTTTCAGCGTGCTTTTACTGGTGTCCATTATTATGATGAACCCAAACTGTAGTGAGACACACACCTTAATGCCTTGCCAAGATATCTTTCAAGTTAATGAAGATTAAACTGACGCTCGTCAAGAAACAAAAGTGATTTATTCATCTGTCCTGGTCCATTTCCTTTTCATTTAATACTGCATAACTATTCTTATTTAAACAGTATGTTCCAGCGCTTTGGCAGCAACAACAACATACCCCTCATACTAATAAAGTCAGGGTGAGAAAGAGAAACAAAGAGAGAAATAAGAGATAGAAACTTCACCAGTCTTTGTTAGCACTCTAAAAATGTTTTGCATAATGGTATTTTTCAGCAGTGAGACTCCAGCTGTCAGTCAAATGTAAGAAATGATTTCAGGTCCATCAACACAAAGTGCTGCATCTCATTCTGCCACTCATCGTCCTCCTTAGCCGGTTACACTTGTTCGACAGTCATATGGGATATTGCTAGCTCAGCAGTACTCCTTCCCTCAAGACCAGGGTCCACTCTCGTGAGTCATTTTAATGGGCTCTGCTGTGCTCAAAAAAGCAGCAAGGTCAGAGGGGACACGCAGCTTTGACCTTAAGTGGTCTTAATAATTGTTTCACTGCTTAAAGTAGAGAGGAGTTTGCAGTTTGCAAGTACCTATCGAGCGTATTGGTGGGGTAAAGCGCCTTGCTAAACTCATCCAGCAGGGTGGCGTGTGTCTGGAGGATGATGACGTTGTAGATCACCACGGCAACAAGCATCACCACCATCTTCAGCTCATAGTTGATCCTCAGGAACACTGAGCACGACACTAGGCCCAGTATACAGCAGTAGATGAAGTACTGGAGACAGAAAGAGAGTCAAAAACGTTTCTCCAGCAGTGAGGCACTGTGCACCCTGATGTGTGAGCTCTTCATGACATTTGTGTCGCACACAATGCATGCTTCAGGCTACAAAAAAAAAAAAAAAGGACGCTTTTGTGCAGTGTAATATGCTTTCAGTGAGTGCTGCTCTGACAATGGTGAATCAGACAGCATACTGTGTTGTTAAGATGCAAGAACAGAACTAAAGGTTGCATACTGCCATGAGAACTTGTCAATATTCTTATAAAACACCACATTTTGTTTATGTAAGACCAACCAATGACACAGAACGGTGATTCTGTAAAACAACGTTTAGTACAACCCAGATTCCAAAAAAGTTGGGACCCAGTGTGCAACTTAAATAAAACCGAATGCGATAATTTGCTAATCCTCTTTGACATATGCTCATTGAAAACAGCACAAAGACAATTTCTTGAATGTCATACCTCATTGACTTCACTGATTTTTGCAAATATAGTTGGGACAGGAGCAACAAAAGACTGGGAAAGTTGTGGAATGCTCCAAAAACACCTGTTTGGAACATTCCACAGGTTAACAGGTGATAGCATCATGATTGATGCCTCGTCCACATGTACACAGTTGCTTTTCAGCACATTGCTTTTTCTATGTGTTTTGGTCTTTTGTCCACACAGAAAGGTCACTAAAAATGGAACTTTTGGGAAACTCCTTCCAGCGTGAAGATATTCAGAGTATTCAGAGAGCGCGCCATTATCTCCTTTGTTTACATGAGGCGATTTTATGCAGTGATGTGGCCAAAATATTGCTGATGCTAACCTTGCTAACAGGACTTTTTGCATCTTTTACAATGCACTGTTAAACGTACAATTACTCTTCAACTTTTACTGAGGAACAGAGGCGTCAGAATGCACCACGAGGTCACTGTTGCATAATCCAACACCCCCACAGCACAGACCACGCCAACATCACTGGCTTTGGACGAGACCTGGTCAGACCTCTAGTTGCAGGTAGCCTACTGCTAACAGCTTTTTTTTCAGGCTTCTGATCAGCCAAGATGGTTCTAGGTTCAGGGTTATATCACCGCCTGTTGGTTTGGCACGCTCTTGACAGTGCTTTAGTTGTGTTTTTGCATTTTCATATGGATGAATAATGAATAATTTTTGTTAAACAGTGTATGTGAGGACTAGGCATGAGTATGAAAGTTGCATCCTGGCTCAGTCGTTCAAAAGCAAGGATGAAGGTTCATCACTTTGTTGATCGCATAAAGAATATTATTACAATTCTTCATAGTTCTTTTGCAAATGATTGCATTTCGTTTTTATGTACGCTTTCACATAGCGTGCCATTTTTTTTTAGAATCTAGAATTTAGAAGAAGGACAATGAATGAAGGCTTTGTGCTCGAAGAAATCCCCAGTATATCTGACAACCTGATGACTGAAATGAATGTGTTGGTTTCTCTGAGTGACCTTTTTCCTTTTGCTTGGCGTGAAACTATATTATTGGTGTAACAGATCGGAATCGGGTTAACAAAAGTTTCCTTGTTGAACTGGAAAAAACTTGGCCGTCCCTCTTGATTGTTTTTTGTGTTTTTATTAGTAAAGAGACACAGCTGTGTGTCAGTGAGCAGTGAGAGATGGTTCTTCAGCAAATGCCTGGCAGCGGGTCTCAATCCTGTTCACACCAACATGTGAATCAAATATGTCTATTTAAAGTTAAAAAAAGAGAATTGCCCTGAATGCTGCAAAGAAAGCTAAATTAGCATGAGCACAAATATCATATTTTGCAGGTTTAGATCCAGTAAATGTTTTAGATGACTTTCTTGTTGTTATTTACATGGATGACAAATGACTAGATATTCACCCTCTTTTCACTTGACCTGTTGCACTTACTGGCAAATAAAACTTGTTTTCTCCTGTGTTGTCTTCCTGGTAGTCCAACAGGCTGTCATTACTCAGATTCACGGATGGTGTAGTCAGGGCGTCCTCCATGGATCCTCCAGGATCCTCTACAAAGAACTAGCAAACACAACAAAAGGCAAAAAAGTTTTGTGTTGAGGTTTTGTCAATGTGGTAAGATAAGCAGAGCTGGATGATAGCTGAGTGCAGCAACACTTTCTCTAAAGTCTTTTATTCGTGCCATCTTCTTTTAGTTCTAGTAGTTCCTTTCTTCTTCTTCTTTTCTTTTTTTTTTTTGGCTGATAACTGATGCAGAATCTGATAATTAGCTACTTTCAAACAAGCTTTCCTCCTGTGTACTTCACCAGGTGGTACAGCAGCAGGCCGAATAGATAAATGTGTCCTTATAATCTGAGTTAGATGCCTTCATGGGTTAGGAATATATATATATATATATTTGATATATTTGTGTGTGTGTGTGTGTGTGTGTGTGTGTGTGTGTGTGTGTGTGTTTTGTATTTGAACCCATATATATATATACAAAAACATGAAAAATGTTGTGTATCCATTGTGTAGTACATTCACAGTATTGGCACGGGGTCACGCAAGATCGCATGAGCTGAGAATCTATCGCTCTCCGACTAAGTCATGTGGTTCGTTAGCCTGATAGACGTGATAGAGAGATGGGTCATCCAATCACCTGCCAAGTCTTTTTTGAAAGTGCCTGCCCTTTTCCAAACAGTTTCCATGACGTCCCAGATGGTTCTGTCTAACAAACCATCTGGTGTGTCAGGTAGTGGAGTGGTCTTTCATGCACGTCACCCAGTCAGTGAGCGTGAATCCATTACTATCACAAGCATGTAAGACATAAACTACTCAATTACTTCAAGAAAGCTGATAAACAGTATAGGCAACAAATGGGACATAAATAATGTTCTTGAGGATATAAGTTCTAATAAGTTCAACAAACATTTAGCCAAAACAGTCTCATGCTGGTGTCATATTAAAAATATACATGTTTATCTCAAGATCTCAGGAGGTTTAAATGCCATTTTAAAGGTGCTTCTTCAGCTGCTGCATTATCTTGATGAGAGCACTTTCATCCCTAGTGTGACCTTAATCAAATTGAATCATCAAAAATAATATAATCTCCACTGCACTATTACAGCTACTGTCAGGACATGCTGTTCCACAATCACGTTAAACATCTGTGGACCAACCACATCCATGCCACCTCGACCTGTAACTGCTTTCTCACCATATTGAAGACGGCCATCACCAGAATGAGAGCAGTGGTCGTCATGGTGAGGACCAATCTCAGCCAGGGGTTATTGGTGACGATGATGCGGGAGGAAGTGGGGAACCAGGTTAGAGAGCAGGAGGAACCCTTCCTTCCCTGCTGAGGATGCAAAGAAACAGAGACAAAAAGTCAGCTGGAGAAGCGAGTTATCTTTAGTTGAGAAAGGTCTAACTTTTTTTGCTCTTACCCAAGAGTTTCTACATCTTCATATCTCATCATATTATAGGTCGGGTCTGTTTTTTTCCGTAAAAATAGCTGAACCATCTTCCAAGAAATGTGTTTGATTATGATAGCCATGTAATGCACGCTGTCACAGCTGATCAGAGCACATCATTTAGCTGGAATAGGCCACATTAATAAAAATTGACACAAACCCAACAGGTCCATGGAGCTACACACCCATCAAGCGTGATCTTGCTCTCTGTTCTCACTGAAGTGGGGTAGAAAGCTGGTATCTGGGTTGGGACAGACCCAAGTTTATTGAAATCCACATTAATCAGCAGTGACCCACTTACTAGATGATAATACCCTCTTGAGAAGCAAGAGGGAAGAAAATGGGCTCTTAGGGGAGAAATCATTTATTGATTGTCCATAAAACACTTGTGACAGGAAGCTGTGGCAGCCAGTAAATAACACCCATCCCTCCACTTAACAAACAGCAGCAGTGAATTGATGGACGATGGAGAATAAAAGATAGATCAGCTCATATAAACCTTGTATAGAATGGCTGCTGGGCTCCTATGAGACACGTCATTGTTGAGTTGTGTAGCTGTTAGAGGAACCAATTACAAGCTTATCCTGTATTCCAAAGGGTCTTAGAGTAAAAAGGTTGTGCTTGTGTGTTTAAAGAAGACAGAAGAAGAAGAGGAAGTATTGACGCCGATAAGAAGGATCTCATTCCACATTTTTCTACATAGAATTTTCTTCCATTGATCATCAAGTAATTACTGGTACATGGTTTAGTGCTTACTGGATAGCTCAGGTGAAGCAATTCGCCATCGATGCAAAAACCAGCGTGAGCACAAACACATTCACATTTTTCATCTACTTCTACTTTTTCCCGTTCGTGCTCAGTTTCAGTAATGGGCCACTCTATCTTGTTTGTATGTTGGCAACAGATCACTTCACAAGTGACTGGTGGAACATTTTGAAGGTTCAAAGCTGAACTCAGTGCTCGTAAACAAGCGCAGGAAAATGAATTCACGTGAAAGAGCGGAAAGGCTGAATTACCACGCTGTGAAACGTTTTGGTCACGGACCCTTGGGAGGCATCAAATTCACAATGTGGAACAACACACTTTATACTAAAGCCACAGGCTTTAGGGGTAATTCAGAAACGGAAGCCAAATCTCAAACAGCTGAGATAATTACCGCACCAATAAATGATCAGGTGTCAAAATCCAGAGAACGCAAGAGAAAATAGAAAAAGAAAAACACGCAAATGATTAGATGGGTAATGCAAAGAATAGATAATGTAATATGTCTTTCTTTTTCAAGTAAAACTTAAATGATGTATGAAAGGTCAATATTTTGTCTTGTGATACTTATTGGCTCCATGATTTCCACAGTCATTAGAGATCAAATTGGGAGATTTGTAGGGAATACATAAGATAATGTGGTGGATTATTAAACATCAGACACTGGATGATGCTGTATATGAGGAGATTCTGAATGAATCTCAAAGAAATTACTGTGATCATTCATAGTTTCTTATTTGTATAGAACTAACACATATATATATATATCAAGACATGTATGTTTTTTTTTTAAGTTGCAGACAGTTCAACAGGACATTTTATGAAGTGTTCAGAAGAGCATTGGTTAATGACGTCAACCTGTTGTGCAGAATTTTTAAGAAGAAAAAAATATTTTTTGTCTTGGAGAGTGTATGCGCATACAATTGTGTGTATGTGTGTGTGTGTGTGTGTGTGTGTGTGTGTGTGTGTGTATTTTTACTGATAAATCCATACAAACCCACCAGAATGTGACCCGCAAAGCAAAGCAGCAGGATTAATGCCAACAGCAGGAATGCCAGGCCAAAGGAGATCCCCAGCACAGCAGTTCTGCAACACACACACACACACACACACACGCACGCACACACACACACACACACACACACACACATACACACACACACACACGCACGCACGCACGCACGCACGCACGCACACACACACACACACACACACATTATTCTAAACCGTCTTGGCACTGCTCGGCCCTCTGCAGTGACATCCAGGGCAATACATGTACTGGAGATTCTAATGTACCTCAGACCTGCAATCCATTTACATTAAGTAAGCGTAACTGTGGATTGTGTTTCATAATGCAGTTACGTTCATGATTATTTTCTTGAAGGAGGAACACCATATGGCTGATTTAAGGACCCTTGCCATAAAACAGATGATGTCACATTTAGAAGTGCAGAGCGATGCTGCGACAAACAAGGCGAAGATAAAAAGAGGGTGAGAGAGAGAGGTGAATTAGACAATCAATGGCCTCTCAGATGCTGAATTACACCTTTGGCTGCCTGAGGCAGTAAATTAGCATGCCCATGAATTTCTCTCCTCGCCATTAAAGAGACGACACACTTTGATTCACCCAATGTAAAATCACTACCAGACATGGTGCCCTTTCATC
Organism: Chaetodon trifasciatus; assembly: GCA_037975065.1. Taxonomy (NCBI): domain Eukaryota; kingdom Metazoa; phylum Chordata; class Actinopteri; order Chaetodontiformes; family Chaetodontidae; genus Chaetodon; species Chaetodon trifasciatus. Next base: position 732,110 of record JBBMOE010000029.1, read on the forward strand.
TCGATCTGCTTTTTAGCATTCTGCCTTTTGCCCCCCTGCCTCTTTCATTTCACTGCGGTCCTGTTGATGAGACAGCTGGCGTCAAATGGCTTTTTCACATCAACCCGCTGCCACAGCTGGAGTTTGCTGATGCTACGAATGTAAATCCTGTGAAGGGAGTGCAGACTCACTTGGGCAGGACGAGGACCTGCACTATGAATATGCAGCAGAAGATGAGGCAGGCGCAGGTGACGTAGTACTTGAAGGCTGGTAATGTTGTGGATCTGTACTGTTGAGAGGAGATAATTGAAAATTGAATGAGGCCAAAAATTGGGTACATTATGAGGATATGTAACACAGCAGCAGTAAAACATTCAAAGACAAAATGAATACTGATGATGCACAATTCAAAAATATACCAGACTGCTTTGTGGAACGAAGCTAAAAAGGATAAATGATGTGAAGGTTGTAAGGTTGCACAGACTCCTTAATGACTTCTGTCTCACTGACACCTATACAATTGTATTGATTTGTCTCCCCAGTGAACAGTGCAGGCTGGTGGTTTGTATGCATTCGCCTACCTCTTTCTCCAGACCTTTGTTGTGAAAGAACAATGAGATCCTCTGGATGTCCTCAGACTTCAGCCATTGTCTGGAGACACAATCGAACAGACAGATTGAGAAAACACAGAGGGACGAGGCCCCCCCAGCTTGTTTGAAGCACATTGTTGGCGTCAAATTCTGAATAAGCATATATTTACAAAAAATCAAAACATTAAATATATTGTCTTTGTACTGTTTTCAGTTGTTGTCAAAAAGAATCATCACATTCTGTTTTGTGTAACCGCTGCAACAGATGCAGAAATTGGACGTGCAGCAGTCGCTTACTTCTGCGAGTTGATGCCGTCGATAGTGCGAATCATTCGCTCGTTGAGTTCCTCCTCAAACCTCCTCCTTTGAGATTTGGACCTGGGTTGGAAGGGAGGGGCAAGCAAGCACAGAATAAAAGTGATGAAAAACTGTCGGGGCAGAGCGAGTACATGCGATGCAGCATTGTTCCTGGCTCACCTTTCTCGTCTCTGGAAGTGGTACTGCCCCATTGGAACATCCTGAAACGGGAATTGGACCATTCATCTATTAATTACTGAGATTCTCATTGGTGTGTGTCTTTGAAAGCGAGTGAGTACTGAATTGTACTTACAGTTGTGTTGATCTTGCCATTGTCTGTGGTCATGCTGTCTCGATGGTGAAGGTTGGCGAAGGGTTTGGCGGCGCCCCAGGACTCCAGGTATCGGGTCATTCTGACAGACGCCCTCATCTTCCCGCCGTCCAGAGAAGGACGAGAGCGCACACCCAACAGAGGGCTGTGCCTTTCAGTCTGGGAAAACCAGCAGGAATAGAGAAGGACACACACAGTAGGCTTCAGTGGCAAAACCCCTGAGTGCACTGAAGTGAACAGCAGTGAGACTGCAGTTTGAAATGTTTTCCTCTCATTGTGTTGATTAATGTCATGCAAACAATGCCCATTGTGATTACCATAGGTGAGCTGCGGTGCATTAAACTGAACCTCAGTAAACAATGCACAATGTTTGAGTTTGATTTTGTCCACGAAGTAGGATTGAAAAGTGTAGTTTTCTAAAAAAGTAATCCTCACAGCACTTCAAAACACCAGGTACCGACATTTTGTAAACGATCCTCCAGAGTTAAAAACATCTAAATTCATTTTCTGGGAGCAAAAGATCATTATTCCTTTATGTCTGACTGAGCTGAGCAGTAATTCATGCTCACACTCAGTGGGTGTGAAGTAAAGAGGACGAGGTACTTGTGGTCAAATGACAGCCCTTGACATCTGTGACCTACCTGTCAGTGTTTTGAGCTACTTAAACCACTTTAAGAGAATGATGCAGCTCTCCTATTATTTTGGCATGTATGCTGAGTGCTTCTCTCTGACAAACACCACACCACTTTACGGCTGACAGAAACATTGCCCTGCACTGAGCCATACAGAAGTGAAAGTCTTTTTTTTGGGTCCTGCGTGGAATAGGCAAAACCAAGGAGGAACTGTCACACGATGTTCCTTCTTCTTAACCTGATGAAGGTTGGGAAGTCGTCCATGGAAACTGTTTGGAAAAGGGCAGGCACTTTCAACAAATAGTTGGCATGTGATTGGATGAACCACCATCTATCACAGCCCAACTTCAACCGCTGAGATTAATGAACCATATGATGTAACAGGACTCTTAGCGAAGCCAGCGGGGAGAAGAGCAAAAACATCTTTTTTATGAAGAAAAACCTTCAGTCCTGTTCTTTGCTCTTCTTACTGTGAAGAAACGCTGGTACAGCAGCATCTATGCTAACCTCTGCAGGAGTCACCATTGGTGATTTTGAGCAAAGTCTCCTGCTGTCGTCCCATCTAAACCACGCCCATGCGATCTCTTGAATCCAGCTGCCTCCCCCTTGTTCCATTCCTCTGGTGATTTATTGTAGAGAGTGTGACTGAGCAAACATGGCACATAAGCCTATAAAAATTAAAATAGACACTGTCAATAATGGCGGTGTTCATTTCCCGCAGGTGCAATAAAGATCTCTGACAGTGACGATCAATGACAACGACAGTGGAGATGACACCTCCTGCGACCCGTGCTCCATATTTGGCCTTGATCCATTCATGGGCTTCTTGAAAATGTCACTGACCACCCACAGCCTTGTTTCCAATATCTGATAAGCTATCTCCAGTGCATTAAATAAAGGCCACAGAGCAGCATCTTCTCATATTTTGTAGAGACCTCCTAAGATGATAATATCATATTGAAAGTTACCACAGTGTGTATACCCAGAGGCTCAGGTCAGGCAAAAAAATGGTGGTTTAGCGTGTTACTGTAGGGCTGCACGGTGCCAGAGTAAATTAGGTCTCTCTACTCAAGTGTTGCTACTCTGCATTCAGAGGGATACCACAAAATCTGAAAAGCTGAAAGACTAGCAAACAGGGTGAGCGCCAGTCTGTCATGAAATGCTCTAATACAGTGCAGTGAACAGAGAGAGCTATTAAAAAGGCAGCTCATAACATGCAGCTCATATGATGGCCCAAATAACCTCTCCTTCAAAAGCAAACACCCGGTTGACTTACAACAACAGATTATTTGAACATGGTGTCCACCGATGACAGAAGATGTCAGCACACACGATGTCTCTTTCTGACATTCTGATAATCACAACGGTATCAAAGAAAACGTGCTCCATCACTTACATTAGCAGCTTCTGTGAAGGATTTGCGAGCTGTTTTGTTTCGTGTGTTTTTCTTGCAAATTCCAGTGCAAAATGCTGCTACTGAGTTGAACGTCTGCACTCTGAAAGTGTTGAAACTGACTTTCAGGGAAAGCTACCAATCTGCGGTCAAGCCCTTTGGAGAGCAATCAGACAATGAAAACGAGAGAAGGAGCCAAAGGATCGGATTTGGAGGAATGCACTGGAAAGTGTAACCCTGAGGTCTGTGAAGCAAGGAGATGGTGAGCACAGGACGCCTGAAGGAGGAGGGTCTCACTGCACATATTTAAAGAGTGGTTGCATCTCCGCCAAGTGATGGAGAGATTAGGAGGGAAGAGGACTGTTAAGCAGGGTTTTTTTTTTTTTTTGCTGAGCCAAACACAGAGCACACGCTGGATGCCAACAACGTATTCTATGTAGAGATGTTCTCGGCAGACCGCTCAGATGTCCTTAAACAGCCCTTTACTTTGTCCTGGTTTGACTGGAGGAGCTGCACCACGTCTCACAGTGCCTCAAGCAGCGAAAAGGGATCCGTTCTCCTTAGAGTGATTGACTGAACACCGGCCGAGGTGTTCATTTGATAACATACCATCATTGGTTCACTACGCACTAATATTATTTGCCAGTATGAGAGTAAATCTATTATTATTTGATTCTATACTTGACATTGTCAGAGTTGTTTAGCGGCCCACTGTGCTCCAGGCAGGATGGAAGGATGGCGTGGGATTTTTTTGTGTAAACCTGACCTGCACGTTGAAATGTTTGGAAAGCTGTGGAGCTGAAAATAGACCCTCATAGTTTTGCATCCAGGCTCATTATATGATCGTGACCCAAAACACACAGAAGCAGTTAGCACTGCGGCAAAGAGTGAGTGTGTTTACTGCCCTGCAGCTCTACAACTTTTCATGATAGAAAAACAGACATTTTTCGGCAAATCAAAATGAAGTGGTGGCAACGCTTTTTTCCAGGGTTAGGGACAGGGGTTGGACAACAGAAAGACTGTTGAATAAACAGCTCTTTGACACACACAGCTGCAACTAAGCTGAAACATTCCAAGCTAAGTTAGGATTCACTGTGGGGCTGTTATGCTGGGATGCATTATAACGTCACATGTTCCTATAGAGATGCAGTTCATTTCCCATCTTTCTTGTGTTAGAATAACCTTTTCACCGGCTCTTTCTGACTTACGTGAATGTATAGAACTTTGTAAGTGATGGTGTCTGACCTTGGGGTTGATGACCAGGAAGGTGACCACTCCATGCTCTTTCAGGTAGGAGTCTCGGCTCTGTCCATCTCCAGGCTCCACCTTATAGGAGCCCTTCAAGTGCTCCAGTGTCACTGAAGAGATGTGGACCCTCCTGGAGATGAGACAGGAAGGATTAAGAGGACAGGTGATGAGAGGTTAAGAACTCCATCAACAGGTCTATCAAATATATTGATTACCTTCTGGCTTTATAACTACGCCAACCTGCAATTCTCATTTTTTCGGCTTTGTTTGTTACCAAACAGTGAGGGATGGAGATAGGAATATGTGTTTTTCAGACATCTTTCAACATGCATAACAGGAGACAAACCATTAGCAGCCCAGTGAGACAATGTGGTGACACTGGAGAGCTTATTTTCAGTGAGCATGCACATAACCACCAGCACATTTTCCCATGGCTTGTTACAGTGCTTGGATGGCAGACCTAATGGCCACATAACAAGCATAGAGCTGGTGGTCAAATGAGGTGCCTGTAATTGTCTAAAATGTTTAGGATGGAGTAGAATCTCATGTTCCATGTCAGTCTGTAAATGTGTGTATTTTCGAATGTAAAGCAAGTTGGTAATGAGGCGAGGAAGAAATGATTCAGTGTTGACTGTGCTCGGGCTTGGTGCTGCTGCAACACATCAATATGTTGTTCCCTCAGATGTAATGTCATATTTGGTTTTAAGGGGGTGGTTTTCTGGGGTTCAGCAAACACTGGTTTTAGAACACTGACACTGATGTGAATATTTTTAAGTTGTACTGCTCTGTGGTATTTCATGCTGAACTGTATTCCACACCCAAGAATTGAAAATGCAGGTGAAAATTCAGCCTCTTTGAGACACTAGCTCTCCACTGAAACTCTAGATAATAATGCTCTTGTACATGTGGCCACCGGGAATTGCTCACTTCTACTTTAGGCCACATGGAACTGCTGTGGAGCAGATGGGAATTCACTGACTTGCTAAAGCTAAAGTCAACATTAATCACAGAGAGCAGAAAGTGTTAGTCAAATCCCAAAGCATAGCTTCCTGTCTGGTTTACAAACTAAAACTGGCAACCTTGAGGGTACATCCCTCCAGTTTGCCAACCACACAATAATTCTAAGGATCTGCAAAGCAGCACTGCAAGCTCAGTGAGATCAAACATTCTTTCAAGTATTGGTAATATCTTACCCTGGCACACCTCCTGCCTCCATATGATTGGCTAGCGTTACGTCATGTGACCACACATCATACTGCCACTTCCGGAGGCCGATCACGCCACACAGGACATTCCCAGAATGAACGCCAACACGCATGTTGATATCGACTCCAGTGGCATCACGGACCTTCCTGTGCAGAGCACAGGGCAGAAGAGATCATCTTTGAAGGAAAATTATACTGGAAATGTGCTTATTCACTTTTGTTCAGAGAATGAGAGTATTGAGTACAGAGCTGGAGATGGGACGCAGTTAGCCTTGCTTAGCATAAAGACTGGAAGCAGGGGGAAACAGTTAGCCTGGATGTGGACAAAGGTTAAAATCACACCTCTGAACGCATCTACAGCAAAAAATAAGACAGGTTTATTGTAACAGGATGAAATATTATAGATTGGATCATCTCACTTTCAAGTTGTTCCCATTACAATTAACACATTGTGTCTCATTTATTGACAAACAGAGATGCAAGAATGACAATATGTCACTCTATGGGGAAGCACGTGCTGGAACTGTTTCTTGGCTAATCAAGCATATCCACCAAAATGTTGAAGTTTTTAAAAATGAATGTGCTTTTTAGCCATTTATAGACTGCCATTACTAATGCTGCCAGTAATCAGTAATGTATTTTGCGACATGTGCCAAAATGATTCAGTGTTTCCTCTGGAATCTCACTCTAACCTGAGCAGAAAACACTGCACAACTGCAGTGAAATACAGACTCTGCCTCATCGTGTCAGAAGTGGACGACACTTGATGATGTCTTTAATATAACTGTAGTTAAATGTCAGCGCTGGCAAGCAAACATATTGGTCTATAAAACTAATGTGTGCGTGTTCACGCCTGAGTGAAAGACACAGCGAGAGATGAGCAGAGAGGGAATATTTTTTCATTTGTTTGAAATTTGTATTTGCTCAGTTGGGAGGCTTATCATATTGAATTCACATTGTGTTTACTCTGGAGTTCAAACAGAGCTGAAATCAAGTCTGGCATTCCTTCTGCTCAATCTGTTTGACAGGCACGTGTTTGTTTGTGTTTCCATTTTGTGCGTGTGTGTATATGTGTATGTGAGAGAGAGACAAAGAGGGAGAAAGAGAGAGAGATCTGGTATTTTACTTGATGGCCTCACACATATCCAAGCCCATCTTCACGCAGTTCCTGGCGTGGTGAGGCAGCGACTCAGGCAGACCGGACACACAATAGTAACAATCTCCGAGGATCTTGATTCGCATGCACTCGTTTTCCTTAAAGAGAGAGACATAAAGAGGGGAAATAGGGATTAAGTGTGCACTTACCAACAAACTCTTTAATAACTGTCAACTATTTCACTTATACAATACCGTTTCTCGTGCTCTTCCTCACCTCCACAAAGCCCTCACACACACACACACAGTCACATCCATCAAGCCCAAAATCATACGCCCACACACCTAACACATTAGCTCTTTTTCCACATGTGGGATGTGTAACAGCTCATCGTTGCATCGGGTTTATATAACGGCAGCTTCGTCAGGCGGAAAGACAGAGCTGCTGGACACAAAGCTGAGAGAGCCTGACTCAACTGTTTAGACCCGCAAAGCAGAGCACCCGTGAGACTGCGAGATACACTCTGACCAGCCCACACTGCTACAACCTGCAGCTGTTAACAAGCGCTGCACTCCGGAAAGGTATGGTGCGAAGGCCGAGACTGGCCGCAGGACACAGAAAACATCTATTTCAAGGCCACACTTCATCTGATTGACAGCTCAAGACAGACTTGTTGTCTCTTCTTGGTTATTTTGTAATCAACCAATTTGTGCAGACTGTTCAAATTAGATTGATTATTCTACACTTCAGGTTACATTAAATGAAAGCACTACTCATGAACCAGACCACATGATTTTATGTCCTTAATGTCCTTCATTTATTCAATCCTGATGAATTCTTAATCAAAAATGTCATACTGTAATTTCACTATAATGTATTTATGGTGCATGTTTTTCAGTTTGGGTGGCTTTTGGGGATGAGCTCACTGTGATGAAAAAAGTTAATCTCAAGAGTCATTACAGCTACAAACATGTCAAACTGAATGAGCTGCAGGAGAGTTTGGATGCCCATCAAGCAGCTTTCACATGACCACATTCTGACAGAGACAGTGTTCTGCAGGCAAGTTTTGTGGTGAGCGAGCTAACAGCTAAGAAGCTGAAACCTCATTCAGAAGGAGAATTTGTGAAGGAGAGCCTTGTTGCTGCTGCAGAGCTGCGAGAAGCAGACAAATAAAACTGCTTCAAAACTGTGTGTCAGTTTGTCTGGAATGATTCATAGAGATGAAGGAAAAGCTGACGTGGAAACTCAATGATAGCAAGTGTGATTTGACCTTCATGGTGGACATTAACAAGAACCTCTCAGAGCTGAACCTCATCATCATCATCCTCTTATTTTGTACATACAACGACAACTATGTGTGTTTGAGGGCACGTTACTCATCCATTTCTGCTGTAATTGTTTTCATCTGACACACACTGAGTGTCCCTATGTGTGAAATGTGATATGTAAATGAAGCTGGGCTTGTCTCAAATTACCTTTGCAATCTGGTCAAACTTGCCAAAGAGTTCATTCAGCATGTGTACAAGTTCACCTGGGGAGCAGTCACTGGCCAGCCTGGTGAAGCCCACAATGTCGGCATACAGAATGCTGCAGAAAACAAGAAGTGTAGAAGTTGTACTGTATGAGGAGAGGCATGAAGTTTCATTTGTGTCATTTTATTAAGAGAATAACATTGATATGGAGCACTTCGGTATTTGTTACACTTGTAATTGCTTTCAATGAGCTTGTATGTAGTGTTGTTTTGCAGCACTTTTACTATAGTGGTGAGTATGTTGGGGTCAACAGAGGAAACATTTTACTACAGAGGAAGTATTTGGACTAACACTTGACAAACTACAAAGACAAACGCTCCCCAGTGCCCCCATGTCAGACAAAAACAAATAAAACAAAAAAAAGCTGCTTAACAGCTCTCTCGGATGCTCTCTCCTATGGTAGATAAAACATGATAAAGTGCCCTCTTTGATGCCCTAATAGAGAAAATGCAGTGTGGTGCCATATAAGCTGCCTACATGCGAGAAAACTGGTTGGCCTCTGTGTGCCCCTGCATGCTTAAATAGATGATAGTTCTTGTAGTGGTTACACTTTAAATCTGACTCACAGAATAAAACAGTTTTAGTCTTAAACAGGATTTGGATGATGATCATGATGCTGGTGCCTTTTTTTTATTTTTATTTTTTTTTTTGCCCCTGTCCCTCATGCTCCCTGAGTCCACTAGTGGCCAATTTGCTAAATGTGAAAAAAGGGAAGTTCTGAAGCAGACTTATACAAACAGTACTTCATACATGTTGTCTCCAGTGCCTGCAGAATCTCACAGTCTGTTTCCCAAAGAGAAGGGATGCTATTAGAACGAGCATAAAAACACACAATTTATCCTGTTTCTCAACAGCAACAACCAATTATTACAGCTGCGGATAGGATGGTGGAGGCAGATGCTGGTGTTTGGCTCTCCACTAGCTGTCTAGTGTAGGAGGATCCCAGCAGAATCACAATGCCACCTGTCCTTGGGTGTCAGTTCTTTGTTCAGGAGAGATTGCCCTCTTCACTGTGAGCTAGACCATGTGAGAATTTGTTATTATTGGAAGGATAATAGGCAGATCAGCATGAGCAAACACACACACGGATGCGCACGCTCACCCACACACACACACACCTGAGGCCCATGAAAAAGGGGCACAGTGATGTTGTTTCTCCTGTGAGGCTCCAGCATGATGGGAAACAGGTTTTTAGAGGACAATCAATGGAGAGGCTCTTATGGTCAGCATGGATTTGTGTCTTTGAACCTCACCAATATAGGGGAGGGTGCCATCGGCAACAGAGGACATAGACCCCTCTTCGTTTGGCAAAGTGATCTCAGGGCGCAATGGAGGTGGATTAAGTCTGAATTGAATTGGGCCATGGCAATGACAAGGGATAAGAAGATGGGATGTAGACAAGATAGTGAAAATGGAGCGCAGGGGAGAAAGAAAATAAAGGAAGATGATAGAGGATGAGAGGAGCACAGAGTATAGGAGCAATCCAAATGTGAGAGCAGGCAGAGAGGGGAGGACAAAAGAAGACGAGGGATGAGCGGTGGCGGGGGGAGGGAAGGATGCTACAGATGGTAAGAGAGCAGAGAATAATAACCTTTGTTGTAAGGAGACGCGGATAAAGGAGAAGGATCCATACCTGACATTGGTGTGCCGCTGCACATAGAGGTTGTGGAAGTTGTTGGTGCTCTCAGTTCGACCGAAGTTGGGTCCCTGCAGCCTCTGGATGATCTCGGCTTTCATCACCCGGGCTATGTGAGCCGGCAGTAAGGATAACAGCAAACGCTCCTGGAGACAGAAAAAGACAAGGCAATGAACTATGCAGCTGTTAGAAAAATGAATGAGTATACGGACACATTAACATAATAATGACACAATATAATACAGTATACTGTGGTAGATTTTCTTCTGTTCTCTTCTCTAATACTGCATGTAACCATTGTTGTCCACAGCTAATATTTAACCACCTAGATAGATTTTTACATGCCCTTAATGATAGATCAGCACGGCTCATTTTTCTGCATCAAGCACGGGAGGCTAAAGTCAACTACAGAAGACCCATTGAAGCAGAGAAATTTTCTTCATTTTCAAATGTGAAGCAAGACAGAGGAAAGCAATTGAGTGAGTTCTGTAAATCTGTCCTGTGATCCTGTGATGCTGCAGGTGAAACTTAAAGGAATCATACTTGTCAGATTCACTAATAAGCAATTTCTGATGTTGAGCCCCTTGTAGTGAAGCGCTGTTCTTCCTCACTGATCTCTACTTCAGTCTGCTACACTTGACTCTGAGATGTTGACACCAAAGTTTGCTCCTGATGTTTCAGGAAGTTGACATATTCAAGTTCATATATTCAGCAGCACTAGGAATATCTCACAGTTTAATATGGCCAGCTATCTGGGGGAATAAGAAAAATGCAGCATCCATCACCCATAGCTGCTCTGTGACCATGCATGTTGTCGGTTTTTGTGTTTTTTTAATTTTGCACCATCTACATTGGATGGAGGTTCTGAAAGGGTGATTTTGATGTATGTGTGTGTGTGTGTGTGTGTGTGTGTGTGTGTGTGTGTGTGTGTGTGTGTGTGTGTGTGTTTGTGTGTGTGTGCGCGTGTGTGTGCATATCCGACAGAGTGAATAGCTGCCTGAGGGGGTGTGACTCATAAATGCGGCTCACAGCAAAGAGGGTCATTACAATGTTCACACACCACAAGCTCATTTCCTAAAACACAGCAGCAAATTAAGGGGAGAGAGAGGAGTTGGGGGGATACACTAAAAATAGAAACCCACACCACCCTCACTTATTTACTCATTCAGCACTGAAGCACTCTACTGTGAGCGTGCAGAGGGGGTATAATAGCCTGAAGAGATGTAGTTTTATTAATCATGTGTTCGATTAATGAACTAAAGTGATCTGTATTCAGCTATTCAATGGGATTTGGCATTGTTTAGTTATGCACTGGCATTTGCGTGAATCCTCTCTCTCTCACACACACACACACACACACGCACAGACATAGTCTACGCAGAGATACATAAGCCAGTGAACATTTAACATGAAGATTGTTGCCACAGGTAAATATTTTCTGCTACTATGTATTATGTATTCAGTGTGTAACTGACCTGTGGCTATACATTTTTTACAGCTAGAATTGGCATTAAAAAGAAAAATAAGTCAGATAATCAAATACATTTTTCACATATGAGATTGTTTTGCCCACCTGTGTAAATGATGTACATAACATGGCAGAAATAACTGAAATAATAACAAATTGTAAATATGAGGTATTTGAAATATTTCAGCAGCCATATTTTGAAATGATATATTAATAATAAATTGTGTATTTCACCATTTGTGAGGAAACACTTCAAATTTTATGGCTAAAAGACTAATAATAATAATCATAGTGAATCCCCACTGAGTGGACCACCAGTTATTAATGTGCAATTTTATGTGTCATTTCCCCGGTCGGAGAGAATGGCTAATGTCAGGGCAAAGACGCTAATGTCAAGCAAATGTCACTGCATAATGCCTCTTTAGACATGACCGACTTACAAACTCTTCATCCCTGACAAAACTGAGAAATGACATATTTTGGCCATGAAGCAGGACAAGTCTGAATTTCATTGGGGGTGTGCTTTGAGCTAATTGCTAACGTCAGCACACTAAGATTTTCATGATGGCTGTGCTCACACTATGAATAATGCTTATCGTGTTCACCGTATTATGCAGTTTAGTGTGTTAGCATTGCTAACATTTGCTATTAGTAAACACAAAGCTGAAGCTGATGGGAAACACATTCGTATTGTAGGTTTACATTGGAAATAAAACACATTTCGACCTGATGATGGCGCTAATGAGCAGTCAGGCGTGCATTGATACTATTACAATTCTTTCTGAGGGGAGCATGAATCTCTGTATGAAATTTCAAAGGAACCTAATCATTGTTGAGACATTTCACTTGAACCCACAAATGTCAGCTTCATTGTGGTGCTCTATGAAAAGTCAAAAAGCAAAAACACTGGAGAACGTCCTCTGGGGGCCACAAATGTCTGCACAAAATGTCATGGAACAAAGAAGAGGATTGACTTCGCCATTCCTGGAGCTAAAAAATGTAGCTGTACTGAGCACGCAGAGACTTTAATAAGTTAATTTCATGCAAACTTGTTTGCAGTCTTGCATGGAAACATTTGACTCAACTGCGTAAAAGCAGGTGTCACATCCATCCTCAGCAATCTGATGACAGGAACTGACATTAAAGGTTTATTCACATGTTCATTTCAAGTCTATCTTTGTGTGTGTGTACCTGTTGGTGCTTCTCAAACTCCAGTTTAATGGGGGACTTGATGCAGTTGCAGGTGTCTTGATAGGTCTGTTTGAGAGCCAGGTCCATCAGGTGCTTGTGGTACGCCCCGGCCAGGTTTCCACAGGTGAAGATGATCACGTTGGCTAAGATCTGGCGCATACACCGCATGCAGACGTATACGCACAAAGAACGGGGCATTAAAGTAATGTCAGGAAGTGATGCAGATATGCCTGTACGTGTAATTTTCCCCTCCTTCCACTTAAGCCTACATTATTACCTCGTAAAAGCAGGCCAGTGCGCACACTTTGGCTGCACTTTTACACCACTATGTCAACCTTGAGCTCTTTAAAATGCAGCCTTGCATATCAATAGGTTGTCTCTGGTGCTGTATCCAAGGGCAATGAAGTCGTCCAGCATGTTTTATTGTTAGTGTGCTTTTCCACTGTGCATGTGTGTGTGTGTGTATGTGAGCCTCGGACATTCATGCGATGCAGAAGCAATTGTGTGAAGTGTTATCTAGCATGGTTCTGTGATGTTTGTTGTTTGGTGCGTTTAGAGAAGCAGTTTTCTGGTTTGTGGTGAGACTTTCTTTGTGCCGCTGTACCAAGAGTACATTCATTTAGAGGCAGCGTTTTAAGAGCTGCTCCCTGAGTACATTAAAAGGCAGTTCATTTGACTCCAGAGGCTTTGCTGAATGTGCTGTGTCGTGATGATACAGGACAGGTTCACCGGTTTACAAGCCAGTCCTTTTTAAAATGTTGCACCTCATCATTTTTAATCGTGCGGGGAGCAGCCTTACCAATTTGGTTTGTGAGAAACTAAACCCTGTGAAGAAATCATTTAGGCCTTCAGAAAACCAAAAGGGGAAGCTTACAGCAGTCACTCTGCCACATCAGCCGCAGAGGCAGGAAGTTGGGTAAAATGTGGATTTCAACAGTCCTGCAATGATCAACAGTTTGAGAGTCAACACGAGCAATTGTCTGTCTTACCTGCCAGACTAAAGGTTCCAGCTCTGCGACTTTGGAGGCCAGGCAGACGCTGAGGGTGACGGTGTGCGAGAAGCAGGTGATGGCGCTGGCGATAATGGCCCCTCTCATGGAGAAAGGCAGCATGGTGTAGACAACAAACACGATGAACAGGAAGAAGGACACCTGGACACAGGAAACAGAAAGATGCTGATAGGTGAAGGGGCTGATTTGTCTAAAAGGAATCAGATCGGCTCTTTTGAAATAAGTTTTGACATTTCTTTCACTCATTCTTTCTTTCTTTATCATACTTCAGCTATGATAACCACTGTCTGGTTTACAGAATTGTGTGCATAGTGGACAGTAAATATCAGCATCATCGGTCAACCTGGGCTTATATGTGCGGTCATACATCAAAAATGACCACAGCAATACCAAAATATGCATCATAAAAGTGGCTGCAACTGAATCCCACCAGAGGTTTACGTTTCCTTGACTCTTTGTCTGCTTTTTGTTTGAATACAGAATAGAGTTGTAAGAGTTAATTGGGCTGCCCACTCTTCAAGATCCAACAATAAACTGCTGATCCTCAATAAATGATTAGACATGAGTGGGCCGCTCACTCAGCATTATAAAAAAAAAAACTGCCTTGAAAACAAAACAAAGCAAATTCTCACAAATACTGAAGTCTAATACAATGACTGCTCGAATTTCACTACTTGAGTTCAGTGCTTGACTGTGGAACATATTTAGATGGAGTTTCCTGCTTGTTTACTGCAATCAGTCATCTGATTTTCCGGGCTTCCATCAAAGCCTCTCACTCTGACCTCCCATCTGCTCAGACTGTGAACATGCATGCGTGTGTGTGTGTGTTGAGCTAGGTGTGTGCTTCCTATTGCGTTGCTCATTGATACCTTGTGCCTTAACCTCCTGCTTTGTCTCCGTCCACTTCCCCTGCTGTGAGTCCACCCCTTCCTGTTATGGTGGCCACCAGCGTGAGTGGGTCACAGTCTCAACTGGGACACCAGATGAACTCTGACCTTCCTGCCTGTCTGTTTATTTCCTGTGTCTTTCAGGTTCAGAGAGTCAGTCCGCAAACAGGAATCTACCGAGAGTGAGACCTTGGAGTGAATCAGACAGAAACTGATCTTGCTTGGACCTGGGCCTCAATGAGCCACGTTATTATACATGTGAAATGTAAAATATATATGTTCATTGAAAAGTCCTTTGCCTCCTTTGAGTGCTAACCAAGAAGAGCTCTTTGCATGCTACTCACAGTGTTTATGACCTCAGTGTCATAAACATTATTTGTGCACAGAGATGCATTACAAAGATATTATGAGTCCATGTGGTGTGTTATCAAGTGCAAACATAGGTTTCACAGATATCGAGACTAGTACATTGGATATAAGTGATTGTTTGGTTGACCAAGTTCCTTCTAACAGAAGACCGGAACGCAGAGGAGAGAGAGAGAGAGAGAGAGAGAGAGAGAGAGAGAGAGAGAGAGAGAG
>JBBMOE010000029.1:747189-908249 GCA_037975065.1 Chaetodon trifasciatus
GAGAGAGAGAGAGAGAGAGAGAGAGAGAGAGAGAGAGAGAGAGAGAGAGGTGTTTTGTGTAGGCTCAGACTTTCTGTTGCTAGGGGAACCAACATAGGGAAGCTCAATGCTGACGTCAGAGCAGATGTGGTGTTATGAAGGTCTTGGATATTTTGCCATAACCTTCAACTGCTAACCCTGAGTTACCACCTCTGGGAAAAAAAAACAGAGGACGGAGGGCGGAGAGTGTGTGACGTCTGGTCTGTTAGGGTGGCTGTGGGAATCGAGACTGGCAGTCCAATTTCAGGTGCGTCACCTGCTTCTCTCTGCTGCGCAGGCAGCCAGACACACTCCGTCTGCACACCACTCTGGTCTGAATCCTAATACCCCCTCAAACACCTCCAGATGGGAGCCGCTGCCATCCAGCTTCTTGGTTGACTTTTTTTTTCTCTCCCTCCCTCATTCCCAGCTCACAGCCCTCCTGACGGAAGCAGCACACTTGCTTCCAAACATGCATATGCAGACTTGAATACTGGCATCACAAATGCTCTGCTCTTTGCTCACTTTAGCATTTCTGAGCGGCTTGGCAGCGGTTTTGGATGCAGACACACTGTCGTCTTTTGCACGTATATACCAATGTGACCGCGTCTTGATTCTGGGGTACCAGGTGTTGCAGCCATCTTCAATCTGCCTTCTGGAAAGCGTTGTAGCCTTCGGAGAAATTGAATAAAGCCCAGACATAACAGGGTAATACAGCTAGATGGTAGCACACGTGGCTTTTACTGTACACGGACAAGATATTTTTGTGTGTGTGTACAGAAAGAGGGTGAACAGGTGAGCATGTTTGGGGCAGAGGTGTTGAAAGTGAATGGCCGAGAAGAGCACCACTTTATCTCTCTCTCTCTTTCTCAGGCCTTTGCTGTTATCCATCAGACAGGTTTTTCTCTTAGTAATCACAATCAATCCAGTCCACTGAAAGCGGGCTGCAATTCCAGCTGTTCTGTTTTCACCACTCCCTGCTCCCATAAGTGTCTTTCTTTCTTTCTTTCTTTCTTTCTTTCTTTCTTTCTTTCTTTCTTTCTTTCTTTCTTACTTTTCATAAAAAGTGTAGATAGATAGATAGATAGATAGATAGATAGATAGATAGATAGATAGGAGTATAAGTGTAAGAGTCACAGGAACAGAGGAGAGTGATTAATAATGCAGAATGATTATGCTCTCACAGGTGGTCGATGGTAAAAATATCTCCACCCCAGAGGATGGAGGGAAGGAGAGAGGGGGCTGGGTAGAGGGGAGAGAGGAAATTTGGACATGGTGGGGTAGGTGGAGGGCGTCTTAAAAGGAGAGGAGGAGGCAGGTGGAAAAGCTGGGCAGAGAAAATGGGATTTGATGAATAGGGGGAGACAGGGTGCTAGCATGAGAAAATAGGATTCCTGAGACAGAGAGAGGAGCCTGGCACTGAAAACTAATGTGTCTGTCTCCTGATCTGTTCACCTCCAGCTCTCATCAGGCCTTATTAACACTTGTCGTCACGTGGAATTAATCGCGGTCGAGTGTGTGCTCGCACAGACACACATATACAACATACACGATCATGTATGCGTACACAAAGGCACACCTAAACTGACGGATAAATGTGTAACAAAACTCACACACACGTAAGCAATCACAAGAGTGCTCCTGAATACACATGCATGTGTCCCCCCAACTTTATGGGAGTTTGAGATAGCTGTAACAAAATATGCATTTAAGTTCATACTTTTTGTGTACTTCCTTGCAGGTACAGTCATTTGGATGCATGTTTTTTTTTTTCTTTTAAGATTAACTAACCATTTGCTAAAAAAAACCATAACGAGTAATTGTCTGATCATAGTTTTGCAGCCCTAACTTGGCTGGTCTGCAAAGCTTTGGATTTCTGTGGATGCTACAACGACAGTGAAAGCTACTCCATATACAGACAATGTAGATGGAGACCAAACCAAAAGTGCATGAGTTTAAATGTAAGGTTTGGATTAAACAGTTTGATTGCCTGCATTAGCATCAGCATGTACAGCTAACTCTCTTACTACACTACAATAGCAACCTAACCAAATGTTACTTCCAAACAGTCATTGCACACTACATTAATTTGGTTTTGCGTCCGTCCTGAATGCTGCATTGTCAGCATTTAGGCTAAGATTGCTGCTCTGTCCTGCTGCTTCTTGGATTTGGAGAGGATTACACTCCAGAAACCCCAGCCAAACTTGGAAAATCCAAGCAATAAAGCATGAATCAAACCTCTGTTTTGCTTGTCTGATTTCTGACGACAAAGCAGGAAATCTCTGTTTGTCTGTACAGATGTATTTCCTTCGCATATCTCGAGAACTATTTAACCGTTCTATTTCACACTTGGTGGGTGTATTGCTGGAGACCCAAGGCCGTTACATAATGTTAACTAGTTACCTTCAATTATTAATGTTGGCCTATTCTTTGTAATGCCCTGGGAACTTGGGAAAACTTCTTAGAGGTGGATTTCAATGGCAGGGTTAGGGTATCTTTTAGGCTTTTGGTTTCTTTTAGTATCTCCTACAAGTGCTGGTAACTTTAGCCAATAATCACGTTTTTAAAGCATTAAATGATTCTACATTTAGCTTTTTATGTTTCTTGTGCACATTTAGCAGAAATAACAATAATTATTATTAATATTAATTGAAGTGTGGCTCATGTAAAGCAAACACTGCAATAAACTGTATAAAACTGGTGGTTGTTGTAATATTACTGTGCTCTTAATGAAATTTAAAAGTTACCAGTTCAGACAGAACTGAGATAGAAAGAAGAGATAGAAATGAGAAACCTGCTTCTGTTTCAGCGACGATGAAGAGTTTCGATGGTAAATCTACCGTTGCATTTGCTGTAAACTGCATGATGTGCCATGCGAGAACAGAAAACTTGACAGGCGTAGCAACTGTAACTAAGGCAGGCGGAGCTTAGTGAGCAGTCAATCAAACTGACTGCACACCCACACATGTGCAGCCAGATATGCTGTATATACAGTAGGTATACCCAGGCCAACAGATGCATCTGCATGTTCTAACACACGCACCCACGTGCACGCACATAAAGCAAACATAGATTTATAAACCTGGTCCCAGGGGCTGAGGATCCCTCCTGAGAACATGAACAGGTAGCCCATGGTGACCAGACAGGCCCATATAAGGAGAGAAAAGAGGCCGAGCATCCGCTTGAAGACCGACTCAATGCAGACAAGGATGAAGATGGACAGGAAGAGGAAGAGAGCGGCGGGAACCGTAATCAAGAACGTCAAGTGATCCTCTGTGTTCTGGAGGGAGAGAGAGGGGAGAAAAAGAGAGAGAGAGTTTTACTGGTTTATTCAGTTTTCAGGGTTGGTGAGTTTGTTTTGGTAGAGTTGAACACAAGCAGTATATTCAGTACATCTCTGTTTGCATGTTCAGTTAGCCTCTCACACACATATATACACTTGAGCAACTCTAAAAACTCCTGCGCTCTGATAAATGCTGGACCTCAGTGCAGTGTGGAAGACCACAGCGAGACCCACCAAAGACACTTAGATGAGTTCTGAATATGCTTTAAATACTACAGAACTACCTTTAACCGTAAAGACTCCCTCCAATGAAAGTTTTTAACCTTGTCAACACGTCCATGTGATGTTTTTTATATACTACAGGACATATCATGAGTGAAATACCATGCCATGGCTGAGCATTTCCACCTTGGAACTGCATTGGACCAATAACAGTCTCAGAAACAGGGATTTAGACAGCCAGGGTTTCATACACATAAGGAACCAATCCTGCCAACTTGGTGGGCTGAAACAAGGGGCATCAGAGGAGAAGCCAGGTGTAGCTACGTTACTGTACATGGCAGAGGGGGAGTGGAGAGGTTTAGATCTGCACATACAGCATGAAGGCAGAGGTGTTACATTTAAGTCAATGTAAGGCATGAAGGGATTTTTTTTTCACTGGAAAACAACAAATAAGGTCAAAATAATGAAACTGTGTGCTTACTTACTGTTTTTCGTGTCCTGGTGAGGACATTCAGTCCTCATTAGGATGGAGATGCAACATGATACACACACACAAAGAGATGAACAGACGGCACACAGATTGGCAGACAGACAGTCTGAGCCCAGAGAATGTGCTACTGCATCACTTTTGCGCTCACACTGTCAAAGTCAGCATTTAGACGCTGTCAACACACACACACGCACGCGGACGCTCACACAGGATCTCTCCCTCTTCAACTAGACCTCCCTCACCCACCTCCTCATCCTTGACAGCCTCTTCCTCACTCTCACTTTGTCATGTTTGTGCTTTAGAAAAAGACACAAATCTGGTTGTATTTTTTTCCTCACCAGGCAGAGTTCAGCCTTTTTTTCAAGGATTTTCTCATATCTGGCTCCTTTGAAACGACCAAAATTAAGAGCAAATGATCTCACAAAACTGTCAGAGTTTTTCATTTGTTTCAGGAAAAATGTCTTCATATGCAACAAAATGACTCCTCAAACCTTTTTTATAGCTTAAAGCCTATTTTTGTAACTCCCATGATCACGACACCACACTTGGGTGGTAGGACTGATAGTTTGTGGGTCATCAGTATGGAGATATTATGAACCAAAGTTATCTGCTAAGAGTCAAGGAAGTTAGCTTCATCTGTGATGTGATTAGTGATGAATTATTAGTGTTAACAAGAGGAGACTGCACCACCTTTCAGATCCCCTTAATGTCTTCACACTGAGCACTTTCACCCCTTTGACCTGTACATAACCTCTGTGTGTGTCTGTGTGTCCTAGGCATGTTTCCAGTGGTACATTCTGTGGACAAACCTCATCTGATTTTGACTGAAAAAAAAAAAAAAACTTTCCTGTGCAAAAATTCCAGCACACACAAACACACACACACACATCCCAAATCCCACAAAATACTCTCTATGTCCTTTTCCCCTCTTCAGACTGTGTAAATTATGGAACAAAATCACCATCATTTGCTTCGGGAGAGGACTGAGAGCTTCCACATACTGAGCGCACTTTCACAGACTTGATCCTGCCCGACACCCACGTAAACCATGCTAAGTTATTCCAAAGTCATGATTGCACTGACAGGTCCAGCAGCTGTAAATGTTAAATTATCAACTGTGTGATTAGATGTCACCGATTTTACGGCGACATGAACATCAGTGTGGGCATAGAAATGTGTTTGATTCGGCGACCATGCAGCTCGTTGGAGCAGCTTTTATGTAACAGAATAGAAAGATGCCACAGACTCAACCTTGAATTCGTGGCTGATTTGACAGTTTATTGACTCGAACGACTTGTTGAGAATAGCAGAAGCGATTTGGCCAGAGCGAACGCAGGAAGAGAGCTTTTTGCTGTGTGTTAGAGTAGCAGCGCGGCGTCACAGAGGTAGTGTGAGTCAGGGTCTGGAGAAGGGATCACATGGGATCTGGCTGCTGACGCCATGCCAGCTATACAGTCAGCCTGCAGCACAGATTGAATCCCAATGAGGATGCCAGCAAGACTGCAAACAGGGATACCTGAGTGTGAATCAGTAACAGCGACCCTTCCTCTGGCACATTTGCACAAACTGTAGGCTCACACACAGCCATGCATACACAGGTTACAGAGGGAGGAAGCAGCTCTCTCTCCACTTCAGTGTTTTCATGTTTTGTGGTAAGAAAAAAGAGAAGCTTTTGCACTTTGCACATTTCTGATTGTGGGCCATCTAATCCTGTTAAAACCCTTTTGAAACCATTTAAAGCCATTTCCCTCATCGTAGCATCGAGGGAGGGAGTTCTGCCGGCCTGCCATAATATACTGCATTGTCATCCAGAACAATTATTTCCTTTTTTAGCCCAGTCTGGCTTATCCACCTATTATACTGGGAGGAAAAAGGGGGTAACAGGGAGACATAGCAGCAGCAGCAGCAGCAGCAGCAGAAAGATTCAGTAATCTAATTATTCAGCGGTGAAATGACACAAACACACCAAATACATTATTTGAGAAAGCGAGAAGAGGCGGTTCAGAGGCTTGTGTTGAAATCATGGTAGTGTATGCACTTTCCATGTTTTGGTGTCTGTTTAATATTTATCCTGCCTGATGAAACAGCACTCGTGGCAGATTTCTTCAATCTGCTCTCAGCCTGGTTCTGAACATCATCAATAATCAACAAACCTTTCCTTGAGCGCTCCATTTGCAGCGTACAGGAATGTTAACACACTCTGTTAAAACAGGTCAAAGGTTGTGGAGCACCTAGCATTTGACCCAAAAGATGATGATAGCAATTATTAAAACTACATACTCATCTGAAGCCTGATCACTCATAGAGGGCCTACTGTCATGAAGGGAATAGTTTGTTTCTACTTCAAATGCTCATGGATATCAGTTTACTATTGGCCCTGAAAGACGAGTAAATTGTGTTCTTGTGGTCAATTCACACCCAACACATTTCAACACATAATATTTCAAAATACATACACTTATTCATCATGCATGACTATTTTTATTTAAGAGATCTTGAGAGATTTTTTCTACTTCAGCTGTGTGATCTTTCAACAGTTCATCACAGGGTGACGAAATGGTCGTTTCATAACCAGACAAAAAGATGTCAGAAGGCACAGCGGTGACACTGAGCTGCAGAGAGGATCGAACCAGTCTGAAACACATTCAGACAAAGCCAAACAATAAATAACGTACGGGGAAATGCACTTGAGAATTTGTACCTTAGGAAGTAGGTGTTCCATCAGTAGTAAGGCTTATCTGCATTCAGTGATTCAAAGCAAGAGAAATGACCCCGTTATTTAAAGTCATCATGTGGAAGTTCAAAAAACCTCAAAGGGACACTCCAAAATCAGTTTAGTTGTCATGGAGAGTAGGCTGTGAAAACATTTGTAAAATGTCTTCAGTTGCTCTGGTGACAATTTCTTCAGTCTGAGAAAATAACCCTTGATGACGTCATCAGGGTTATCTGCAGACTAGAGCTTCAGCCTGTGTTATAAACTGGGGGCGTCACTTTAAAGGACTGGGCAGACAACCTCAAATGAAAAGATGCCTGTGATTTGCGTTATAGGAAGTGTAGCATGCAGCCTTTTTGGACTCTTTCTCACCATTGTCAAATTTAGGTGACTTTGGTTAGTGGCGGGTGAATTTGCCCAACCTTTCGGCCATGGAGGCGGGTAAATGAAAGTAGCATAACAGAGAAATATGTGACAGACATTTGTGTCTGCTTATTCGAGCACTTTAAGGAGGAGACACAGAAAAACAATGTGGCGTTACATCGCAGGGGTTAAGAGGTCTGCAAAGAAAAGCTCCCAGGAGGAGACACAAAGAGGCGAAGGTCACAAAATGTTTTTTAACTGGGAAGTAGAGAAAAAAAGATGATGAGAGCCCCGTGATTAGTTAGCTGACAAGAAGACAAGCAGACCATGTTCTGTTTGGTACATTGTCAACATGCTTTGGATGCTTTATACCTTTTATTAAAATGCATCTAGATATGATTTAACTTGATTACATCTACACCTGGTATTAATATGTATCTCCAATGTCCACACTGAGATCCCACTGGAATCCCATTGCTCAGCTTCTTCTTCTGGTTCTTTCTCCTTTCCACCCTCCTCTCATTTGCACATCCAAACCAACAACAACAACAACAACAACAACAACAACAACAACAACAACAACAACAACAACAACAATAAAAAGGCAGCCACCCGTGAAGTGGTGCTTTGGACTTTTGATCGAAGCGGCCTTTGACAAATGCAGTGCTGAAGAGGAAAGCAGAGGAGAATGCTGTTTAAGGCAGCGGCTGTTATTTCAGCTGTGCTCACTGTCCATAAGACGAACTGGATGTAGAAACGCTGTCAAGACTGGTGGGAGAGGATAACGACAGAGAGTGGGTGTGAAACGTACAAACTTTTGATTTTATTCGCAGAAGACTGCAACTGGTGTTTTCCAGAAGAGACACACCCTTTGCGCTCGGCTATACAGCCGGAGAAGAGGGTCATGGTGACCATATGGTATACAGGTTTCATTTCCAAGGTGGAAAGGGGCTAATGTTTTCATTATTGTGACTAAAAAACTATTATTGGAAGCCAGAAAAGACCATGACTCATCCAAATGCCACATCCAGGTAAGAAAGATAGTAAAGGAAAGATCAGCTCTGGAGGACAGAGCGATCAAGAAATCACTTCTTCATCATTTTCTCATGTGGTTAAACACAGCAGGTTAAAACAACAAAGAGCCGGGTTAAAAAAAAAAAAGTGTCATTCAAAAGCAAAAACTAAAGAGATCTCACTCAAGAAGATTAAGGCTTTTTGTTTGCGGGGGATGAGATGAGGTCGTTGTGGTCGTTATTTATAGCGTTGAGATTTTATTACTTCAACTGTGTGATCTTACATCCATTCATCACAGCGCCCCAGGGGAGGAGTTCATCGGCGCAGGGTGAAGAAATGGTCGTTTCAAAAGCAGACAAAAAGATGCCAGAGGGCACAGCAGTGGTACTGAGCTGCAGAGTGGATCGAACCGGCGTGAAATGCATTTCAAGCGAAGATCCAGCCAAGTGATAAATAACACACATGTGAGGGTAGGTCATGGGAGAATGGTAACATGAGCACTCATTAAATTAAAATTAATAACGTGAACTTCAGGAAGATCTGAATGTTAACTAAAAGCTTAAAGCAAAGCCAGTGGAATTACTCCTGTATTTAAAACCACAATCATGTGCAGTCCTGAAGGGACACCACCTATTTTACACATCAAAATCAGTTTAGTAACAGACTGACCTCTCGAGAAGAACAACAGCTTCAGCTGTTCCAGAAAATGCTCTGAAATGACATACATTTACCCACAGTCCTCTCGGGGCAGTGGTCATTATGACAGGAGGAAAGGAGGAACTCAGGCGATGGAGAGAGGAGGTTGGGGTGGACAGATGGGCCAACAAATCATCAGACTTTTTGATGGAAAAAACGTTTAAATGAGACGAGGTTTCTCTGTGTTTGAGAGGAACTTTAACAGAGGCACCACCATGGCACTGTAACATCATAAAACACATTTGTTTTTTAAGGAAAACCAACACAACAATGTCCTATTTTTTCCAGATTAACCTCACGATTTTTGTCATGAAGCACCGCATCTGTGTGTAGAGTAGCTCTGCCCACAGCTCAGTCAGTGATGTCACAACATCTATTTCACCACATGCGTTCACCTTCCTGCCCCGAAGTAATGGATCGGTGATCCATCATTACAAAAACACTCTGCTCTCACTGTCCTGCATCTATCAAAGTGCCAACAACGTGGAATGGAATAAGTGCTTGCAGATGCTATAAATATAATATCAGTAAATTCTTAAAATGCAGAATGATCCTAAAAAAATAAATTAACATGTTCTGATATAATCAATGATGTAAGTGAAGTAAAAATAATAGGAGCTATCCCTCATCCAATTCAAAGATTTCCAATGTTCCATCAGAAGACATAATATTGATCTCTACTAAACTGTCAATTGAACATTAGGTTGACATACTGCTATCTAACTGCTGGTTCTATACAGACATTTGGGCATGAAAACACACAATACATGCAAATACACCTACACACACACATACACACACACACACGCATACCAATACACTCTCCTATCAATACAACTTCAAGCCAACAAGGAAGAACAAGAAGAATTATTTTCTCTAAAAGTTGCAGATAAGCCTAAGAAGGAAATGAGAGACTTCCTCAGACAAACACACCCAAACAACACACACAAATGTGTAGTTGTAAAATGAACATGCAAGCACGTGTAAATACAACACACACACACACACACACACACACACT
Organism: Chaetodon trifasciatus; assembly: GCA_037975065.1. NCBI lineage: Eukaryota > Metazoa > Chordata > Actinopteri > Chaetodontiformes > Chaetodontidae > Chaetodon > Chaetodon trifasciatus. Next base: position 757,010 of record JBBMOE010000029.1, read on the forward strand.
GCACAGTATGGGTGGAGGAGTCTACGGCTTACAAACGCCACATTCACCCACTCCAGGCCTGATCTGAGGAGGAAGATAAAAAGTGTGCAGTAATTTTGGGAGCATTAGTGCTGCTTTGGTTGACTTTCTGCCGGCTCACTGATAAAGCCAGAACACTTACAACAACATCCTCCCCACCCCACACCTCCCTCCCTCTCTGCCCCAGCTCCAAACCTTCCCTCTATTTATTCCTGCCATTCTTCTTCTTCCAGCAGTAATAAATACACACGCTTCATTGAACAACCACTCCATGACTAAAGACAGATCTGTCCGTCGTTTAATGAGAACAAATTGGGAAAAAAAGAACGTTTTCTAGATTGACATTGTGAATGATGGAGAATTATTAGGGGAGACCGTAATCTGGACACACATGGCCCAGAAGAACCTGGAGAATTACATTGTCGAGCCGGGGCAATATGATCTATTGATTTTTGAATAGAAGTAAAAGGATCGATTTAGGTGGAGTTCAGCTGAATTTAACGGGACTTCAGTGACAGCCTCCAGCAAGCGAGCTGGAGATGGGCAGGTGGGTGGCGTAGGTGTGGAGCAGCAATAAATGAAAAATGGAAATTTCACCCCCTTCAATATTTGTAATGACTGTGTCATTAACATCATTAAATGCCTCCAAAAAGCTAAAAGGACCAAAGTGGTTTTTATTTTTTTTTTATGGGCTCCATCTACCCCTGGCTTCACCCCTGGCCTCCACGTGCTGCCTTCATCACACATGACGCACACCGAGAGAAAAGCGCGGCGAGTCCGCAGATTGTGCGGACCATACACAGCAAACCAATCATTTTGAAACAGCGACAACCACAGTAATGAGTGGGCTTCCTTTTGTACGGTTATTTCATAAAAACACTAAAGCGGCACTTGAGAAACAATAGCTTGTGTTTTGTGGTTGAGTGTTTGTGGCCAAAACAACACTTTTCACTTGACAAAGCACCAACACCCACACAGCTGCGAACTAAACACTCATCCCGCTCTTGATCCTCTCTGCAAACCCGGCGTCCCAATTTAAAGTGGCGCTTCACAGCCTCTTATGTTGTCACACATATTCATACACATGCACACGGGCGTCCCTGTCTCATTCAGTCTCGTGCTAAAAGCCAAACTCGTCGTTTGTTCTAATGTTGCTCTGTGATTCTAACAAGAAGGCTTCTATCTGATTGAATATACAGCTTGTAGCCTTGCTGGATCTTTTATGGTACTGTAATGAGATGTGCAGCATTCAGTCCATTGCATTAAAAACACACTGTGGCCTTCATTCTGGCTTTTTTTTTTAATGCAAATTAAAGTAATTCTTAATCAGATCTTTGATCAGTGTGGTTCATTGTAGATTTAACACTGGTCTTTCTCTGTGACCGCAGTTCTGCTTATCACTTGTGACAGAGAGAAGCAGAAGTGTAAAGCATAGAAAGATAGTTTTGGGTGGAAGGTGGCGCATTTGACTACATTTCCCAGGTGTTACGTGTTGCTCAGTTTGTACAGTTCTGTCACATTCACTGGTGGCGCTCTTTTGTTTGTGCTGGTGGTTGCAGCTCATGTTAAGGGGACCATTCAACATTTTGACAAATGCACTGACTCGCTTTCTTGCTGAGAGTTAGCTGAGAAGATCGATGACACTCTCATGTCTATAAAATAAATATGCAGCTGGAGCCAGCAGCCAGTTAGCTTAGCATAAAGACTGGGAGCAGGGGGAAACAGCCAATAGTCATTTGTACACTTTGGTTTTTATACTGATTAAACAAGCATGATGTAACATGTTAATTACTTAACTTAAAATGTGCTAGAAAGTGTTAATTTATTTCTCTTTAGCTGTTTCCCTGTTTTCAGTCTTTATGCTAAGCTAGCGATCTGCCAGCTGCAGCTTCTCAATGACTGAGTGGTATCCATCTCTTTCTAACTCTCTGGAAGAGAAGCAAATAAGCAAACTTCCCAAAATGTCAAAGTATTCCTTTAACTACCAAGTTCCATTTATTCTAAAAACCCTGAAGAGGGCATTTCTGATGATAAGGGAACAAAAAAATGTGACATCACTTGAAAAGGTTGTGGTGAAAATGTTGTGAAATGCTGTGAAATGTCCTGTTTACTGGCAGCACTGTGTTGCTGCATATTTCAGATCAAGCTACACGATCCTCTTCGCTCTGGATAGCTAAACTTACCCACACCTCTAAAGACCTGTCTGAACACTTACCTCTGCACACACACACTGATAACACACACACTCACTCACTCACTCACCAGTCCTGAGGCAAAGAACACCGCCAGCAACGCGAGGCAGGTTCCCATGACGATGAGCAGCAAGAACACAATCAGCGGATGCTGCTGGCTCATTCTGTAGTAGGACTCGTACAGCCAGTCCTGGGGCTTCTCGTCCTCCACGCACACCTCACCCTGGAACCCCGGGCACCCATCTCCAAGGCTCTCAGGCCCCTCGCCACCCTCGCCGCCATCACTCTTCTCCAGCAGGTAGCGTCCTCGGGTCCACAGAGCCTCCTGCCACATGGGTAGCTGCCTCTGCAAGGACAGTCCTGCTTTCTGATTGACCAAAACAACGTGTGGACAGAGGTGATCGGGGTGAGGGATGCTTTCTCTCCCAGTCCTTCTTATCCTAAAAAGCCAACCTCCTCTGGCTCCTCTTCGTCTAGAAAAGTTTGGTCAGCTGTGTGGGATGGATGGACAGCTGAGTAACAGAGAGCCAACTTTTCAGCTCCTCCGGTTTCCCTTGCATCCTCTGCCACTCCCTCCGCTCCGAGGCGACAAACTGAGTCAGGACAGTGCGAAAACCGATCTTCCTCCACCTCCTCCTCTTCCTCTCAGAGAAGGTGGTTGGACACCGAGGAGGAGAGATAAGACTTGACTTCCCCTCCTCGTGCTTCTCCTTCTTGTTTGCTCTTTATGCTTGGTCAGGCAGCCTCCGCTCACCGCTCTCTGCTGTGGCTGCGACGAGGCAACATGTTACTCTGCTGAGGTGCAGATGAGGACTGAGGGAGAGAGAGAATGTGTATGACTGGGAGGGAGAAAAGAGAGCGAGAGGAGAGAGGGTGTGTACCAATGTGTGTGGTGGGGAGAGCTTGTGGGTAAAAGTGTGTGTATATGTGTGTGTGCTGTACCTATCAGAGCGAGTGGAAATGTGAGAATGGTGATGTGTGAGATTAGCTAATGTGGAGAGAACTGGTATATGACTCAAGACTGTGTGTGTGTGTGTGCGTGTGTGTGTGTGTGTGTGTGTGTGTGTGTGTGTTTGCAAGGTACAGAAAAAGTACAGAGTTAGAAATTTACATAAGAGAGAAACAGAAGACAGAGCAAAGTTGGCAGACGAGAAGAGAGGAAGAAGAAGAAGAAAAATTGTGTGTGTGTGTGTGTGTGTGTGTGTGTGTGTGTGTGTGTGTGTGTGCACGCAAAGCAGAGTGAAAGTGAGTGAGTGAGAAGGGTTGTAACAGCTGCGCTAAACCAAGAAGAGAAGCAGAGTGTGGAGGGAAAGAGAATAAAATGCCATCCAGCAGCCGGTGAGGAGATAAAAAGGAGGGAAAGAAAAACACACACAGAAGGGGGAAGGACGGGGAGGAAGAGGAAGAAGAAACAAAGTCAGGAAGGAAAAACCTCAGGAGACAGAGAGAGTGTGGGAGGAAGAGAGATCGGTGCTTCAAACGGGGGGCTGTTGAAGGAGAGGGAAGAGAGAGCTGGTAATGAGTGAAAGTTTGAGGGTGGCAGCGTCTGTGTGTCGGTTGGTGGGAGTAAAATAAGATCTGACGAGCCAAAATCCCAATATTTCTCTCCTCCTTCCAGCTTTCATTCATCTCCCCCTTTCATTTGGAGCCCTGCTCTGCCACGGTGGTCCCTCTCTCTCCCCTCTGCATGTGATGCTCTGTGAAGTGTGAAAATGACCATGCCACTTCAATGTGTCAAACCCACATCGTTTCCCTTCAGCACGCGAATCAGACAGAGAGAGGAAGAGAGAGTGCGCTCGGGCCAAGTCTGCAGCGTCTCTGATCATGATAAATACCATAGAACTTTTGGGAATGCACTTGATCTCAAAGTGAAGGCGACAGAATAAGCTTCTGTTCCCGAGTGCCAACAATTACAAGCAGCCATAAGCAAGACAACAAACATATCATCCCCAGTGAAAAATGCATCCAGCTTGAGGCCAAACTGCTCAGAACTTGAACAGACTGTTCAGCCATGGGACCACTGGCTACTGTGCTCACAATAAATGTGTCAAAATGCTGATGTTTAGCAGATGATGTTTACCACAGCCACTATCTCAGTTTATAGCATTCCAACACCCACCAATAAGCACTAAGCTTAAAGAACAGCTGACGGGTGGGAGCGCCATTTGTTTTGCAGGTATCTGAGACATCTAACAGGTGGAAACTTTCACCTGCTTCATTCTCTGGGGGACCTTGGATGTCCATCTAGCTGCTTTTGAAATATTTCAAACAAAAAACCTCATGGTGGCGCTAGAAAAAAAAAGTCTGCCGATCCAAAGTCAAACACAGTCTGGGGATCTGCACAAAATTTCATGGTAGTGTATCCAACATTTGGACTGCGCAACCAGCCAACTGATCAGCATTGCCGTCCATGGAGCCCTGCCGCCAGCTTGGCGACACAATGAAGTTTTGGCAGTCTGTTTACAGCGTTTGTGTTGCCTTGTTTTGATTGATTGCACACACAATGCAGTCAGTACATAAATGAAGAGGTCCTGAGGGCAGATTATTACAGCAAGTAAACCAGCGTGCACCGGATTTTATCTTATTCCAGCTGTCAGTTCCACAACCTTCAGACATTCGTTGTATTGCTGAAAATCCCAGAATGCAACAGTGGCGGCATTTACATGCACAAAATCTAATATTTGCACAAATCCAAAAACCTGCCGTCATAGTTGTGGTCTTCATTGATGTTTAAAAGCAGGTGTGTTTGTCCTTCAGACCAGAAATGTGGTCTTTTTGTTTGTGCATATGTGCAAACTGTTGGCTACTTGATCTGAGTGTAAACAGGCACGAGGCTCCAATAGTGCTAAGATCAAATCAGTTGTGGCTGTTCAGTGTTCGTGTGGCTGGAGAAAGAGAAAGAAGCAAAGAAAAAGACATTTTCTCTCCTTTTTCACAAAGAGCATAGGGCAGAGAAATCGATCACTGTGGAGGAAGTGACATGATGAGAGCTCATCGTCCAGTTGGGTGATGGAATGATGATAATGACAATGATGATGATAATGATAGGCACATCATCATCGTGTCCTGCTGCACATTAACGTTTATTTCCTCCACTCTTTTGTCCATGCAGGTCAGTAATAAATAGTGGATTTAATGCTGTCACTGCTGTTTAGTTGAATTGTAAAAACAACAACAGACATTTAATCAAAGCTGCATGCTTTGTGACTGAATGATTAAATACGGATTCTGCCTGGGAATTTATTACGTTTATTTCGCTTTTGTCCAAAGTGACTGAAGTGCAAGAGTGTGAATGTAATATATTTACATGGAGAAATGACAATGTTAATTGATGGATGCTGGAGAGCTGAATCAGGGCAAACAGTTTGACATGCCACAGCAGCCACAGCATTGGATCCACTGACATTACTGACCTCCATTCAGGTGTGCCTGATTCAGGACTGTCAGCTCACACCTGTGCTTTTCCATTTGGAGCTACTCGCAGGTGAAAGAGCTTAAAAGTAATTGTTGACTTTGTAATTGTTGACTTAACTCACCTTTTAGCTTGCCTTTTTAGCTTTCTTCACCCACTGGTTGTTCAGTCCAGCGTCGTCCAGCTCTCTCTCTCCCTTTTTTTTTTTTTTTTTTGCTGCTAGCCAGGAAGGCAAGCTTTTTGGAGAAAATGGCCACCAACTGTTTTAATGCGTGGAGTGGATGAGAACCGTGAGACTCAATTCTGGACAAGGTTGCTATTTCTCAGTGGATTTAATTCTGTGTTGATATAAAAAATGTCATTTAATCCTGGTGTAAATTAAAAAATATAAAACATAATAATATTAAAAAACTTGTTAATGTTACTTTTAAATTTTCTTTTCCAGTCATCTTTAATTTATCAATGACAAGACAGTAAAACACGCACAATTTGGCTGTTTTGGGATTAACATCAAACTCTTTCTCTTATGATTTCTCATTCACGACCCCATAAAACAACACTATGTTGAAACTACAAATAATCTGAGGTACAGCAATTTAAGCGTTACATAGCTACAAGAACAGAAACAGTTCTATAAGGAATTATAAATAATGGAGTACAAATTCACAGTATACAATTATTCCACATAAAAGTATCATGTGGCTTAAATACATAACATAAAGTAAACTTAAGTAATATGGTAAACGTCTACAACAGAGCGAAAGGTTGTAATATCATACGCTGCATTTCAACAGCAACACAAACTATACTCTCAGAAATGCCGAGCCTGAACTTAAGGCCTGTTGCTCCAGCAGCTGATCAGAACAGGAGCGCGTTCTCAGTGTCAGTAACCTCCTGAATGTAAAGCAGTCTGCTGCTGTAAAAGATCAGGCCCTCTGGAACAGCCTAGGCCCAAATATTTATTTTAGTAACAGGAAAGACAGAAGCGAGATAGACGGGATGACTGATGCCAGGAGTCACGCATCACAATAACCCAGATTCCCCCTGACAAGCTGATAGCTGTATGACATCAAGTGCGATGTATTTACAGCCGTTCGGCGTTGCTCATTCTGCCTCTATCGTGACTGTGAGTCTGTCTGTGCACTGTCCCTACGGCTTTGTGACGCCATGAAAATTGGTGTGAGTCTGGGTTTCATTGTCACATCAAATCTCTGCTCTGGTGGTAACAGAGGCATTTGACAAAACATGTGATGAGGTCTAGAGCTGCACTGTTTGGTGTCTATGTCTGTGTGTGTCGTCTCCTAACATATTGCAACATATCATATGCTTCCTGCTTGGTTGCCTTGAATAAGCTGAATATGTGTGTGTAATGTAATCTAATTAGGTCTGCCTTGACACAACAAAGAGGGGATTAATGAACTAAGCAGAGCTCCTTGCGCACAAACACAAACACAACCCCCATGACAGAACTGTGTGTGTGTGCGTGCATGTGTGCTTGTAATTGTGCAAGAGAGAGATATCTTGAACTGCGGGCCATTTTCTTTTATTCAGCTTGTCCTTCGCTCCGTGTGATAAATGTTGTTTTCATGAGCCCTTGAGCAATGTTACTCAAATTAGGGGAATCCCAGTCTTTAGCAAGATTAACACACACACACACACACACACACACGCACACACACACACACACACACACACACACACACACACACACACACATAAACTTCCCCAGACGCATCACTGTGGAGTTAATCTGTCAAGCGTAACTTAGACTGTGAGGGAAGGAGGGAGAGAAAACTTGAGGACACAACCTCAAAACTTCAAACACACACACACACACACACACACACACACACACACACACACACACACTTATCAGCAAAGAGTGAGTGTGTGTGGGACACAGACAGCTACAGACAGTATACTATACCACCTGTTTTTACCATGTTGTCAAACCACCATCCATGTGCTATAAATGGGACATTCTATATAAACTCCTTTACTCCATCACATTAACCACAGGTATGGTGATGCTGACCACCTGCTCACCCCTCCACACACACCCAGTGTTAAAGGCAGTGACAGAATGAGAGCACATTGAGGAAGATTGGCCCCAACATGGTAATTCTGCATCAACACCCTCCCACATACAGACAGAGGCACAGTGTCGGGATGGAAGCAGCGTAAGAGAATACGATGGAGCTTTGCTGCCTTCATGTGCTGTGGGAAACACTGCAATAATAAACTTTATTTGTATAGCACAATTCATGCATAAAAAGCAACACAAAGTGCTTAACATTAAAACGAATGATATCATGTGTGATAAAAGAATAGAAACAAGGAAAATAAAATTAAAATGAAATAAAAGAAAGTAGAATCTGAGTTCAGAGGCTGGTCCAGAGTCTAGGAGTGCCCTTTAGTTTAGGCCTCAGGAACAGTCAAGAAGTTTCAGTCAGAGAATCTAAGACAAAGGGGCAAAGCCATTTGGTGATTTAAAAACCAATAAAATAATTTTAAATAATTCTGTGACAGACAGATAACGAATGTCAAGATTTTAAGATAGAAGAAATGTGGACTCACAACACATGCTGCTGCGTTCTATATGAGCTGTAAGCTGTGAGTTTTAATCATGTTTCTAATGTTCAAAATTTAGGTCAAAATCAGTGATAATGCCAAGTTTTTTGACTTGTTCCTTGGTGTTTAGTGTAAGTACGTTTTGGTGTTCAGACAGTTTCTCTCTCTCAGCTTTACCACCAGTAAGGATCTCGGTTTTGTCTTGATTTAGCTGGAGGAAGTTCTGAGTCATCCACAAGCTGACGTCTGAGATGCATGCAATTAAGCTATCGATAGAACTGTAGTCAGTTGAGCTTACAGACATATAGGTGGATATCGTCTGCGTAATTATGGAAATTGATGTTAGGATTTCTCAGAATATTGCAAAGTGATAGTATATAAAGACTGAAAATAACAGGACCTGACATAGAGCCCTGCGGGATACCACATGCCAGGCCTATTTTGCTGGAGGAGTCATCACTGGTGGCCACGTAGAACTGTCGACCAGTTAGATAAGACCTGAACTATTTAAGAGCTGTGTCAGACAGACCAATCCATTTCTCAAGTCTGTCCAGGAGAATATTCTGATCTACAGTATCGAATACAGCACTGAGATCTAACAGGACCAGCACAGACACCCTTTTCTCATCACTAGAGCTGTTTCTGTACTGTGGTGAGCCCTAAATGTGACGTTTCAAGCAGGATTTGGACTCAATAGCAGACACGCAGACAGAGAGTAAGGGTGCTGGTGCTGGTGCTGGAGAACTCACTGATTGAAAACACAGAGGGAAAATGACACAGGTGATGAGATACTAGGAATGGAATACACGCTTGATGATAACAAACACTTGTAACACTGGTAGCTGGCCAACTATCCCCCGAAGCAGTGGAAACAATCTGACAAAGAGTCCTCTGCAGTCCACACTCTTTATGCTGTGCTTGATTGTGATGAGTCCCAGCTGTGTTGGAGCCATCTCCGAAAGCCACCTGGAAAATCAGCTTCTGCCAAAAAAAAAGGACACACAGGAAGCAAAGCCCCACACCTCTACACAGCACACAACACCACACTAAAACCAGACTGGACTTTTTCAAACACACTATTGTCACAGAGGAAATCATTAAGCTGTTTAAAAACAAGCTTTTTCCAAAATCTTACTCGGAAAAGACAGGTTGGAGATCGGTCTGTAGTTAGAGATGACAGACCAATTTAAATAGTCTTTTTTAAACAGTGGTTTAATTTGGGTGGAAAGGTGCCTATGAACAATGAGTGATTCATTATGGTTGAAACCTCCTCTGCCAAAAAGTTAAAAACCAATTTTAAAAAAGGAGTGCGAATGGGATCACATGGAGCACAGGCAGAGGATTTTAACTCACAGACAACTTTCTTGATCATTTCTGAGTCCACTGCTATAAAGCAGTGCATGGTGCATTTGGATTTTGGAGTAATAATGTTTGTTCTGATGGCCACGATCTTATCTCTAAAATAGGCAGAAATTTAATTGCATTTTGTTGTGCTCGGGTAATCAGAGTTGTAGTTACGGGCAGGACTCGTGAGACTATCAACAGTTGAAAAAACTCTTGGATTGTTACAATTTTTATTAAGTTCAGAGAAATGAGATCGTCTGGCATTTCTGACTGCTGTATTATGTTCTGCCAGCAGTTCTTTTAAAATATCACAGTGGACCTGAAGTTTTTGCACCTGCCTGATGCAATATGGTCGATAGCTGATTGTAGTTTTGGATTTAGATTATCCACTAGATCATCAACAGATGATGGGAGAGTTGGCAAAGACGCAGGCCTCTTATTCGTATCCAAGATAAAATTTTGTGCCAATTCAGATGTAAGATATTGGCATTTCACAGTGCATCTAGAATTGAAATTCAGCATTTGAAGAGAGACAGCAAATCCACTTAATTAGTGATCAGACAGAACCACATCCGTGACTGATGAAATGTCAACAAAGTCCCTGTGTAATGACAAGGTCTATGGTACGACCACAACTATGATTGGTTCAGAGCATCAGTACATATGGTGGCTGTCCCTGCACCCCTTTTCCTTGTCTGATGGAGTAGGAGAAATTATAATTTTGTTGGGCTTTGACATGAGCATGCACAAATGCCCCCTAATAAAACGGTAAATAATAATGTGAAGGTTGTTTCTGAGGATTTTTACCTTGACAAGAATCCATTTTTGTTAAAGTTGCATCAATGAGGGAAATCCACCACACTGAAAACACAACCTGACATATCATCCCCTTATAAAGTTTTCATGGTCTGTCTCAGACATTAAAACAAATGAAGTGTAACATCTCTCGACATCTCCAAATTTTATTTTGGTAGTAATGTTAGATGCAGATAGAGTTCATGCATGCTTACACGTGTGGATTTTGGTCATGCAAACAGCATCAGCTTACCAATTTAACTAGCATGTTGCCTCTTTAGCCTACATATCCACCAACATTAGCAGCATTAGCATAACTTGAAATTGTGTTTCTGAATAACTGCTGAATGTAATCCAATATTCACTCTCCTTTTGGCTGTGTGTTGGTCTCCATCAGCTCCTGTGGTGAATATCTGGTTCTTTAGCTGCTAAATGCTCCACTATGTTCACCAACTAGTGCTGGACAGGTAGTGTGCAGTGGCTTAATCACTCGCCTGCTGTTGCTGCTGGAATGAATGATGACATGAGCAGAGTTTGCAGGCCAGAAATCCAAAACAAATAGCTAAAATAGGCTAAAATGTCCATAGACAAAAGGGGAATTTCTCTGTGGGTTCATCACTACAAGCAACCCCCTTTCACATTACACTTTGTGTTATATGGTCCACTGTTTATTTAAATATTGATCAGTGCAGCTTTAATGATATGGTGAATAATCTAGAGCATATTCTTAGAAGGTATCGCATTATTTGTTGTTTGCGGGTGCATTAACCCTAAAAGTATTCAATTATTAACCATATAATATATATAAGGAAATATTCAAATGGTCCATCTGTTTTTGATCAATATGCTCTATCGGTCCCGGTCTATTCCTGATTGAAGATGCTTGCTGATTGACAGTGACAAGTCATATTTATAGATCGGGAGCTGGAAGAAAAACAGTGGAGCCTGAGGTGCAAAGTGAGAGACATCTGACCTGCTCAGATGCTTTGTGGTGGAGACAAAGGGTATTTGTGTGTTCCACTGAGTCGCACATGTGCTTGTTATTGTGCTGTTTTAACGCACAGCTCCAAGACATTTTTTCCGTGTTTAAGAATCAGGTTGTTTTACTTTTTAGCTTGTCTTGGATAATCAAATGAATAATTAGGATGCATGATGCTGGCAAGGCCTGCTGAGAGAAATCTGCAGCTTGTCACTTTTTTTAAAACAGAGAGCAGCATGAGCCCAGGAAGAACAGAGAGAATAACGATTGGATTTGAGCTCAGTTTCCTCTGTGTGCTGCCGTTTTAAAGGACACCGATAACGGCAAAGCGGCCATACACCCACCAGGATTGTTACAAATCAGAGTATGGACAATCTGTTTGGTGTCACAGAGCCACCTTCACTCGTATGGGAACTCAACAGGGATGGGGATCAGCCCAGTCTTACAGATTCACTGAAGCACACACATATTAAGCATCAAATACTGAATCTGCTCGCCTGTGTCCTGCCATATCAAATAAGACTGTTGAAGATATCGAAGGCCAAAACGAGATCTAGGTTAAAAAGCATCTTGTGAATATTGAATTGGAACAGATGCAGCTGGGCACGAACAGTGATAATTACAGCAGGAGTGACGATGTGCTAGAAATTAAGCTGATTTCCCACCTTGATGAGAGAAAAGTGGGCTTCATCACCTAACTGGGTCTCTCTCAACCCAATGGTGATTAAAACACACTGAGAGATGACCTAGATAAGTAGCAATCAAGGTAGGAAGGTGGGAAAGAGAGAAGCAGTGATGGAGAGAGAGAGAGAGAGAGAGAGAGAGAGAGAGAGCGAGAGATACCACCCACACTGAGAACTCCTGATTCCTCATTAAGACGAACTCTGTGGGATTCATTAAGGACCACATGCAATGTTTTTCTCAATCAAACACAGTGATTTAAACCGCTCTGTACACTCAGCCCGTTTTGCATTTGATCCCTTGACAAAAATTCCTTATTGGAGAGATACACGGGAATTGACAAAATACTAAGCTAATCAGTCTTTTAATTGCCGTTGATTGCTATTCTTCGGGGGATTCTTACAAGCCTTGTTAAAATGCGGTTTGGCTCCGATTCCTGCAGCACAAAATCTCGAGAAGTGGACGATGGTTGAGTTTGAAGACTCCCCAGACAAATGCTGGAGCCTCACAACATCATTAAGCGCTGGAGACGGGGATCTCTGCACTGACACTGTAAATACAGTCCTAAATAAGGCTGTTTGTAAGCGCTGGTCCCTGTTTTGTTAGGTCTGAAAACTATCATAAAGATTAAATAGCAGATATACTTTCAGAAAATCATAACATGATCTACTTTGGCTTCACAGCTCACTGGGATTCAGTGTCAATGGTAGTTATCTTAACATATCAAGCACTATTTTCCCAACCTGGAGGTCTCATCCTCCTCAGAAAAGAAGGGAAAACACATTGTATATATGTATTTATGCTCTAATCTATATCTATATCTATACAGTGCTGTCATCAATGCCACCTGACTTCATTTACAGAAACAGTCATTTCAACAAACTTCATTTAAATCCACACTCGTCAAAAACTGTCTTGGACCTTTAATTCACTCATTGAGATGTGAGAACATCAGGAGGGGACCGAGAGTCTACAGTTGGTGATTGTTGGAACAGCGGAAAGATGAAGTTTTCTTTTGTTTAGGTCAGATTTGAATGAAGTGTGTTGGTGGCTTCAGAGCGAGAGCAGCTGTTTCTGGTTAAACAATCAGTTAGCAAACAGCGGTTTATTAACACATCGAGCAGACACTGAGCAACGTTTGCATTCATCTGGAGCCAAGTTTCTCATCCTCTGGAAAATGTTGCTCCTAATGTTCAGTCTTCTTTGAGAGAATTGATTAGTTTGATTAATTTGATTAGTCCGCTGTGTTCCTCGGCCTGTTGCTAGCTCTGCTGTTTGGTGCTTGGCAGGTAGTGTGGAGTGGGTTTTTAGAGCTTTTTTGCGGACAAATGAAAATAATGCTGATGAGAGCGGACCAAAACAGTAAAGTTTCGGGCCCTTGAACCAAAACAATGAATTCAAAGATACAGAAATGCTGCGTAGAACAGAGGGGAACTGCAGAATTGTGTGATCATTTTGTTACTACGAGTGACACCTTTCATATTACATGCAGTCATTTGACCCACTTTCGATATAAAAATATTGATGATAGTAGCTTTAAACTCCTTAGGCTCCTGAACATGTTCAAATTTTGAAGAGGGTGGTCATAAATGCACAAAGATTTATTTTAAAAGCTGAAAATGTATTATTTGTACAACATGATGTACTAATGTGGTATTCTTACCAAAATTCTATACAAATATTCTCCTTTTCACAACCTGGAAGCTACATGTTGAGCACTGAGTGCTTTGCAGAAGTCTCCTCTGCCTGATCTCTCTGCTTTTTCTATGTAAGAATCAAACCAGCTGTGGACGCAGCTGATCGCTGCCATGTTCATTCAGCCGAGCGTCAAGCTGTTACACTCAGAGTGATTTAATTCAGCTTCGGCTGATGAAAGACTGCTGGCCTTGGTCATCAGGTTGTATCACTGACTCTACTCAGACATAAGCCAGAATATCTGTTTATTGGACACATTCATAACCAGTTTAGTGATCATGGATGGCTTTCTGATGGGTTTGAGGTGAAAATACAATGGTTTTTAAGCTGAGGAGACAGGTTCAATATGTTGAGCTCTCTACTTTCTCTGTTTTTGACTTTCTTCCCCTTAAGAGCACTCTGGAAAACTCTCATTCCTTCACCTTGTTCCTCTCGTTCTCATCTGTGTCATTCAACCTCACTTCATTTGAACATGAATCCATGAATTTAAATGCTCTTACATTTTGGCCCCTCACCTTGTTCAGCCAAAGCTTGGGGTCTAATCTCTTCAAGCTTCCTCTGCAGCTCACCCACATCACTGTTCAGAAGTCACATTCAAGACAGGCGGATCAGGATTGTCACAAAGATGCCAAGGCAGGTGCTTCAGAGCTGGCTGGACTGACAACTTTTATTATGACAAGCACAGCTTCCAGTACACCTAATCCTGAGCAAAACCTCACATACAAACACCTGACATCCGCTGACGGCCCACTGTGACTGAATGTGAAACTTGTGGACAAAGTCTGGCAGTGTGGAGTTAGCGCCTCTATATTTGGTTTCAGGGTTTAAGCGTACTGAAGACACCGATGAGCTCGGCAATGTCGAGCAGCCTTGTGCTTGAGGGGTTCTGCTAATTCAGTGCAAGCAGCGGTACATGTGCACCACCTAGTGTTGATGAGAAGGATGACACGTTGAGTGAAGCCAAAACCTCACAGACGCTGCCTGAAGGAAACCATAAAGCCTGGGTGGTTCTGCCTAATTACAGACAAATAGGCTGCTTTCAAGAATGGCAAGTTAAAGCTGTACCAAGAATATTTTTATATGAACAAGGGGTCAAATGACTGATGTGTAATGTGAAAGGAGTCACTCATAACGCTCCCACATAGACTGATCACCTGACTCTGCAGTTCCCCTCAGCCCTACGGTGGTTTAGCATATTTCAGCTCATCATGGTTTTCATTTTTATTGCTCTGTATCTTGTGAAAGTGTACATAAAGAACCGCATTTTGCACCATGACAACTGCATACAGAGATAATGTACCAGTGTTCTTGCTGCCCTACTGGCACAAATGGCAAATTCCACTTAAAAAAAAAAACACACACACACACACACACAGCGACTGGCAGTTTTAAAATGTTTATTAAAAAATAAAATAGAAAAAAATATATTTACATAAAAATGTCAAAAAAAAAAAAAAAAAAAAGCTGGGCAGTGGTTCCCTCTGGCCACTGGTAAGCTAGGTGTCCATTTAGAGGGTCACTGCTCACATGAATCAGCCAGGACATAAAGGGGCTGCCACCTTTCTCTAAACAGCAGCCGCCAGTTTAAAATCCCTCATTGTATTGCAATGGGGGTAATATTACATTGCATCTACATGTACATGTGTACGTCAAAATCTCAGCGGGCCCCCCGGCCACTCTGTGTCGCTTCCCTTCCCCGTCACTCGCACCAATCAGTGTCCTGAAGGCAATGTGTCAGCCCAACCAAGACCTTAGCTTAATCACCGCCACCATCAGATAGAGAGAGAGCGATGAAGGAAAAGTGAGCGCAGAGAGCGAGCCGCATCGGACCGCTGGGATGCACAGAGATTTTAATCCATACAGACTTCCTAGGATACTGCATGTCAAGTCTTTGCTGTGAAGATGAAGGCAACTCTAACCCGATCAACAACCGTCCGATACCAATTTCATGTTCAGCCTCATCAATGCTGGTTCTCATCTCTAAAAGCAGACGTGGCTGTCAGGGGTGCAGTCAGAAAGAGTTTGTCAACTACATCCACCTTGTTATCCAATTTATAGTGGGCAAGGATTGCATGGAACTGATATTTCATGCGCCAAAACATGATCACCTCCCTATGGGTGGAAGGCAATCATCCACGGGGGAATAACCGGGTCTGTGGGTCAAATCATTAAAAGTGAACAGAGTTTCTCCAGCTGGGGGAGATGATTAGCTCATAATCAAAAAGGAAACCTTTCATCTGAGATCGAATTGATGAATCGGTGCAGGTTGGACTGAGGGATTGGAGTTGCCGTGGGTCAAAGAAAAAGATGAACAGTGTAACAGCACTGAGTCTCGGTGAAAGGGAAAGAATTGTTGGTGGACACTTTGGCCCTTTCTGAAGTGCACCTGCAGAGTGCAAGTCGCTCTCTGGGTGCACTTAATCATGAGCTGTCGGGCGTTTGATTAAAAACCTGTGGTGGCAAGTCATGAGTCTCAATACTTTCTCACACACGTTTCACTATGTCACACACTACACAGACCCAGACCCAGCCATTGAAATGAACATCCCCATTCCTTACATTTGGTGGATAACATGTAGAAAACTAGACTTTGAAACTTGTCAGGACCTTCATACAAATACGAGGTGGGTGGGTGGGTGGAGGGGGTCAGGGGATGCGGTTTGAGTTCACACAAGTGTGACGGTAACATTACTCCAGTCCAACAAGCAGTGTTTGTCATTTGGATGGGGGAAAAAAACGGAAAGACAAGAGAGTTGACACAATAATTAGAATAATCCACTTGCATAGTAATAACACCAGCGTGTGTAGTGTTCAGGGCGAGTCACAGCCTCCGACAGTCCTGTCTGTAAGTGTGTGTATTTGTGTGACACGGTGTGCTCGCGGAAAACGACGTACACACACTCCAAGTAAACACAAAGAAAGGCATTGCAAACAATTAGCGGAAGTACCTGGCAATCAAATATACACAAGATTCCTGAATGGAATCAAAATATAATTCCCTTTCACTAGGGTCCTTGGTTCAGGAAGACTCCCCCTCCCTCTCCCTCCTCCTCCTTTGTCCAGGACCACAAAGGAGAAAACCTTATCGCTGAGCATCGTAGTGTTGGTCTGCACTGATTTACAGCTGCGGGCGAGACTTGACCTCAGCCCCGGGGATCAGATTTCCACAAGCGTGTCCCTCAACTCGAGAGAACAAGAGGATTTCTCTGAACTGGAATCAGTGGCTTTCTGCCCTCTTACCCTAATCTTGATCTTCAAATTCAAGTCAGATAAGCTGTTGCCTTCTTGGCCCCAACCCTCCTACGACGTGTCAGAAAAAGAGACGAGCACAAAAATGAAAAACACAATAGCATATATGTTGAACAGAACGGACCAAAATCCTGCTCTGTCTGGAAGCTTATCTTTTAAAACGGCCTCCAGTGGAGAGAAAGATGGCCAAGACAGAACTAGCAGGCCACTGCCAGCCTTCCCCTGACTGACAAAATATGGCAACAACACAGTCCCATATGGGACACACACACACAGATATACACACACACAATCTCGAGGTGGCACTGCTAAAGCTCTACCTGCTCACAAGCTACCTCTGTGAGGACAAAACAGACATCCTCTCCCCTCTCGTCTCAGGATATCCCAGGGTGCAATTTCCATCCCTCCACTTCCCTCCAGGATGCCTCAGACTAACTGGGCCGAGGAACAAAACTTCCATGAGGAATTTCACGTTAACCTCGCCCATTTTCACGAGACAGGAGGAAGAAAAATGGAAGGAGTGTCACGACAGAGCTGCGTGTCCCTTTCTGCCCCGGCTTCCCTTTAGCGAACACAACAACACAGGCGAAGAGGGGAGAGGAGAGAAGGAGGGGGTCCATCTCAACCTCATGACAGACAAAGCACATACACTCCTGCACACACACACACAGAAACAACAGATGAACACACACACACACACTCCAGAGATGCTGCCTGGGGAAAGGTTTCGTAAACAAAATTTAAAATTCTACAAAAATAAAACAGTATAAAATGCCTTTACATATACACACACAAAATTAAATAAGCATTTACTTTAGTTCCAAAAAGAAAAATAACATTATTGCACAAAATGAAAAACCGTTTGCTCTTAAGTGTATAAACTATTGAAAAAAAAAAAAAAAAGCCCTAACACTGAACCACAGGCAGCTTGGCTGCCAGGGTCAAGACGAGGTCAAGAACTTGGCAATGGCATCACCATCAAGTCCACCAAAACAAAACAAAAAAAAAAAAAAAAAAGGAACCGACCTGAAATGAATGAAGATGAGGAACAATACTGAAAGTAACATAATACTGAAACTACAAAACCGTGAACAAAAGTCATGCAGGAAAGGAAAGGTGGAGATAGTAGGAGGGAGATGCAGAGCTGAGGGCTGTTGATCTGTGTCGCGGCAGCCCCAGAGTGAAAACTGCTGGTCTCTGGTCCTCTCTCTGCCTGTCCGTCCTCCTTCAAGACCAAACGAAGAGCCAGGGTCTCGCTGCCAGAGAGGAGAGGGAGGAAAAGTGCGGGGGAAGAGGAGTGGTTTCTATCTGCTGAGGCTAACCGGGAGGCTGTCCCTCTTTCTGCGTCGCCAAGTGTTGCGGTGGTACTGTGTGTGCGTGTGAGCGTGTGTGTGTCCACGGTTAGCCAGAACGGGGTTGTTGACCAGTGGCGGGTTGTGGAAGCCCTTCACGTTGAACTTGGCTCCGTTCTGAGGAAGAGAGAAGAGAAGGGAGAGGGAAAAAATACAGAAATAAAACTTAGGTTTTCTTTGCTTAAAATGAACTGAAAGGGAAATTATGCTCGCTCATTCTTTGATGGGTCAGAACGTTTAACCCTGTAGCGACTCTGTTCAGACCAAGTGTCAAAACAGACAAAAAAAAAAAAGGAGTTAAATTGACATTTTACATTTATATATAATGCATTTACGTGTAGTTAGATAAGGAGATTGATACCACTCTCATGCCTATACACCAAAAATGAAGCTACAGCCGGCAGGTGGTTCCCTTCACTTAGCTGGAAACGGGGAAAGAACGAGCCTGGCTCACTCATAAAAAATGAAATAAAAAATAAACATAAAAAATCTCCACATCAGCACCAACGTTAAATCTAATTTGGTCAATCCATACAAAAACCAACTGTAAAAATAACAAGCTGAATAACAAGCTGTGGTTTTACCCTAGACTATTTGCTTGCATGCATACATATCTTCTTAACCTTAGGATGGCCAGGCTAATGCTTCCCCTCTGCTCTCAGTGGAAATGCTAAGCTAAGCTAATTGCCTGCTGGCTGTGGCTTCATAAGGACCATACAGTTATGAGAGTGGTATCAGTCATCACATCTAACTATTGGCAAGAAAGTGAATAAATATATTCTCAGAATATCAAACCACTCCTTAAATAAGCCGCTCAGCCGTAAGAACTATAATCTGGATGACTATTTTGGAAAATGTCCCTGTTTATGTCACTTCCCATAGAAACAGGTACACACCAGATGCTGCCACATCAGGCCTCTGAGCAGCAGTAACCGTGTCATTGTTTACTGATCAGTTACACACTACAGATGGCGACTGCATCTTTATGTAAGCCATTTGATGGCTGGTTTGAAATGAGTGTGAGAGAGAGACAAATCAGACACTGGACATGACAGAAAAGATGAGATGGAAAGAGTGTGAGTGTGTGTGTGTGTGTGTGTGTGTGTGTGGGACAAGTATGCCTTGACATGGTGTTTGAGTGTGCTTGTGGCATCCGGCGCCTACCTTGTGTGTGTGGCTGGAGTGGGGGCTGGGCGGAGGCTGGGGGCTGGAGGGGGCAGGGGCATGAGCATGGGCTGGGGGGGGCATGTGGAAGAAGGGGGGGAGCCCGGTGTCTATACACACCTGTCTGCCAGGTATGGAGTGCATGGCTAGACCACCGGGCAGTGAGACGCGAGCCTGGAGGACAGAAGGGATCATGATTATTTACAGTCATTCTTATTTGTAGAATCTCCATACATGACTTTAACACATGCAACCCCCATTTTCCTGCTGAGTGCCGACCTGTGAGCCTGGAGGCATGAGGAGATGGTGTCCTCCCATGCCGGGCTTGCTGGTGCCCATGCTGAGGCCTGGTGGTAGAGCCAGGCCCAGAGGCGGGAAAGACGGGTACGGAGGCAGGGCTGGCGGAGGGATGGGACATGGCAGCGTGGAATCAGAGTCCTGGCACACAACAAAAAAAGGACAAGATGATGAGCAGGGTTGTGTGTATCACTTGTAGCTGCTTATATGGTTCACTCAAATGCGACAATCAAATGAGATGCAAATTGGGTGAGCTTCTATCAGACAGGCGGGAGGGAATAAAATTAGGTGGGTGGCAGGACGTCAACTGCACAATCATAAGAGACTGTATGGCAATTCTATCTGCAGCGATGTACCAGTTAAATTGACCAGTTTGTCAGGGCTGATACCAGCTCTTCATGCTGTCTGCAGACTGCGCTGTGGATATTTAAACAGAAATTTGACAGAGTAGCCATTATGTTGATTAACTCTTCGCTGAGTCAGCGTATCCTGCGTGTGTTTTCTTACGTTGTCTGATCCGGACAGCGAGGAGACAGAGGAGGCCGAGGAGTGCTGCTGGGGGCTGGAGATGGACATGGGGGAGTCTGCGCTGTGGGGCGACACAGAGTCCCTCTGCTGCTCCTCCGACCCGACACCACCGCCAAGCACACAGGGCTCCTGCTCCGCCGCCGGCTCCTTGGGAGGTGAAACTGCCAAAAAGTGGATGAAATGTTAACATATTCTGCTCAGTGGATTTCATCATTTATGAATAAAAGTTTGTCAGTAGTCTATTGAAAGCTCAAGCTGTTCAATTAGCTGTAATTCATTCGATGCACTCCCACCTCAGTTTCCTCTAATTAGAATAAAATACACAGTTCTGTACTCCTCATACAGTCTTGGCTTCAAGCAGTTTTTCTTCATTACTGTAAAATTGTATATTAGAGTGTAAGGAATCACACCTCTGTTGTCTGTTCGAGCGAGTTCCCTGCCCCCCCACTTCTTAATGATCCATTCCCTGTAGTCGATCACTTCCTGGGTCAACCTGATTATCCTGCCCAAGGTACTGCAGGGGAGAGAGAGACAAAGAGAGGGGAGGGGGGTTAGAAGAGCACCACTTTGATCATCCTGGGTCTCTTTAGTGCTCTTCAGTGTATTGAACACTAACCTTTCAGAGTCTTTGTTGGGATACGACCGTGCAAGCGGGGACACGGCGTGACTCAGGACAGTGTAGGCATAGTCAAGCACCTGCTTGACATGCATGGCACCATAGGAACCCCTCCCCACATCATTACCTGTGAGGAGTTAAAACAAACACAACAGCACAGTAGTAAATACAGCCGTGTTACTTGAACCCCGGACCCTCGCGTGAGGTGACCTACACGGTGAGCTGCTGGGGCCATGCTTTGTCATATACCTTCTCACATTCTGAGGAACAAAATAAGACAGGTCAAACATGAGCAATATGGCTTTCTAAGCTTATGATGCTGCTACCGTGCCACCTGTTGGTCAAATAGGTGCTAATCACATATCGCCTGTGGACATACAGATGACTCCTCCTGACCGACTTCTATGATGGATACATTTCTGTCTGCAGACGTGTTTGCTCTTAGACGACCTGTATTCACTGTAAGCCTGTGAAACACACACCTGGAAGCAGCGGGTCCTCTATGCAGAGCATGGATGGTCTGTATCCGTTGGTCATGGCCTTCATGATCTCCTCTTTGGCTATGTATGCGCCTCCGTTTTTGATGCGAATCCCTGTTTTCAAGTAGTTGAAATGGCGGCCGTACAACTCAAAGAACTCGATCAGCAACACGCCCAAATTCTCATTGGGGTTTCTGGCATCGATGCGAGGATGGAGCTGAGGAGCAAGCACAGAAGACTGAATCAGTACAGATTTAAAACAAGTGTCTTACCACTACGGCTATTACACTACAATATTACAAGTGCCGTTATAGCACTTTCACTTTCATTAGCACTGCGCTAGAGCTACTTTCTGCTCTGCTTACAACAGCTTGTTCTTTAGAGGAGTGTGTGTGTCTTAGTGTACCTGTAGGAAGCTGATGACCATGAGGATGAGGCTGTACGAGCTGATTCCCCCGGTGAAGACTTCGTTCAGATCTCTCTGCAGCAGAAACTGCTTCAGCACAAAGATCAGGTAAGGCAGCACTGGATACATCTGAAAGTGGATGAAGAGACAGACGCGGAATGAGAATGTTTGATTTAGTCAAACTCGAGGTGAGGAGAGAATCCTAAAAAGGGGGAAAAAAAGCGGATTTAAGTTTGGCTCAGGTTTCATTTGGATGACTCACTGAGGAGAAGTGGGGCTTTGTGGTGAGATGTGTGGAGTTCAGAGAGCTAAAGACAGCACTAGACTACATTCAAAGTGAAGAGAGCAAATTATTCAAAAAATGGCACGACATCACTCAACACTCAAGGATGGTGATTTGATTCAAGAGCAATTACTTCTAAAATTTGAGTCAATTCAATTCTGTAAAATCGTGATTTTATCTAGCAACTATGAGGCAATCTTGTTTAAGCATTCAGTAAATGTGAGGACGGTTTCTGGTCAAGAATTACCAGCACGACGTGCAGCCTCAGAGTGGAAATGCTGTGTCGCCTGTGGTGGGTTTATACATTAGTCATATTTCCGCAATAACTTCACTGTATACCGTTTCTCCTTTTAGGAAGTTATAATGCTGTCAACCCAGAAAAAAACCTCTGCTGATGCCACAATAATTACTAAAACCACAATGATTCAATCTTTTTATTTCTTAGTAAGCTGAGGCAGTGTAATCACAATTAACGTTGAAGCTACGTGTGAATTGTCGCCCCCCTACTTACCGACCAAATACTCCATCTCACTTCCAACTGGGCCAAATGTTCTAAAAAGGTATTTAACAAGGCTTCCTAGTGCCTATCACTTGATAATGTGCTGAAACCCCAGAGGGTCTGGGAATGGGAATTACAAACATGTTCATTTTCCAATTGAAAAGGAGGCATAACCTCCTGGCAGCGTATGTGTGCATATCTATGCCAGTGGAGCGGCGGGGCTTGGTTGACTTTTCAAATATGCTTTTAAGAAGTGAGAACAAGTCTGGGAGGTAACACCGCTCCAGCTGGCTGCATGGGAACCCGACGAATGAGGATTAACATTGCGGCGACCCCTCAATGGCAAGACTGCATTGGAGTCTGTCACACCCACGCATTGACAACGTCAACTATCACTAGATCGACGGTGAGCGCAGTCGGCAACTTTCGAGCTGTGGCACGAATTTCCAGAAAACATAACAGAAAAAAAAAAGCAACAACAACAACAGAGGACAAAAGCCAAAACCTGACAGCGTGCTGGAACATCAACAGCTCGAATTCCTCTCCCGCATTAGACACTACAACCGTGACTGAAGCAGGCAGAGATCCACCTTCAGCAGGAATCCTGTTGGAGCCACAGGGTGAATTTCACCTCCGCTGAGCACATTTGGCGGCAAGGTCTTTCAGCAACACACATACTCAGTTTGACTTAAATGGAGATTATGCTGAGCACAGTTGCCGGGGTCCGTTCCAGCCTCGCTTTGGAAAAGAGCCGAGCCAGTGCGAGATCTGAGTGAAGTGAAGTGTCATGCTTTAAAACTGCTGGCTTGCCTGATTCGCAGAGGGAATTTCCAAAGTTCTGTATTTAGCCCGCACTGTAAAATGGTAATTATGTGACTCCTCTGGTGGCTTTTATTTAAATGTGTCTACATGACCTCCTCCCGCTCTCTTCCTCCATCTCTATGCGTTGCTCGTAATGTGCGTTGAGGACGGATTTCATTTACTGTGAGGACTTTAATTCATCCATATCTGGTTGTAAAGTGCAGCAGCCAAGTGTGCCAATGGTCTTCTGTGATGTGATGGCTTCTGATCAGATTTAATATGACTGACTGTAGACACACCTGTGAGCTGTAGACAGCAATTTCACCATCAGCATATCTCACCTTGACATAATCTTTAATGAAGCTTGCAGCCTTGACTCCAGTCTCCACATTGAAACTGATGTCCACCTTCACCTCAGTCTCCTGGTCTGTCAGCTTGATGATTGGCACCTGGGCGGGAGAAAAAAACTATACGCATTAGCAAACGTAACAGTCAACTCATCAGCGACGGGCACTTACAGCGCGCGCTGAAAAAAATCCATCTGCCGTGACTGACAGCCTTTTAGAAGGAACGGCTCACCCGAAAAGGAAAATTCAACCATCAACTACTTATTATCATGTCAGTCGAGACAGCGCTGCAGCTCGCAGTGGTTAGCCTGCTACCCCACGGGATGAGCTACCATGCTACTGTGGGATTGTAGCTATAAACGCCTCCACCAGAGCCGCTCCCCACATTGCATGGCCTTTTCAAAATCGTGGTTCGACTTCAAAACAATAGAGAGAAACAAGCAGAAGTAAACAGTGGGGTATCGCTGACCTGAGGGCGAGCAGTCCATGACCAGTTTATAACAAAGCTGACAAACTATTCGCTGCTATTGTAATATTACAGTGAGCAGAAACAGTGTATTTACAGTTGAACAGAAGAGATGACCACACAGCTCTGCTTATGTGCCATCTATCACGCAAACAGATGGAGGACACTAATTGAGCGTCTTCTCATCCCCCCAAATTTCCACGGAGATAAAAGAGTGAAGGAGCCAATGCTTTATACTTCTAACTAACCGCCTGAAGGCCAGGAGAACTTTTCTAGGAATACAAAAAGTACTGCCAAATTTTGATTGGGCTTATTCCAATTGGTTTCCCAATACTGGGGCTGTAATATTTTAGCACTTTGTGTGAAGAATATAACCTTGAGGAAGGCTGAAATTAACAGTCAAATAATTCCATTGTGCCAGATTATTCATCAGTGCACATGGAATATTATATTGTCATTATTTTATCAAAATGTGCGTTTGGTGGAGATCTGTTGTTGCAAACCGCTGTGTCTTTTTTATCGGCATCCATATGAACACAGCATGACATGTATCCCCAAAGCCCAGAGAGTTGAGAGACATGTCCTGCTTCCCACTACTCACTGTAGCCTTGTCCAGCACTTTAATGGAGAACGGTTCTGCCACATTATGCTTGCGAAGAGCTTGTTCCAGCTCTTGCAGCGGGGGGCGCTCCCACTTCCCAAACACCACCAGGTCAATGTCACTGAGGGGTGAAAAAAAAAAAAAAAAAAGATGTCAGAATGTCAAAACACAGCAGGTAGAAAAGTAACACTTTTTCTTTAATCAGAAATCTGGAGGTCTTACCTTGTTGGCAGGTATAGGCCTGTGCTGAAGCTGCCAAATATCTGGACCTGGAAAAATCAAATAGAAGAAACGTGTAAAAGATGAGCAAAATCACTGGGGTTCAACTTTTAGCCTTAAAGACAGCACACGTACACACACATACAGGTGAAATGTGGGATAAATGCTATCCTATCACATGCTGACTGTAATGGGCTTGGCGGCATGCTGTTGACAGTGCTGATCCTGTATCATCCTGACCCACAGCTTGTTCGTCGTGATGATGTATTCATCCATTCATCATGTTTGCAAAGTATCAGGAACGAGGTATTTCCGGGTTCCACTTCTGAGACAGCAAACGCTGCCAAGTTAAGTGAGCTGCCAAATTAAGTATACAATGGCTAGGGGAAAAAAAAGCTGTGTTTGGGGGCCGCAAGCGAAAGCCCTCCAAAGGAAGCAGAGTAGAGCTCTTTCCCTTTCCGTCTGGTAAATACGACAAGGCAATAGCACAAAGACAGGCCAGGATTAATAGGCTGAAATGAAAAGGGAAGGCTGGTACAAATCACGGGCTTGATCCATTTACCTGACAATCTGACTCACGGTGGAAAAGGGAAGACTGGCAGCCAACAAATCACCACTGCGCGTGTTTTACATGATTAAGTAATGAGAGGGGGCATTACATCAACCCTACGTCGCTGCATTACTCAACCCGCCGCAGGATCCTGCATCACTATTTCTGCACATCACACAATGAGCGCACTCCAAAATGTAAATTAGGTATTTTTTAAAAACACAACGACTTTTGATGAAGTTGCTTTTTGTAACTTCACCTCTGCGACTACAGTTAACATCAGGATAATGCACTTCCTGGTTAGCTTTAAAAAACAAATGTGGTACAAGCAAGTCGCAGAACCACTAGAATAAGAGTGCTATTCTTACAAAGGTGTTACAACCTCTACTGTATTTAATTATTAAGTGGCAGCTTAGTAACTAACAGCCAATTAAAAAACAATTCCCTGACTAACACTGCAGGCCAAACTATTCCTCAGCCAGGACCAGTTGCTAGACAACCAGTAGAGACTCCAGGAAGTTACTAGGCCACACCAAGACACAGTGCGGTACAACCCCCCCCCACAGTAATACAGCAAATTGTTGGCTTTACACTTCATTGTTTGTACAGATTAAACAAACGAGATATAACATGTTAATTAGTGAGCTTTAGGTGCATGCGTAGGGAGATTTCATTCCCTCCGGGCAAAGTCAGGCGGCAGCTTCACACTTAGTGTACAGATGTGGGAGCGATATCAATCTTTTCATCTAACTCTTGGCAAGAAAGCGAATAAGCAGATTTCCACAAATGTCGACCTTTTCCTCTCAGTTTCACAGAATGAAGCAACTGACCTAAATTTTAACCACAATTAAGATTTCCAAAAGCAAATTCAGTACTTTCTGCCAAGCTCGAACCAATCTCAACTCAAATGGCATAGTTAGCAAATCGAAAACAGCATATAAATATACAATAAGCTGCTGTTATCTTGTATAAACACTGCCTCACCTTTAAAAAGAAATGCAGTGTGTCAACAAAGATTTATGAGCAACCTGAGATCACAGTTTGTCTGCGTGCCAATAATTCTTGCTCCTGGAGGGAACTGTATGATTTAAAAGGCTGCTCTCTACGATATTAAGAACTGGAGAGAGGGAAAGTTGATCCAAATAAACACAGGCATTTGTGTGATCTTACATCTGCAGTGGGCCACAACTCCTTGATGATCATCTCTATCCGGTTAACCACCTCCTTCCTCATCGCTGCTTCCTCCGGCCGAGGAGACATGAAGTTGTAGAAGTCCATCACCTCCTCGTGGAGTCTGGGCAGAAAGGAGGACAACAGATGAGGGTTATTCTCACCACATTTACAACTCTGCAGCACGCAGAGCAGTATGAAACCTGGATTAACAAAAGGAACTGTGCATGATGTCTTCTGATTTGGAGTATTTGATGGTTCTTTCATAATACTTATACACAACTGACAATCTCATGAGGATATCGCCTAAAACTTGACTTACACACGCCAGATTTCGCTTACATTTTGGAAGGAAGGAGGAAAAAAAGAAAAAGTCTCCAGATGGCCCAAGATATGCTTCCTCCTTATCACTGCTCTGATTAACCCCATCATGCCAGAGCTGGGGAATCAAAGAAACTGTATAGTATGCTGTACTGGTACTGATACTTTACGTGTTGTCACATATATCTGGAGTATGAAAATCCATAAAATTAAAATTATTGTGTAACGACTACGTTCTTATTTGCTTCAAACAGATTTTCTTGTTTGCTGGCTGTTATGTCAAAATCACGGCTGTGTGAGACCATGAGCGGCAGTGTTTTTGCCCGTTCTTGATAGTTTTTTAGTAACATTCTTTAGGATCACTTCAGTCAGAGCCTACTTATTTAACCTAACTTTCTTACTAGTCATAGCCCTGTCCATAACATCAACTGTAACCAGAGCCCTTAGCATAACCACTAGTCCAGAAAAAGACAGAACTGAAGTGGTGTTGGTAAGAAGGGAGGGAGAGTTTGCAGAATTCTTCTTATCTTATTATCAGTGAGGACATTCATTAAGACACAGGTACAACACACACCTCTGAGGTTTGGAGAGGAATGTGAAAAGAGGCTTTAGTGACACAGTCAAAGCCACATAATGCAGAGCATGTCTGAGGAGTGCCGGGCCTTATTGTCACTGCTGATATGGCTTTGTGTTTGGCAACACTGGGGCACATACAATGTAAAGATTTCTGGCCAGTCAAATGCCTCCGAACAGTGGATCTCTGTTCCACCCTGTGGCCGTTCATTTTTTTCTAGGAATGCATGCCGTGATGTCAGTGTGAAATACAGAACAGGGAGACTGTCACAATCAATTACCAGGACCCTGGAGGAAAGGCAGCTAACCCGTGTGCCCACTCTTTGGTGGAAAACTCTCTGTTAGCAAGCCAGGGCGTATCCATGCCCACCGCTGTCAGGGGGCACAGCTATTGTTGGGCCCCACACAGAAAAAATAAGAACCACTACTACAGCCAACCCTGACAGGCTAGTTTAGAGTCAGACATCATCTCTTCCAGCAACTTTAGGGCTCACACTTACGGCAATGGTGCAGTCTACCACAATGCTTTCATGACAGCTGTGTATCTCTCTGTTGTACCAATGAAGGAATGGAATCAAACTTCATCTGTGATCATCAAGATAGCAAAGCAGCATAATCCAACGATCTGGGACTTCAAATGGAGCCCTGAAGGCGAACCACCACAAGACTAATCAGTGCACAAGCCAAAACTTGCATCAAAAAACTTGAACCACCATGTGCACCGTGAGAAAATTAAACATTATGTTTATTTCCTATTTGCAGGGCAAAATACCAACAAACAACTGATTTTTTAAGCTAACTTATCGTTAGGGCTACTGTCAAACTTAACATTAATCATGTGGCAAAGCTTTCATGACAAACACCAATTCCTTGTACAGGAAATTCCCAGATGGGTGCAAGCAGCCATTACAAACATCACAAGGTGCTGCAACACATCTGGAAGTTCCTTGTCTATTTGTTTATGAGGAAGGCATCTGTCAGAGCAACATGACTACAGTTATAACTGCAGGGAAAAATATAATATGTTCAGTTACGCAACTCTTACTACATAATGCTGCTGTCAAACATTTACACAACACCTAATATTCATTCATAATTATAAAACAGTAAAGTTTTTACTTTTGTCAGTCTCATCAATAGGACATATTTGCATTAAGTCCCGCCCCTGTCTGTCTGTTATGTGACACTAATGGTGAGCTAAAACAACCTGGAAAAAGAGAGAATTACGTGTGACTGCACTCAGAATAATTTTGGTATAAAGACTAATTATCCAAAACTGAACACAGTGGAGTAAAGACGATGTGAATAACTAAATGTACTAATAAATAGTTTTATTTCACATTCATTCAGTGTAATGAAACAATGTTGAAACGACTGAACAAGGTGTTAGCAAATCCTCGCTGTTAGCAGTCTGATTATCTGTATGATCAAGCAATTAGCGCATTGTCCGAGTGAATGAACAGTTAGCTCACAAGCCATTACACAACTTAAATGTTACCCAACCCTGTTAGCTAAAAATCTGGACATGTTGAAGTATTTTACATTTGTTTTGGTTTGACGTTTAGAGTTTTAAATCTTTTTCGATTTCGGCTTAATTCAATTTGACAGACGGGAAAAGTTTATTAATGTTCTTTTTAAATGGCTGTTTGTTTTTACTTCGACATAGAGCCAAATGGGAAAACCGTTAGCTAAGTTAGCTCCTCGGACTGGCTAACAAACGGACTACACTAACTCGAAAACTACATATCCGGTCAAAGCCTTCTAAATAAATACCCATTGAAAAATAATTCTACTCGATAAAATTCCATGACGTTATTTACACTGTTATTATAAACATTAACACACTGTGTGCTTTATATTAATACTTCTCGCTGGCTTGTTGCAAAATGGCATTTCTTAACTGCTCTATTCAAACTTCAGCAGACAAAAACATGGCACTTCCGGTCTTGCTTGGGACGACGATCGCTGTCTTTACACAACTAATATAACGCTAGGCTAGCTTTGTGGCTATCCAGCAAACAGCCCAACTCCAGTTTACACTGCAATGCTTGATCTGCTGTCATATATATATATGAGCTGGAAAACGAATAGCTACATCACGTTGTACGTACCATAATACTTGACACCATTAAAACTAGTCGCGAAATACAAGCTTCACCGTTAGCCTTTCAATCCTAAAGCAGTTAGTGTTCAGCCACTCACCCGAGGACCCCGGGGTTGTACTTCCTCGTCTTCCAGGGCGTCCAAGTGCTCGCATAATTGCCATTAGTGTAGTTTGAAAGCAAGTAATTCATCCCATAAGTGCTCGCTTTGTTGTCACTTTTCCTTCGGCCTGGGTGGTGATTGTGTGTGTGATTTACAGGTACAGAGGGGAGAACCTGATGGCGCTTCACGCAAATCTGCTGGAAATTGAAAGCCGGGTGCTCCTGTAGGTGACGGTGATGTTGGTGGTAAAGGTTGACATTATTGTCAATGTTGTCGCTCACGCTGAAAAGCAGATTGGCACCCCCGACGTTTTTATTCATGCTGCCCGTTACATTTCCACCCATAGTCCTCTCAAGTGAGCAGCTGGAAGGGGGGTTGTCCGTCCCGGATTCCTGCGAGCACGACGAGGAGGAGACAGATCCCGTCTTCTGGGGCATGTTTTTTCCCTCACCTGGATCGGCGGTGTTTGCCGGGCCAAAGGAACTATGTACGTTCCCGATGGAGAGCGCTATCCCCAGCGAGGACATCGCAGTGCCGTGAATAGTAGTAGTGCCGTTCATGATGCTGTGATGGCTGCTGCCGTTGCTCAGACTGGCAGCAGCGTTGCCGTTGCTGCTGCAAACGCTCTTGCCCGATGCCACCGCGGTCGCCACATTTTTTAAAACATCCAAAGCGGCGTAATTCACGCACTGGTTGTGGTTTTGATTGTGGAGCTGCTGCTGAGCGGAGAGTGTCCGTACTCCCTGAGAGGTCTCCCAGACGTGCATCCATAAGGCGTTCGCAGGTCCTTTCTGTTCGGGCTGAATCCAAGCTACCCTCGGATCCATTCAACTTCTTTCTCTGGTAACCCCCCTACAAGTATACAACTAACACAAGCGAGCCCGTTGTGAATCTGTGCCGTTTCCTGGACCCTTCAAAGGTCGCTGCGCCGTCCGGGGTAATGAAAAGAGAAGTATTTAAACATTAAACCGAATTAGGACCATTGATAAAGTGGCCCTTTTACACCGCTAGCTGGGAAAAAAATGCTAGCCGTTTCCTACGGGAATTCAATATGGCGTATTCGCTTCAAACCCATGCGCATGCGCTCTGTGAGGGGTTTCTTAAACGATGACTGCGCCCCCCCATCCGCCCACTCTTTCATCACTCCGGCTGCTTGATGGATTGCACGGAATAAATATTTGAATTTTTATTTGATAAATATTTAATAGCACAACAAATGAATTACACGATAAAACGTCAATAATAAATAAAGGTCCTGTAGTCCACTGGCTCTTGAAGCAAAGCCTGGGAGCCCAGAGGTCCTTGGGCACTCTATCTCCACCTCCCGGCCATCTCCAACGGGTGGGGGGAACGGGTGGGTGGGTTCAGAGGGGATCCCCCATCAATGTGAAGCTGGACAGTGGCTGAATGTTGCAGGAATGACAGATAACTGCTAACACCCTACCCTCAGAGAGCACATATGTCAATCAAAATTAGATGGATGTTATATTTACAGTATATGCAAGGCTGTAGATTTTGGGGCCATTAGTGTGCTGGGACTCCCAGGGGATCTGCTGTCTTTCTCTGAGGGTAACCCAGGCATGGCGCCACAGCTTCAAGAGCCTCTGTTAAGGAAAGCTCTGACAGAAAAAAACACCCACTGTAAGCATTTGACATCCTTGAAGAATGGAAAATTAGAGCCAACTCTTCAACAAAATACAATTTACATAAACATTACACAGGGAGGGAGACCACACTGTGATGTCAGCTGGCATCTCAAATTCTGCCGTGGGTCATAATCGCAACCTCTGGCCCCAGAAATGCTGCTCGCAGACAGCAGACTCACACTGCCTTCCATAGGGTGACACACACACAGGTTTTTATTTCTCAATTTCTAAGCATAAATGGAGCTCCTACTTTTTTCTCTTTATTGATTCAGATGCAGATATGCCTCCGCCTGTGAATCCAAATGCTCGTTTTCAAGGGGCAATACACACCAGGTGGTGTTGATCATTCCAGCACCGCTAACAGCCATCTCTCAGCCCATTAAGCTCCATGATGGAGCAGAGGCAGGCTGGATAAGGCATAACCAGCACCTTCTGGGATAAGCATGCATGTAAAAGAGAGTGAGAGTGTCTTGCATAATGTCCCCCCCCCCCCCCCCCAACCCCTGCTACTCACGTGCCGCATGTGACAGAGTTAAGGAAAACCCCCCAGAGCAAACTATGTGTCAGCTAGGATATGTAGCTCTCTGTAGAACACACATAGGCACAGGCACGCGCACACACAGCTGCGCACTCCCACTGTAGAAATCTATGCTCTTCTCTTCCCATCTCCCTCTATCTTACACTGTATGAAACACAGGCGTTTGAATGACACACCAGATTGAATAGGCTATTCCTCTCATCTCCCATGTATCACAGTCTCAGCTAAAGCCTAACGCCAACGCTGACTGTGTGCCAGTGTGTGTGTGTGTGTGTGTGTGATTTCAAGGCTGGTTTGCCTCATTGTCAGTTTTTATGGGATTACCACATTGGTGACAACTGGACCATAGTTGACAGATGCCTAGCGCACACACACACACACACACACACACACACACACACACACACACACACACACACACACNCACACACACACACACACACACACACACACACACACACACACACACACACACACACACACACACACACACACACACACACACACACACGCACACTTATAAACAGTGACAGGGCAGGAGAAGCCGCCAGTATGCTCTCAGGCTTAACAGTAAAAGCAGATAATATTAAGGAAGCAGGCAGTAGTCTGAGGCTGCATGTGACTTGAATGGTAATGAGGCCGCAGCATGTTCCAGATATTTAACCCACATTAGTGGAAAGCTGCATTTACGCTGTTATATCAACAGTTATTTCACATTTCTGCACATGAGCATATTGCCTGTGGCGTGTCAGCCCCACGGTGGGTGGGCGGGGAATAATGGCCTCAGCAACTGGCATCCAACTGCAGAGCAGCAGGTACAGAACTGCAAATCTGGATCAGTCAACCTGCACCACCTACAGTAGGTCTGCTGATGTGTGACATCTATAGGCAAGGAAAAACTTGGCTTCTGTGATTTTAACACCTGCACCACCTGCGGGCAGTGACTGAGGCTTCGTGTTCATTATTATGCATTGATTTCAAAGCAGTTTGCATAGCATGCTTTTTACAAATATTATACCAGCAAAGCATGAGCGCTATGCAAACTGGAGCATATTTTCTGCTAAATACTAGTAAGAATATAGAGCTCACACTGAATGTCATGTGTGGTTGGTTTGGAAAGAGAGAGGATCTGACCAAAATTTCATTCACTAAGACACAAGCTCCACTGTTCAAGTCCATCACAAGCGTTAAAGTCAAAGCAGCTATTCCTACCTTTGTCTGAACTGCTTTTGTATCCTATAGATGGCGCAGGTTGGCATATGTATACACAGCCTGCATGAATGAATACGAGTTTGAGAGTTAAAGGCCAGGGCATTGAAATGCTTTGCATATAAAAAGAAAATCCAATGGCCTCTTCCTGAAGACAAATGGTATTATAGTCAGATGGCAGGCTCAGTAAATACTGGCTGTGTAATATAGCGATGCTATTACAAGAGGTGTGGATAAAGAGGAGACACAGAGGAAATAGCCTGAGAGAGCAAAAGAGACAGCGGGGACCTCGAACATGAAGGATGTCACTCTGCATAGCTCTCAGCGACACGCAGCCTCCGCTTTTCAGCACACTGGACACAGCGGCCCCATTATTTATTGATGAAAGCATGTGGAAAAATGACAAATTTATTTCAAATACAACACATTTTTAAAAATTCAGAATGACTGTGACTGGTGTTTGTGCTCCACCAGGAATGGTGGAAACCTATTCTGAGAAACCAGTGAAAAAGATGAAGAGGCAGATCACGTTAGTAGTCTTCAAAAAGCAAGACATGATTCTTAGAAAAGTCCCAACTCGCAATGACAAGATTATCTGGCTCGTGGTAAAAGGGGTTTTGAAGCGGTAATAGAAAAAAAGATTGATGCCGAGGATTCCTTTTCTTTTCTCTCCATCTTTCATTCAACCACACAACCTCATCCCTTCACTGTCACTTACTCTATGCTCAACGCACTCTTCAGCACTTTCACTCCTTCCCTCTCTCTTTCTCAGACACCCTGCCAGGGGTGATCTGTTGAGGCCGCGCTCTCCTCTTCTCATTTCAGGCATGAGTGAGTTATTGAGGGCTATGCTTGATCGCCATTTGATTTCCCTGCAGCCCGGTAGCTGCGGACCAGCCCGCTACAGTCTCTGTCTTTACGGGACAGAGATGCAGTTACCGTTTGTTTCACGGTGGCTTCTCCTCCAGGAGTTCGAGGCCATGAGGTAAGTAGAAAAGTCTTGCTGATGACGTCCAGAGCAAAACGAGGCAGGAATTAATTTGCGGTCCCTCTTTCATCCATTTAATTCGAACGAATGTTAAAAAGAAGCATTTGCAACAGATGACTCCTGAGAATGAATGAAAAATGTCTGCTTTGCATTTCCAAGTTAGTGTTGCATCTGGGAGAATATGCAGATCAGCGGCGGGTCTTAAAACTGTTTATTGCTGGTGCAGAGAGTTATAAATCCCCTGTATTACCATTGAGGTATGCTCCATTCACTAGCTTATTTCCTCCGGAGGAGTGTTAAATGCTGCCTCACCGGCAAACACACCTCCTCCAGTACATTCAGTTCATGATCACTGAGGTTACTTTGTTTGTTTCATGGACATTATTACCAAAGTAATGACAATAGTGAACATGATGGCTTTTAACTGTTGCTTACTTGCAGCTCACATGAGATCATTTACAAGCACGCAACCTGTGTTTCATTCTGTTTTCAGAGAAAGAAAGAAAAAAAAATCAGCATCTTCAAGGCTTGTTCTGACATCAGAGCTTTCCTAAATTAGAAAAAAAAAAAAGGATTATGGGAAAATTCTTCTCAGTCCCTGTAAGAGCCTTTTCAGGCTTCTAGTACCGACAGTGTTTTTAAAAGAGAAAGGGAATGAGTGCCTTCCTGCTTTTAGGGTAGTCTTCGAACTTAGCGAGGTACCATCTGTAGAGAGAGAAAGAGGGAAAGAGCCATGTTCTTCTATTAATGCAAAACATGCTTACTGTGTGTGCGCGTGCGTGTGTGTGTGTTATTATTCTTACTTGTGGTGGGCCACAGCCCTGCTGGTGAGGACCACTACAGTGCTGATGGCGAAAGATGAACTGTGAACAGAGTGGGCAGCCAGAGCAAAGCCTGCCCACTCTGTTATCTCTCCTAAGAAGTTGGCTCCAGACACATATTCAAACATTCCGCCTGTGGGTGGAAGACACAGGAATTAGGACAGGTATGCTCATCCTTTCAGACATTCACTGACCGAAGCAAAGCCAACCCTAATATTCGACTTCGAAGAAGAAAAAAAATGTGACGGATTTTGACCGAGCACCATTCAATGCTTAGCTGAATGAGTTCTGGCATTTTGACTGTCTCTCGGTGTAGCTGTGAGTCGGCACACTGCTGGAAACTAGAAGGGAATCGACATAACCAGCTCCACACTGACCATAGATGGCTGAGCACTCACTATTTGACTGCAGGCCATGTGTAGTGCTGCTCCACTCATTGTGAAAATGGCAGATTCTTGGCTGCGGGGATTCCAGACGTGCCTGGAGGTTCATTTGGAGCAGCGCAGCTCACAGCTTCCTCCCGCCTCACCTCTCTCCACTTTATTTTCCTTAAGGGTCCGGGATGGATTGTTTCACAGGTTCACTGCGAGTTCGAGCTCAAGGTGCTATTATTGTGACTAAGTTGTGAGTCAGGGGAGCCGCTCTCTCTGTGTGAACCTGTTATGATTACTGATTCATTTAGCGGAGGACAAAAACATTCAACTTCTGGTTTTAATTTGCCAATTATGTGATCTGAAAAAGCAGCGACTTAGATTTGATTTTGCTTTTCCAATACATACCGCCCTCAAGGCTCTTTGTCAAAAGGAATTTTGGAGATGGGCCAAAACCTTGTTTACCTAGCCTCACTCCTGCAACTTTCACATCTCACAGAATGTGCAGCCGCTTCCACACAGTAAAGGTCACGCACTGTTAAAAATATCCACCATCCAAACCTTCTGTCATCTGTTTTGTGAGTGAACGGTTTTCATTGTTGACTGACGCGGCCTGCTTTCTTGATATAAGCGGACTCACGTGTCCCATCAGTCCTTCTTTTCAAGGAACAGTTTGTGATTTTGGGAAATACACTTGCTCATTTTCTTGCAGAGAACTTGATGAGATGATGCCACTATTGTCCATTTAGTATAAAGGTAGAGCCTGCAGCTGCTTAGCTTAGCTTAACATTAAGACTGGAAAAAGGTCGCCTTACTCTGTAAAAACCCAACTTATTGTTTTTACTCTTCCTTGTTTTTGTATGGATTAAACAAACCGGATTAACATGTTAATTAGTGAGCTTTAGCAGTGCTGCTAAGATTTCTTTTTGCCACACTAGGTGCTAACCCCCTGCTTAGAGTATTTATGCTACACTAAAACAACAGGTTGCTGGCTGTAGCTTCATATTTACTGTACAAACACGAGTGTAGCGTAAGCAAATAAGCATCCTCACAAATTGTCAAACTCTTTATCATTTACATACTGAAGCTAGCTATTACTGCATCCAATTAGCAGAACTGTATAACTGCCTCATGAAAAAGACGCATTTACTACTAAATATGACAGTAATGAGGATAACATGAACACTTCTTCTTGAATCTTCAGTCAGTCTGGTCACAATATGTGCAGACATATTATATGCATGTTCCAGTACGGGCCTGGCTCGCTGTTCAACATGATTACCATCAACACTGTGCACTTTAAAAAATGTGTCACGTAAAGCAAAACTAGACACACAAACACTCCAAGTATTGTGAGTCACTGACACACAAGCGGAGTTAGACCACATTAGAATCAAAGCAGCAAGAACCTTTTTAGAACACTAATGTAAGGGCTCGCAGAGGGCACGGCACCGAGGCAAAGATAACTACTGACAACCTGTGATTCTGCTCACAGTGTCATCCTGTATAATCATGCGACCACACTGGAAAATTAGCATGTAGCGCTGCGTACAACGACCACAGAGTTCTGTGCCATGATGTGATTACTGCTTTCTTGACTTTCTTGTCACCCCACAGCAGCGCTGGAAAAAAGATCCGAACTCGAAACTTAAGTAGAGGTAGCATCACAAAATCAAATGTGCCTTCAACGGTAAATATCCTGCATTTAAAAGTAAAAATACTCTGAAGAATGGTCCCCTTCAGTTTGTTAAACTTGAGTGTTTCTCCCTGTATTTTTCCTCTGTGAAAGTTAGATGTACTGTGCTGTAATTGGAGAGTCAGGCTTGTTCGCTGTGGTGAGAGAAATAATTTCGCCCAGTGGTTAATGATTAAAGCCCTTACCTGTGGGAATCTTGTAACCGGTCTCTCCAGGCTTTCTCAGGTTCCTCAGGATGTGGTCAGAGTGCACATTCAACAGCCAACCGACCAACCACAGCACAGACCCTGGAGATGAACCAACCAAAAGCTGCATCAGCATGACATTTTACTGCCTAAACGCCAGTCAGCCAACTTTTAGAGATTTTAGACAAAATACTCTTATTTGCTTTCCATCCAGGAGTGAGATGAGCAGATCAATATCTTTATGCTAATCTCAGCTAATCGCCCCCCAGCTCCAGCTCCACGCTGCATGCACAGACACGAGCTTGACGAGTGCTCAGATAGAGAGCAAATAAAGGAGTGACACAATCTTTTTGTAAACACCTGGCAAGTTTAGTAATAATCTACAGCATGAGAAACGTTTAAATGGATTGTATTAATTACTGTATGTACATGTATATAATATCTAATGGGAATCCCCTTGTCCTGTCAAGGGGCTGGTAGTAAATGAGAAAGAAAACTGTACTTTCAAACTGTCATTCCATTCTCGTTGAATAATTTTCTATTTCGTTCCACTTGTCTTTATCTGCTGCAGATGCAGTGTTTGATAGTGACAGTAAGGGGAGTGGAGGGACAGCCACGGTGGAAAAACATATATTCTGAACAGACATGTTCCTGTGTTAGCTTGAACGACAAGCGGAGCCAAGAAAAACTGTTGAGCACTTTGAGTGAGATTTGGAAAGCAAGAGAAACACCTGCAGTGGAACAAAAGCCAAGAGATGACAGAAGAGTTTGAATGACAGCGATGTTTTTAAGCACAGCTTTGCCATTTCATTTAATTTAAAATGAAGGGAGGAGGCATTGGGGAGAAAAGGCGAGCCCCATACGACCAGCTCACTTCCTTAGATTTGCAGCCAAACAGGATTGAAAAAAATATAATTTTAGATGAGAACATGCAGGTTATTGTAAAATCACAATGAGCTGTTGGTGTAATTATGACAGCAAAAGAGTTGTACTCTACTTGCACATGACAAAATAAGATGAGAATAAATCAATTAAAAATAAATAAATGACAAAAAAGAACCAAACCAAATGTTGTGAGAGATACTGCTAGCAAAAAGAAATAAACTCAACTCAAAGATTCAGCCTGTTAAAAAACAGGGAAGCCAGGATACACAGTATGACACAGAATTTCACTTTAACAGGGGAATTTGTCATTTGAACACTAAAACATGTCAAACTCCAACTGCTGAGGTTTCATTTTTGTAATAGCAGGTTTATGATTGAATGATCACTGAAAAGTGTGTTGCATGTTCATAGGGAACCTCCACCAATCATGCACCCAACATCACCCCTGATCACACCCAGTGGTCATATCTATTCATGTGGTGCACAGCACAGCAGGAACCATGCAGGAACAAAATTAGACTTTGGTCATCAATCTGTTGCATGCTGGGACGGTTCCCAACATGGTCAGCTGGTATCATCTTCAATCACATGATCGCTTACCTTTCTTTCAAAATAAGAGTGCACTGTTATTCAAGACAAATTCATCCGGGATGAAGAAATCAATCCTCAAACTTCACAAAAAGCAAATTAGCTTGATAGAATGAGAATAATCGGTGCCATTGTAGTGTGAACTAGATAAGCCACATTTTAAAGAACAGGCCCTGGAGCACCACTTTAAATCTTTACATTCATCCTCTCTTATCCTTGTACGCTATGCACACCAAATGTCAACACCTGCCAATATAATTCATGTTTCCCTTGTAGAAAGACTCAGAAGACCTACCTGCGATGAAGCATGGGTGTGTAACCCAGTGTGCAGGGTACTCAGCATAATGGCTCAGGTACCTGATCTGCATGTAGCCATTATAGATGCAGAAAACAAAGGCCATGGCAAATGAGATGAATGGTGTCGGTTTACCTCCTCGGATTAAAAATGGATAAATAAGGGATCTGCAGCAGAACCAAAATGTTATTAACACACCTCAGTCATTTCTAATACTTGCTTTGACACACAGCTGTAGATTAGCTAGCTAGCATTACGGCGCAGCCTGATTGGTTGTAACGTTAATTTCCTACCTTTGAACATAGTGGCAGAAGTACATAGCAATGAGCAGCTGGTTGGGCAGTAGTGAGGTTTTCGCAGAGGATGTCCAAACAACTAGACACAGAGGAACCAGGAACGCAGGCAGCTCCTGAACGAACCAAGCAAACCGGACATTCACTGGAAATCCATATTTGCTGGTAGCATATCGCCCGTACGGGACATTTTCGAAAAGTAAACTAACGGAAGTGCAGGCTGCCATGAAAAGCATTAAGTAAGCCATGCAGTCCAAAATGTACAGCTCCTCTTTTTCTGAGGAGAAGAGCCTGGAGAGCAGCGAATCCATCATGGCGGGAGGACTATTGTTACAAAACTAAAAAAGAAATAATGTACATGTATTAAACATTCGTAACTATTTGACAATGTGCTGTATCACTGGCTAATACCGACGCATGCTATGAATTTTATCATATAGCGAATGCGTACGACTGACGCACGGGGGTCCCATCCCGACCAATCACAGCTCAACGAATATAGGGCTGTCTCTTATTAGCCAATCAAAATGCTCGGTTGTGCATCGAACTCTATACGATTGTCGTACACTATCTGATGCATGGATGTGCCAGCTGATGTCAATAATACATATTCATAAATTAATTGACATATATAATCTGCTGTAAACATTGACCTGGTTACCTGGTCGCTCACGCTGACGTTAACTTGACTATTCGCTGATGTTTGTATGTGATATATAAGCACGAATTAACAATAATACATGAATAATGATAGAATACAAAAAACACAAACGAAATAGATAAATATTTTAAGCGAATTCGTTCATGAAGCGAATTCGTGTAATAATTTCATAATGCACTTTTGTAATTTTCAATTATTTCATAAATCGCACGAGATGTGTTACTTTATTTCAGGCAAATTTCTTGGCTACCTCGAAGGGTCCTGATTCACGTGCGTCACAGCAGAGGCAACACGTTTCGAGGATACACAGCATAGCAGCCCTTCCTCAAACGGTCTGTAGACATACATTTCACCAAGTTGCAGGCCACTTTTGTCTGCATCCACCCACCACGCTGTTCCGCACACCTTTCTCCAGAGTTGTCTACTACTTCAGCATGGGGAAAAGAAGCAGACAGCGGCAGAAAAACCAAACTACTAGCAGGGACAACAGAGACAACGCTGTAAGGTTCACGCACAAGATGCAGCAACTCCGGTTAATGTGAGGTGTAACGTGCTCAGTCTGGCAACATGTTAGCTTAAGACACTAAATGCGAATGGAGCTGGGACAAACACGGTTGTGTGTTTCAGAAGTTAGCTTCACCAAACGCGTGCAGTCATGCTGCTATGACGTCGCTAAACAGCTGTAACGTCGGAGAGCTTCACTGTTAGCTTCCGTTACCTCAGTTATTATCAAAGCCATGTGTGACCACTTTTTTGTCACGTTTAACTTTTGATAAACGCCTTTTTGATTTGGGTTGGAAAGATTGTGGGGCTTCACCAGACTTGGTTCAGAAATGTGTTAATTGTATGTGGACATGCATGCAGGTAAGGGGGGGGGGCGCACAAGTTTACCTCACAAGTATATAAAAACGCTGACGGGTTGGGGCAAGCAGGGTTGAAAAAAAATCTCCAAAATGTCATGAAATAAGTACTATTTGTAGGTTGCTTCATACCGAATTGACCAGAAGACCGTAATAAAATGTGACAGGTCTTATGACATGTTCAACAAGTTATTTACTCTTGACCACAAGCAAGAAAACATTTAATCGACGGAAATTTGAATGACTTCCGAAGTATTTTTAATATGAAAGACTGCAACCCCAATTAGTGGGTGTTTTTTCAGTTAGTTCTGTACAGAAAGGCAGTTGAAATATTCAGTGTATGTGACCCTTTCTAATAACCATTCATCCATGTGTTTAGGGCTGGGGAGCTGGCTATGCTGACATTGTCAAGGAGAATAAGCTGTTTGAGCACTACTACAAGGGACAAGGCCTGGTGCCTGATGGAGAGTTTGACCAGTTTATGGAAGCAATGAGGGAACCGCTGCCTGCAACCATCCGCATCACTGGGTACAAGAGGTGAGCTGGACAGATTTATGACCTGGATTCACACTCTTTGTCTTGTTCATTGAAAAGTGGCATGGAAAGCACCATGCAAGATGAGTAAATGAATATACCTTTTCTATCTGGCAAGTGTATGCACCCCATAAAACCTCATTCAAGACTTTTCTGATTCTACCCACATCTTTGCACATCTGTATCATCTTGATCTAAGCTCCAGTATTTCGGCTTGTAAAGGGGACAGTGGTTTGACAACTTGGATCCCATTACTTCATGCCCAATTTCCCCTGCTTCCTGTCTTGTTCCAGCCATGCCAAGGAAATCCTCCACTGTCTGAAGGAGAAATACTTTAAGGATATTCAAGAGCTGGAGATTGATGGCCAGAAGATTGAGGCCCCACAGGCTCTGAGCTGGTAAAATCTCATGATTTACTTATGTCACACAGATTCAGACAAGAAACTCGGTGCACACTGTGTCCTATCCTCTCTAGGTATCCCGATGAGCAGGCGTGGCACACCAACATGAGCAGGAAGATCATTAGGAAGTCTCCCCTGCTGGAGAAGTTCCATCAGTTTCTGGTCAGCGAGACTGAGTCGGTGAGTAAAGCACAAACCAAACAGAAAATGTACCAGAAAACACCAAAAAGTTAACGTCTCACAGCAGCACTGTCAGATCTGAATTTTGGCCTTGCTCACAAAATTTACTCTGGATAGGCAGTTAAAAAAATAAGGAGAACACAATGTCAGAAGTCATCAGAGAAATGAAAAGACGAGCGTCATTTTTGTGTTTGTCCTTGCAGGGTAACATCAGCCGACAGGAGGCTGTCAGTATGATCCCTCCTCTGCTCCTGAAGATTGAGCCCCACCACAAGGTAAAAGCCCTCTTTGAAGGTTAAGAATACGTCTGTCACTGTTTTAATGCATTTTCTATTCAGCATTTTTTCTCCCTTGTGCCTTCTTGTAAAACTCTTTCCCTGTAGCTTGGAAACAGCTGTCTTCAAAAGAAGCTCTTGTTTTGAAGTATTGGCATGTGTGTGTGTGTTTGTGTGCAGATCCTGGACATGTGTGCAGCTCCAGGGTCGAAGACGGCCCAGCTCATTGAGATGCTCCATGCTGACATGGATGTGCCATTTCCAGGTGGGAAACACACATTGGGAGCCAGGAAAGATGTTACAGTGACTGATTACTTTGTATTTGAGTGGAAAAAAAATAATAATGGGCACAGGTTTATGGTGATTAGCAACTACAGAGAACATCTGTGACCCATCTCCACTTTTCTACCCTCCAGAGGGATTTGTCATTGCCAACGACGTGGACAACAAGCGCTGCTACCTGCTTGTGCACCAAGCCAAACGTCTCAACAGCCCCTGCATCATGGTGGTCAACC
Organism: Chaetodon trifasciatus; assembly: GCA_037975065.1. Classification (NCBI taxonomy): domain Eukaryota; kingdom Metazoa; phylum Chordata; class Actinopteri; order Chaetodontiformes; family Chaetodontidae; genus Chaetodon; species Chaetodon trifasciatus. The sequence continues at coordinate 799,764 of JBBMOE010000029.1, forward strand.
ACGACGCCTCCTGCATCCCCACGCTCAAGATCAGCTCCGACGGCAAGAAGGACATCCTCTTCTACGACCGCATCCTGTGCGATGTGCCCTGCAGGTCAGCAAAGGGCTGCATGACACCGTGTCTGCATCACTGACATGTATTACAGCACTGCGGGAGAGTTAGTGTTTGGATGACAGAGGAGGAAGTGGATGAAAAGAGAAATATGGTTGATAAGCCCTGCTGTGTGTGTGGTTGTTTGGAGAAGAGATTTTGTGTGATAGATAGAGATAAGGCTTCATTCTGTCTGTTAAATGCAGGGTATTTACAGGTCCTTTACAAATGGCTGTGATAGAGTTTTGTTCTTAACGTTTCAGTCCAGGCTTAGAGGTAAAACATCCTTCTCCTCTTGAAATCTAGTGTCATTTTATGGCCAAAACAGAACTGCATTTGTTTGCAAATGCTGCCTGAGTTTGGCCAGCTGTAGTGCTGAAGCCAGGAGGCCCTGCCAAACACAACATAGGGAGAGGGAGGGGAGGAAAAGCCGTAATGAAGACAGAGAGAAGTAGGCAGCAGTGATGCGAGCAGTCAGCTAAAGCCCAGCGTTTAGACAGTTTGTGCTTGGCAAACATTTTTACCCCGCGAGAAGTGTCGGGGATCTCTGGTGGTTTCAGCGCCTCAGGCCAAACTGGGGATGTGTCTGACTGGTGCCGCTGTCTGCTCTGTGCTCTGCAGCGGGGACGGCACCATGAGGAAGAACATAGACGTGTGGAAGAAGTGGACGACCAGCAACAGTCTGCACCTCCACGGGTGAGTGGGGGAAGGCGTGCGTTTGTGCTTTCGTGACAACACAGGAATCCATGCACTTCTGTGGTAGACCAAAGCGACTAAGCCAAAAGGGAATGGACTGCGCTCTTTTGGTGCTAATTAAAAAAAGTTGGCGGCGTTACAGAGCGAATGTGCGTGTGTTCACCAGGCTCCAGCTGCGGATCGCAGTGCGCGGCGTTGAACAGCTGGCTGTGGGAGGGCGAATGGTCTACTCCACCTGTTCACTCAACCCTATAGAGGACGAAGCTGTCATTGCAGCGCTGCTGGAGAAGAGCGAAGGTAACACGCACACACACTCACAGGGCTGTACAATTTAAGCAATACATGGGAGACCTTTTGTTCAAATGAGAGCTCAATTTTAGTTTTGTTTCATTCATTCCACTTTTTACCTTTATTTCCTAAGATTACTAAGATTTTTCTTCATGACCTTATGGGGCCTGCTCATTTTTTAATTTTCCGCCTCTGTCTTGCTTGTCTGTTTCTGTTGCCAGCTTTTCAACACAAGTCAAAAGTCTTTGCTCTGATTGTTTCACACAACCTTCTGTAAACGTCTCAAAAATGGGAAGACATGTCCATATTAATGAAGGGCTCATGTGGTCTGCCTCAATCAAACACATCCACCACAGATGTCCAATTAGAAAGATGATCTTTGGTGCAAAGTCACCTGTGGCGTTAACTAGCTTACACCTAATTGACAACTAGCCTAAAACTAGGTTCTGACTAGCTTACAGTTTGTTCATTTTGTCTGACCGCCAATCTAAAATCCAACAATATTCATGTTATGGTCACATACAACAAGGAAAGGCAGCAAATATTACATATATTAACACATATCATATATTAACGTGTATCTGGAAGCTGACTGTATGAGAAAAGTGTGGGGCAGAACCTTTGCACACCTGGATGAACAGGTGTGTAGGCGGATAGTCTGCAGGAATCTTTTGGTCTAAAACAAGCGTGGAAAATGTTTGGTATTATCATTTAAGTTATGCATGTGCATCCATATGAGATCCATTTGAAGGTCCAGTGGAGTGTAATAATGTAACTCAAACCAAATGAGTTTCTACTGGGACTCTGTTCTGGATGAAGAAATATTGTATTAGCACACGTCTGAATGCCCACGCAGAACATTTCAGAGCTGATATCATACTGCTAAAGACTGCCAAGGAAGAAAGTCTCATTTCTCCTTGTGCGAAGCAAATCTTTAACGCTGTCTGTTATATTGTAAAACTAATCAGATATCACAAGACCAGCAGTTGAAGCACTGCCTTCATGTTGAAACACACAAGCTCAATAGCGACAGAGCCTACGATAAAGTCCCCTTCACTTTTGAGCTGCTAAATGTATCAGAATGCAATAAATAAATATGACATCTAAATATAGCCACTCGTTTTCTGCCAAGTTGTAATGTCTTTCCCATCCCCGTTGCCAGGAGCACTGGAGCTGGCTGACAGCTCAGCTGATCTGCCAGGGCTGAAGTGGATGCCTGGCGTCACTTCCTGGAAGGTACTGGAACGTTTAGTTTGTGGCAGTCAGTACAACACCAACTGCCTCAGAAACATATCATGAAGGAGAACGGTGTTTAAGTCCGACAGAATTATGTAGGTCAGTGTCCTGACTGTGGATGATTTCTATTGGATTGCACACTTAAACAGATGTTGTCTCTATAGCTGATGACCAAGGAGGGCCAGTGGTACTCGGACTGGTCCGAGGTTCCAAGCAGTCGTCACACACAGATCCGCCCCACCATGTTCCCACCTAAAGACCCAGAGAAACTCGCTGGCATGCATCTGGAGAGATGGTACGAACACACTCACACACTAAACGTTTGTATGATTTGAAAATGAGTTACTTTGCCATGAGAGTAGTCCACGTACGGTCGGCTGAGTTCTAATGGCTTCAGCTAAAGGCTCAATAGCCAAAGCAAATAGGTGCAGTGAGAGCAGGAAACCTTGTTTAAGGCCACTTTGAGTGCTGGTGAGTTCAATAGCAGGGAGGCGATTCCACAAAAAAAGATCCATCTCATAACATTTTCTTCAGTTTATAGAGGAGAACGGGTCATTTGACCAGATTCAGCTCTTTCCCCCCAAACCCTCGTCTTAATTTAGCAAATGTTTCTCATCTTTTTATCCTCCTCAGAGTAATGTGTTGTCATGAAAGCAGAGAAACACAAGCGCTCACACACTCACACTCTTTCCTGTGTTCATTGGTGCCAAATTCATTAGCTGAGTAATGTGTGTGATTTATTTTTTTTGGCACGGCTTCGCACACATGCACACACACTGTCTGCATGGATGCACATACATGTACACACCTGCACTCTCACACAATGGGGGATGATGTCATTTCTGCTCTGCAGCTTTTTCTTTAATGCTCAGACTGACGTGACGGTGGCCAGCAGATGGCGCTCTCGTCACATGTTGTCCACGCGCCTTTTTATTTAATGCTGAAACAGTCCTTGTTTATCTTCACAGTAGGTGGCACAATAAAAAGCAAAACCAAGACTTATGTTTGTGTGTGTGTGTGTGTGTGTGTGTGTGTGTGTGTGTGTGTGTGTGTGTGTGTGTGTGTGTGTGTGTTATAATGTCAGTATGAGGATCCTGCCACATCACCAGAACACTGGAGGTTTCTTCGTGGCCGTGCTGGTGAAGAAAGCCCCGATGCCTTGGAACAAAAGATATCCCAAGGTACTTCCTCACAAACACACACACTTGCATCACTCACCTGTTCAGCGTTACAAACCACAGCTGGGACTCCTCCTTTCTTTGTCTATTCATCACACTCCTCGTTGTCTCCAGCTGAGGAAGGATGTCTCGTCCCTCTCAGCGGCCCAGACCGGAGTCTCTCCGGCGGCCTCCATCCCCGCACACACTTCTCATCTCCCTGAGAGCACTGTGGAGGAGGGGGAGGCAGGAGGCCCAGAGGGAAAGGCAGACAGGGAGGCAGAAGAGGAGGCTACCACAGGAGCTCCCTCTGCCCAGGAGACCACTGATAAACAAGATGGAGTGTGCGGGTGAGTCATGTTGGTCTGGTGAGCAGATGAACAAAGGGAAGCTGCAGTCTTTAGCCATGATTAAAAAAAATAATAATTACAATGCAATTAAGATAAACAATGTCTCGTCTCTCTGTCTTCCAGGCCTCCAGCCTCGAAGAAGATGAGGCTGTTTGGTTATAAAGAAGACCCCTTTGTGTTCCTTACCGAGGAAGACCCCGTCTTCACCACCATACAGTAAGTGCCTCTGTGTGTATTAGATATGAAAGTGTTCGTTTTCAGTGGCAAAACTTTTTTTTTTTCTTTTTTCTGTTGTCTCTAGATCTTTCTATAATCTGTCGCCTGACTTCCCCAAGCTCAACGTCCTGACCAGGACCCACGAGGGCAAGAAGAGACACTTGTACATGGTGTCCAAAGAGCTGCGCAACGTGCTACTCAACAACAGTGAGCGCATGAAGGTGTGTTTGATTTGGAGCAGCGTTTACATCATCACACACACTCACGTCCAGGTCTGATGGTGAAAATAAAGCATTTCCTCAGGTGGAAATCTGATACAAATAGATGAAACAAATCAAGAATCACTTCTTTCCTGGAGACAGTGTGTCTGGTATTGATCAAACTACACAGTGTAGTCCAACAGGCTGCAGTGTGTGCACATTTTGGAGACAGACATATTGGTTTTACATTGGTACATCGGTTCATTTTTATAGTTTATGCATTTGTGTGTGTGCGGTACAGTGTGTGTGTACATGTACCAGCCCACCAGAGGGAACCAGCCTAGCAGATGGGACCCTCTCTATCCCAAATCCCTCTGGTCCTCCACCCTGTAGCACCTGCACAGGTGGCTGTGTTTGTGTGCTTGTGTGTGTGCGTGCATGCGTAGCCTCAGTCTCTTTGTTCTCTTCATTGTGTTTAATTTTTCTCAGTTTTTAGTCACTTCTTATTGGGCTAACCCACAGTGAATTGCATGTCTTCACATTACCAGATTGAAAACAGGGCCTATTATTAATTTCTATTTTTCCAACCTTAATGTTCTTATATTAAAATACCATGCAAAGCTAACTTTACTCGCTCCACTTCCATAAGGCTGGTAAAGGATTCAACATGCATATTTATTTGTAGAATAGTTGAATTTTACTGTGCAGATGACTGACAGTCGCCTCGCACTCCTGCTGGGACACCAGAGACCAGCTGCCCTGTGTTTCCCCAGTTTTGTAACATCTTGTAAGGAGATGCCTCGAGCAAAGTGAACATGGTGAACATCAGTAGTACTGCAACACCACAAGTAACACAATTAGTCCTCTATTTTTTTTTTAAATGACCCTTGATCGTGTTTTCTTGAGAGATGTTAATTAGTGTAGTAAGCGAGTGGAATTTGGCCTCACGGTGTTGTTTTTATGCAGAGCCGTGTGTCAGCGTGGTCGCTTTACTTGTTTCGCAGGTCATTAACACGGGGGTGAAGGTGTGGTCTCGCAACAGTGATGGAGAGGAGTTTGGCTGTGCCTTTAGACTAGCTCAGGAGGTAACACACACACACACACACACACCCCACAGCACTGTGAGCACCACTTCCAATCCTCACATTAAATCTTCAGGAGTAAAAGACTTTTCCTTAAATCCACCTGTTCTGTGTTCAGTAGTGCCTTTTTAATTGAAATCTGTGTTACTGTGAAAACATCCTCTCCACACATTTGCTGCACACAGGTGCCATCATTCTCTTTGTATGCAAATCAACCTCATGATGTGAAGTGATACACACAGTGATCCATGATGATGAATTCTTTGATTTTATAGTAAAATCAAAAATCAAAGCAGCTCCTCAAACATGCATTCAGCTGTCCTTACTGTAATTGCTGTATTCACCACAGAGGTGATGAACAAGGGAGTCCACACTCAAATAGACATAGCATTAATTCATATTATATGCGCTGTGTAACTGGGTCTAGTCTGGGTTTATTATATTAGTGTGTCACTTTTCAGTCACATCTCTCCTTTGTCCTACAAGGGTATCTACACTCTTCAGCCGTACATCCGCTCCAGGATAATCGGAGTGAGTGTGGAGGACATCAAAGTGCTGCTGACCCAGGAGAACCCCTTCCTCAGCAAACTGGAGGACGACGCCCACGCTCAGGCCAAGAAAATGGGTGGGCAAACATTCTCATCCCAAAGTTGAGGCGACAAATGAAATAACCAATTAAAGAAAAGTATCACTCTGTAATTAGTAGACTTGAGATTTTACTTTTGATTCTACAACTAGAAGAGTGTAGGAAGCAGCCGAAGCAGCCTAGAGGTTGGAGTGGTGGGTTAGTGATGGGCAGCTTTCTGGCATAGAATGAAAAAGTGAATGAGTAATGCTCAGTCTTCCTCAGCAACTGCTGCTGAGCTGCCCTTGAGCAAGGCACTGACCCAAAAACTTCACAAGAGGGGCTGAGCAAAAGAACTGTAGTTACACTGGGCAGTTAGCCAGTATTAATATATGGAAGTGTACATGTCCAGCGTGGTGCAGTCGCTAATGTTAAAATGCGTTTTTGGAAGAATCTGTTGTTGCTTACAAGTTACTGATCCGCTCTTCTCTCCACAGTTATGGGTAGCATTGTGTTGAAGTACATTCCTAATCCAAAGTAAGTAGGTTTTTTTTATATGCATATTATGTTTTTGAAGCCATGACCTTGCTCATTTCTGACAGCCACCGTAACCCTGTGTTTGTCAGCGCCCCAGCGGAGCCGCAGTGTCCCATCCAGCTGTGTGGCTGGAGGGGAAAGACATCCATCCGAGCCTTCGTCCCCCGCAACGAGAGGTTTCATTACCTCCGAATGTTAGGTGTGGAGGTCTTCAGAGACAAACAGGGCCTCGGGCAGAAACAGAGGGATGAAGGCAAGGAAGAGGTGGAAAAGGACGCAGAGGAGGAAGGAGCAGCGGAAAATGAGGCCGAGATGGACTTGGAGAACGGCGATGAAAACGGATCGTCGCAACCAAAGGCCGACAGCGGCAGCCAGGCGACGAGCAGCTGAGGATGTGGAGAAGACGGCGGAGAGGAAGGAGGATTGGCTGAAGACGTATTGGAGCTCTAAGAGCTGTTGACCAGATCCAAGACCACGTTATGTGGAAGAGGAGGGCGACGTGCCTGTATGGCTTTCTCTGTTTACCGCACTGCCACTGCAGAAGGATTACCGCCCAGAGATGGACTCCGTTTGGATTGTTGCGTTCTGGAGCCCCTCCAGGTGTCCGCTTTTTAGTTTAACAACTTGTCTTATTTTATAGAAGTGTTTTTTATGGTTTAACAAACTCACTCCACTGACCCAGTGGCATCACGTTTCTTTCAGTTGCTCATGTTTAGAGAGTTTTCTATAAACTGCCGTCTCATTTTCTACACCTGTAATTAAGCAGAAATACGGAGTTGATTAAAAGTGTTCAGGTTAATTGTGTCACCGGACAGATTATTTGACTTTATGCTCACTCTTGGCCCGTTGGAGTGTAAAAGGCATGCTTATGATGGGGTTGATTAGGTTCTGCAAATTAGACAAAATAAAACATCCATGAGAAAATTAATAGAGTGGTAAATTAATCGAATTAAGGATGCAAGTTTTTATTTTTTTATTTGACATTTTCCTCTCCTGGCATTGATTAAACCTCTTAAAACCCAGGAAAAAAATCCCTCCATGCCTTAAAATGGCTTCGATGGTTTCATTTACTATGCACAGATCAGTACCCACCTCTATCTCCACCCGCCCCTGTGCCACACTCCTGCAGCTCGAGCGTACCTGCTCACTGAACACACAAACTTCTGCTTGTTTTCTATTTAGCAAGCGAGTGTGTGCTACGCCATGGCAAGTGGTCATATAATGATTAATGACGTTTAAACCGGAAAGAACGACCCAGCGGTCATGAAGTTTTCTGTCAGAATCATCATAATGAATGGAGCCATATTTGCCCAAACTGTCTTCATCAGCACTCCGAGCCATAAAGCCAAAAAGGGGACTTGTTGATATTGTATTTTGCAAATGTAGAAAAATAAAAGAAACAAATAAGGCTGAAAGACGAAACATGTTTTCTGAGTCAACTGAAATTTTATCTTTATCTACCTTGTTATTATGTCTTTCTCTTTAAATAACTAAGATTGGTAAATACAAAACACATGTTGCACACGCGTGTTTGTCCTTGAAAACCTAAAACCGAGTCATAGAAGCCATGAAAATAGATCTCTATGAGGGGTCGCTGTGGATTAACCAAGACTAAGAGTCAACAGCCATGTTAGAGCTCTGTGAGGCTGCCCATGAGTACAGAAGTACTGTGAGAGGCTAATACGACAAAATGACCGCGCTAACATGCTGATGTTTAGCAGCTATGTCAACCAGTCTTTGTTTAGCATGTTAGCATCCTAACATGCGAGTTAGTCCAGCTGAGGCTGCTGAGAATGTTGTCATTTTTGTGAGTATCCGGCCTTAAGCCAGGCAAAAAAGTGGAGGAACCACAGCCCTTAAAGTGTGCTTGAGAGGCATGTTTTTAAAGTCAACCCTCGCAGCCTCCACCAGCTTCCTCAGGGTGCAGAGGAACACACGTGTCCTCGCAGTGATGATCTAAAAAGATCAAATTTCCCATGACAACAACATATTTTCCGCGTCTTGTCAGCGGTTGACAAGGCTGCACCAGATGGACGGACATCTCTCCTGTTTATTACCCAGTCCAGCTGCCATGACAACAGCCGCCATGACAACCAGCCCCCTCACCTCTCTCTGGTGGCGGGAGGGAGCAGAGGACAGAGGGACCACAGAGAGCATCCTGCACTCCTCTGCTCTCCTTTTCTCCTCCTAACTCCGTCCTCACTTTTCTTCTTCATTTCCCCTGTTGTGCCTCGTTCCCTTCTTCTTTTTTTCATTTGATCTGTGACCTCTAAAGTGCACGGCAGTGAGTATTACCAAGCAGCAGAGCGGCTGTCATGTCAATTCCCTCCGCTGTGGATATGCCGGTGACAGCGCTGTTTGCAGAGGCGGAAGGGGACAAGTCTGGGGCAAGAAGAGTCAGTGTTTGGGTTACATGCGAGGATGGAGTGGAGGAGTGAACCCAGTCGTAGCTCGTTTTCCCTGCTTTTATTGTTAGCCAAATTAGGCTGATTTCCAACCTTGACAGAGACGGATGGAAATGTGAGCCCAAATGGTTGATTATTGAACAACGCGGCTGACGGATCGTGGAAAAATCAGGAAAAAACAAGACAAGTGGAGCTTTTTAAAAATGTGCAGAAGGTATTTCACAGAGAAGGTGAAGGTGTTAACAGAGGGAGGAGCTGCCTGTGGAGTCAGTCAAGGATGAACGGGGAGAGAAAAACCGAGCTGAGTGGAGGAGAGCGCATGAAAATATAAGGAGTTGAAAATGATAAAAGCCTTGGGAGGATGAAGAGAGATGAGTGGATGGAGGGTTAGAGAGAGCGGGTGGGGATGAATAAATTGAATTGGACAGATAGAGAAAGGTTTGGAGATAAGGCAAAAAGTTGTTACTGAGTCACAGGCCTGTCTGTGTGCGTGGGAGTGTGTGTTTGAGTTAAGCCCGAGTGTGAATCTGTGTGTATGCCTCAGCTAAGCCCGTCTTTGTGTGCTTAAAGTGTGTGCGCGGGTTTGTCAGCGTGAGTGATGCCTTCTGCCTTTTAGCTTTAACGTTAACTGCCAACCTACTAATACTAGCGATGACATTAACTCTGCACAGGGACACATTAACTTGCTGTCTTCTTTCTCCTTCATCCTCTCCTCTTCCTGTCTTTTACTTTCTATTTAGATTTCCATCCAGTCCTCGTCCCTACCTTTATTCATACCACTCACTTCTTCTTTCCATTATGATTATCTTTCTCCCAGGAAGAGCTCTCTGAAAGCACTCACGGCCTCCCAAAGCTCAGATTCTAAAATGTCTAAACTGTCCTCTCAATTTAAGACTGCTTTTACTTCTCCCTCAGCACACCATCTTTTTTTTATTGGAGCACTATCGTTCTTGTACCCTCCATTGTATGCTAGATATTTTCCAAGGCTTCAAAGACGTTGTATCAGACTTTGTATTATGTAAGCACAATTGAAACCTAAAAGTATTTGTTCCTGGTACATTTATTAACTGGCTGTTGCTCTATTTTAAAGCTGAATTAATTACTTGAAATGACGCGTTATCACATTATTAGTGTGAATTTGACCTCTGGACCGTTTGTGCAGACTGTATTTATTCACACCAAACAGGCAATGTACAGACTGTACAGATGTCAGCTGTAAGATAGCTGGCAGTGTACACATCGACCACATGTGAGATAGTTTGAGGGTGTGTATTGGTGTGGCAGCTCAGCCTTCTGTTTGATCTCAGTTTGATCTTCTCCAGAAAGCATGCATGCTAAAGTTGAAACATTTCAACTCACACAGGCTCAGTTTGTGCCGCCGCATGTGCATTCGGCTCCATTTGCACCCACTCACGTCTGTCCATTTACTTTGTATGAGATATGTTGTTTTATACGACAGCCAATAACAAGAATAACCTTCAAGTTGCCAGGTTATGCAGACATTTCTCTTGCTAACTATTAAGTTTAGCTTCACAAAGACAAAGGTTAGTGTCTGGAATAGACAGCATGGACCTGCAGGCCGTAAAACAAACCTGTACAGAAGCTGTGTGATAAGTTCGGCTTCACACACCAACTCAAGCCTGATGCAAAGCTGGTTTCCCTCAAAGGGCCACAGTGTGTGAAGAATGTGCTCATGTGCATGGAGCCGCTGGGTGTCATCAGCTGCAAAGAGGAGACAGAGTGGCGTTCCGGCATGGTGGCACCAAAGAAGTCTAAAGATAGAACTTGTGTTGGTCTCTCCCCTGTCAATGATGTGGTGAACAGAGAAAAGTTTGGTCTTCCCTCGGCGGACCAGACGCTGAGCTGGCTGTCAGGTGCAATGATCTTCACCAAAACTGACACCAACTTGAGATTTGGCAGGTCCCATTGTCAAGGGAATGTGTACACCGCCTTCATCACACCTTTTGGGCTGTGCTACTTCCACTGTCTCCCATTAAGCTTTGCCTCAGCCCCAGAGCACTTTGAGAACCAGAGGGTGATGGAGGTGACTGAATGCCTTGATGGAGTCATCTGTCACATGGCTGACATCCTCATCTGGGGGTCAAACAGGCCATGGCAGAGGCTTGGGACATATTCATCAATACTGAGGATGTCGATGGACGTGAGAACAGAAGACAAAGGGCGAAAAATCTTTCCAAACATGGCACCAGGATAGCGACTGTGGCTCACTGACACCAAGACAACAAGCATCTGCTTGGTCAACGGGCCACAAGGGAGAAGAAGAAGAAATCCTTTATTAGTCAATCAACACACAACATGTGGAGTTGGGGGGGGGGGGGGGGCAACTGCACACGCCATGCATATATGAAATTCTTTCTCCGCTTTTAACCCATCCTTGGTCAGTCCTTCCTCCGTGGCAGACCAGGAGCGGTGGGCTGCCAGCCAACCGGTGCCCGGGGACCCAGTTCCTGTTCGTCACCATTGATCTCCTTGCATGTTTTTAGTGGGGGTATTTTTATGGAGGATACCCCAGGTGAGCACGGGGAGAACATGCAAACTCCACCCAGAAAGGCCTCTTTTTCCTCGAAGCGGCAGGCACTGAAGGTGGAGGACACGCCACTAGCGCCCACAGCGGGATTCAAACCGGGACCTTCTAGCTGTGAGGCGACAGTGTTACCACCTGTGCCACCGTGCCACCCAAGGGGAGGAGAGGGGAGGGGGAGGAGGGACCGCCATCACCTAATGCTGATGCTGCCAGCTACAGACAGCAGCTATGAGACCGACAAGAAGGCATTACCCAGGTGGATGATGGGTCAACTCAAGTGTATCTCCACTGATTCCTCAAGTCACACCTGCAGCTGTCAGAACGAGATCCGGCTGAGAAGTTAGAGTTTTAGTTCTATTTTATTGTGACAAATTATTTAATCCATTAACGTTTATTACATCACCCTTTACTTTCCACCCTGCTCTATTTAATTCAATAAAACATGCCACCTCCTCTGCTCTCCTGCAGATGAGTTTACATCATCATTAATGAATTTCCAGGAATAAATGTGTGACGGCATCAGAGCTGTGCTCAAGACGACAAGTGTACTCTACGTTGTCCCCTGTTCACCTCTTTCTTTTCTTGTCCTTGTCCTTCCTCCTCCTCCACATCATCCCCCTCTTCAGTTTGATGCTCTTGCATGCTTCATGCACTCTAGCGCTCAGCCTCGTGGCCATGCATATATGTTTGGGATTATATAATCAAGCTGTTACGCAACGCTAAAAGAGACCGAGGGAGGCAAATTCACACACACACTTAGAGGGAGAGAGAAAGTGACGGGGGGAGGGGTGGTGTGGTGGATGTGTGTGTGTGTGTGTGTGTGTGTGTGTGTGTGTGTGTGTCTGTGTGTGTTGTGGGGGGAATCTTGTGTTTCATGTTTGGATTAAACCAAATCCCACTCTGCTCTACACATACACACACACACACAACTGCTCGCCCTTTTAAAATCCGCTGGTAAATCTCTGGTTATGGATGTTGGCTCTGTCTGATAGCGTTATTGTGCAAAGCCTGTGTGCGTTTGTATCCATGTGTGCACGTGCATCCTCAAAATATCACAGTTTTAAAGCAGCTCCCTTCCCACTCCACACATGGACGGAGACAGAGCTTGTCCTAAATTTGCCAGAGTATTTCTATCTCTGTTACACACTCTGTTCTCTAGTGTATGATGCTGCAGCTTTCACAGGCTTTAATCCGTTTTTTTCCTCTCGTCCTCTGTCCGTGACTCATGCTAAACGTGTGCGTGTGCATGTGTGTGTGTCTGAATGTGCTGTCTCCTGGGACTGCATGAGTTTAAACCTGCATTTACCTCTAATGTGTAATAAAATCATCTCTCACCAGTGAACAAACACCCACTGCTGCATTAGGCCAAATTAATGCCTCAAGAGGTAGACTTGAGTACTCTTTGCCGTTATTGTAATCAACAGCTGAACAGCATCCACATCACAATGCATCTCTCTCCTTGCACATCTCTTCAGACTCTCAGACCATATCAGCGTTTTATTATATTACTGTACATGTACTGTATGCGTTATGATAATTATGATTTGATTTAAAAAAAGACTTTTGGGGTCTAAAAGCAGCAAATACCTTTCTATCACAGTACAGTTCGGGATCGTTGTTTCCAAACTGTACGTACTTGCTGCCTGTCAGGTTGAGTGATCACATATATGGTCCATAGATTTATCCTTCCTCAGTAGCACAGAGAGAAAGATGGGGTAGTATGTCAGAATGACAGTTTGGGGTTAGTTTTACCTGCCTGTGCCCCCAAGTGCGCTGTTTTTAACAACTGCCTCCTGAAGTTGCTGTGTCTCTGGAACGGGTCAGCCCTCATCCTGTCTCAGCTGACAAATCACCAAAACAGAAATGATAATATTCTCAAGGTAAATAGATTGAGGGTACAGGGCAGAACGCAGGTGAGAGCCAGGTCACCTGTTCAGCCTGCGCATTAGCACCGCATACTCATGGGATTCCCGAGCATTAAATTGGCGGATGCATTTTTCTTAACAGGTAAGCTCATACCACTCAACCTTTCTTCAGTTTACTGCTCAAAGAGTGGCTCATACAATCTTCAACAAGTACAGTGCCAGGAAATAGTTCTGGTAGCTTTTACCACTGCAGAACCCTTTTAAGAATGCATGAAATGCTCCATATACAATAGCTGCTGTATTAAAAGGACAGTAGGGAGAAGGAGAGAGTGTTTCTGTTGATGTCTGTGGAGGCGGTTTGTTGATTCTGGTTCATTGGTGCTCTGAAGGAGATCTGAGACACTCTGCATGCGAAATAATAATAATAAAAAGAAAAAAGGATTAAAAATGACATTTAAAAACTAAGATAAAAGGCCTCTATTACATGTGCTAAAGAAGAACTTGTAGACTTTATTAGAAATCAGCCTGCCTCCACACTGTCTTTTCTTCATGCTTTGGTTGTCCTTGATGAGGGCGACTTTCATTTTTCTTTCATATTAGCTATTCAATAAAGCATTTTATACCTTTTGCTGTAAAAGCGCCTTGAAGCACTTACATGCAATGACTCATAGACAGTAGGATTTCCACTAAGTCCTTGTGGAAGTGCAGTTTTTATCAGAACCGATAATAACCTCCGTGCAGCACGAGCAGGTTGCATCAGCTTTTCATAACTTCAAACTTAGCCTCGCTATAATATGCAGAAGCGTTGCCTGAAGGGAGATTTACTCATCGCAAAATTAAAAAGGGCTTCATCATGCAAACTGACTCTTACACAGAGATGAATTGTCACTAAATATTTACACCTTGAGGTGTAACAGCTAACTGCTAATGTTAGCTTGCTAATCTCAAGGTTAATTCTACAGCACAGCGCTGTATAGTGAAATGCAAGCTGTTGTCCCTTTATGCTAAACACACACACAAAATTAAAAAAAATGTCAATTAATTATTCATACTGGAGCACAGAGGATGAATCTCACAGCCTGAGGAAAGAAGCTGTCTGGTGTTAGGGATACTTTTGTACTGCTTGCCAGATGGCAGCAGGGTGAGCAGGCTGTTGTTGGGGTGGGTGTTGTCCATACATTGTATTAAAAAAAGGGTGCTTTTCCAGCACCACACCATGGGCTGTCCCACCACCCTTACAACTGCCCACAGTCCCCTCACGGCAGCTGACACACAGCAAATCCTAAAATCACCACTTGGCAACAACTTGCTTTCAAACATCAGTCAAGGATCAGGTTAACTCATTCCTACATTAAGTGACTACAGTCAGGTGGTCAGAACCAAAACACCTGGTTGAAAGTGGAATGCTGTGAACATTACTTCATCATATGCATGAAAACACAAAAGGCCATATAAACTCAGCACTTTGTGTGTCTATTGCTTGAGGGATATGTGCACATCACTTTGACATTACGCCTGACTTGTGATCCTGAGACGGGATACTGGCAGGTGAGACAGGTGAGAGGGTGATGGTGTAAATACAGTCCTTTCTGAGCTTTCTTTACCAGGGTGGAGATGTGTGACGTTTATGACAGGTCCTCTGTGATGCTCATTCCCTCTTGGCCTGCTCAACCTCAGCTCCACTGATGTAGACAGGGGTGTGTATCTTTTCCTCCTTCTTTTCTGAAAGCAACAATAAGCTGCTTGTTTTTTTTTTTGACACTGAGCAGTGGACTCTCTGTGCACCGCTCTGCAAGATCCTTGATTTCCTCCTGATATGAATGCTCATTGTTGTTTGTAATGCGGCTGATGATGGTGCTGTCATCTGCAAACTTCATGGCATTCTCTCCATGTTATGGATTGCAGTCATGGGTGTACAGCATGAACAGGAGGGGACTGAGCACACTGCCCTGGGGGGCTCCTCCACACCACTAGAGTGGAAGAGGTGTGACTGTGTGAACTGTTTGGAATCTGTGAGGAAGTCCAAAATCCAGTTGCAGAATGTGATACTTATACTTTGCCTGATTGGGTTGAATGCTGACCTGAAATCCACTAACAGCATTCTGATGTACGTGTGGAAAATTGTTGATTAACCTGACCTGACACTTAATAAAACTGAGATAAACTGGAACAAGATTTTAAATTGCACCTCACACAAATAACATAACATACCTCAAATTATGAAACCTTATGCCAGAAATGTAGGTGTCACTATGGACCAGCTGTTTGAGTCATTCCTGTTTATTTCAACTGAGAAACACTGCAAACCTCTGCCCCTTTTGTATCATCCCACCTTGCCTCAGTGAAACATCCCTTGATCACCTACAAGTGGTTCAAAGTGCTGCTGCTAAGCTTTTGACCAGGCTCCCCAAAAGGTCTCATTTGACACCAATCTAGTTTTCTCTAAACTGGCCCCCCATCAAATTCAGAATGCAATTCAAGGTTCTTGTGATGACAAATAGAGTGCTGCATGGACAGGCACCAGCTCACGTTAGAGATCCACAGCAGACCTACATTTCCAGCAGGTCTCTCAGAGCCTCTGATCAGGGTCTGCTGGTCTACTGGGTGCTCCTTGATCCACGCTTAAAACTAAAGGAGTTGCTGTTGAGGTTGTGGCTCCAAAACTCTGGAACACTCTTCAATTAAAATGTAGCTCAAGGCCCTGTTTGGACTTACCTTTGTGCAATTTTCCTTTATTTATATTTTCTGATGTTATATGTCAGTATGTATGTCGGTTGTCTTATATCTTCGGTGAGGCACTCTGCACTCGAAAGGTAAGAAGTAAGTAAAGGTTCTCACATACTTCACCCACAATGCAATGAATTTATGAACAGCTGGTGCAACCTAATCTAGCTGATAACCTTTTCTCTGCTTCACATTTAGCTCCAGGTCACCTTCATCAGTAGAGGCAGAAGTAAGTCATTATTGTTGATTTGGATTCAGCACCTCCGGTTGGAGAAAGTGTGGCCACTTCTCAGCACAAAAAGATGAAGCCTTTAAACGCAACACTGGCTCCTGTAATCTGATTTACCTCGCTAGCTGTGTCCCTAACCTTGTTTTTTTTTTAAACCAATGAGAAGTGTCGTTCCTGCTCAGTGTCAAACCAGAATCTGAACCAAGACAATGAAAACAAACAAACAAACAAACAAAAACCCACTGCTTTCCAGTGTGTGTAGAGGAGGATAGAAAAAAGAGGATGTGTGAGGGGAAAAGTAATGGATGATGGGATGAAGGGTAAGGGTCCCTGAGAGTTAAGGGATGGATGAGAGAAGGAAAGATGGATGAGGTTGATGAGGAGAGAGACGAGAGTTTGAGTTGGAGTTAGAGGCGGGGGGGTTGAATAGTGGGTACAAGGCTTTATTTAGTGCATGCCTGCAGGTGTTGCCTAGTAACAGAGAGGAAACAGATCGAGGGAAGAGAGCCGGAGAGCACATCTCCCTTTATCTTTTTCGCTCTTTGTCTTTCTGCTTCTGGCCTTACACTCTTCCAAAATCCCAATACAGGCACTCACACACAAACAAAGCCACTTTCTCTGTGTCTTTCTCCCTCTCTCTCTCTCACACACACACACCAACAGCAAAAGCCCTGTCCCTCATTAGCAGTCAGGATGGCTGCTGTCCTCCTGTCAGGAAGAAGACGGGGAAAGGAGGGCAAGGAGAGGCAGGAGGAGAGAGAGATGAATTAGGGAGGAAAAGTAGACGCAGAGGTGAAAGAATGCAGTGAAAAAAAAAAATAAAACCATCCACCAAGGTTGTTGCCATAGCATTTGTTGCTCTGTTACACTTTGTCATTGTGTTACTCTGAGAAAGGTTGTTAGTGACGGATGTTCTGCAGTTCGAACATGCAGCACACATCCAACCAACATGATGGCTTTTAATGTCTGTTCAGTATCTCACCGGAGAGCTTATAAGATGAGTAAGGAAGGCGGCGCAGCGAAGCGCTCCATGTGCTGTCGTAGCTCTCAGCCAGTCATGACCCTTCAAGGTTAGATTGAGGGCACGCTGGACGCCAGAGTTTGTGTGTATAATCGACCCAGTTACCTGCAGCCTTGTTATAAAATAAAACAGCGCCAGATGAGGTGTAAAAAGCGGAGAGAGGTAAAAAAAAAAAAATCACACTGTATCTTTGCTGCTTCCACACTGAAAAAAGTCCCATGATGATGCTGTGACTGAAAATCCGAACAAATCCTCCTCTGTCCATGCACGGAAACACACAAGTTGCATCACTGATGTGGCTAATGATCCAAGTATGTGTCTAATGTCTGGACTAGCAATGTGTTTTTTTAATCTTTCTATTATCTCTTATGTCTGAGCAGATGCAAAAGGCTACATCCTTGGGTGTTTGCTGCGCCGCGCCTGTGAGTGTGTGACCGCTATCTGCTGCTCATGTTCATGCATGCATGTCTTTGTGACCGGGGGTGTGCTTTGCATTTTAACATCCCATCCCTTGCTAACAACGTCTGCAAAGCCTTTTCTCTCTTCCTATTCTTTGATTCCTCCTTGCAGTCCCCGTCTTGTGCTAGCAGCGTCTCTATCTTCCTAATTGTCCTTCAGTAAAGAGGGATCACCTTGTGTAAAATCCCACATGAGACGCAAGTCCTTAAAACTGGGACTTTATTGAATTTTAAACTAACATAGCGTATCCTACCTTAAAGGAAACTCATTGAGAATCAATGCTGTAGCTGTTGCCAGCGCACAGCAGTCAGAATTGATTGAATTATTCAAGGCCGACACCGATGCACATGCGCGCACACATGCACAGATGAGGGGAGTCGAATTAAGCCACACCAAAAAGCTGTCTGGCTTCACAGAGAGCTGGCTTCTGGTGAAAGCACTGAAAGAGGCTAAAAATACATTTTTCCCACATGCACTGTGCCATATAAAATATTTATAGTGAGCCCCAGTCTGCTAAGAATGGCAAAGATGCTTCAGAGAGAGAAAAGGGGGGGGAGTAGCTGCCAAAGCTTGCAGTAGCCTCTATCTCGGTGCCAGAGCTTACATAAGAGCTAACTGCAGTTTGAAAGAAAGGAGTACAGAGCTTAACACACACACACACACACACACACACACACACACACACACACACACACACACACACACACACACACTGTATTTAACACACACACTCAAACACAGAGTGACAAGGAAAGACAGACAGGAAGAGGGAGGGAGAGGACTGATTCTACTGTGCCTTCTTTCTCTGGGAATCTAAATTTATCATCCCTTTGTATCTTACAACTCGCTACTACGCATGCCCTGATTCTACCAAGCTTACAGTTGTGGGAGTTATTCATCATTCAAGGCCACATCGTGTAAGGAAAGAGCTCAAAATTACAATTTGGATTGTATTAATGTGGCACTGTTTGCCTGAGAGTACGATAAAAAGTCAGGTGAGCAGAAGAAGACATCAAAAGAGGTCTGAGTGTACTATGGGTTGTTATCTAGCTCGTACACTCCCTTCACTCTGGACAATTAGGGGTTTTCGGCTCGCACATCAAAACTCATTTCTCATGAAGCTGTCAAGTTGGAAATACCCATTTTACACGCATCACTTGAATGGCAGTGTACTTTTTGGACCAACATTTTTTGCGGTGGGGGAAAGCATTTGCAGAAAGTTGTGGACTTTTATCGTCGTTGGCTGACGTGGGCAACACTTTTTTTTTTTCAGCAACAAATTTACACATCAGCTCACAGTCAGTTATGTCATCGCTACACGCGGGATGGTGATGCTGACAGGCTTTCTTTTTTCTTTTTTTTGACATTTTCTGCTTTATTTGTGATAGCGACAGCTGGAGAGAGACAGGAAAGGCAGGGGAGAGAGAAGGGATGAGAGCAAAGGGCCTCGGGCTGGAATCAAACCCAGGCTGTGGCGGTAAAGGACGCAGCCTTGATACATGCATACGCATTCTACGGGGTACCAGGGCACCCCGACACTGACAGCATTTCCTCCTCAGTGGGGGAGGAAATGCTCTACCTTACGTGGCCATTTCAAGAATTTATTCAACAAATCCAGATCCTTCGATATGCACGTTTTGAAATGGAAGTGTATGTTAATGCTCCCAAAATGATCACTGACCCATCATTATGGGTCTGAAGCTTTTCAAAAAAATAAAATACTACGTCTCTTCATATACACTAGATGGCATATGCAGCAAAACTGAATTGTAAATACACCATGAATGAAGCACGCATATCTACTAAGAGTACATTCCTCAAATGTCTGAGGACTGTAATTCCGGTGTCAGTTGAAAACAATGTTTAGAGCTCTGGTAATGTGCTTTTGATACTGTGCCATGGTTGCATAAAACAGTTTAGGCTGACGTTGACCTTGGCTGTCTCCTGCATTTATGTCTGGCTGTGCAGTCTCATCTCACATGAAACTATATCATCTGATGAAGCCTGACAACAATGATGTCACAGGAAGACAAAGTGGCGTTTTCATTCCTGAAAACGATATTCTTTGAATCCAGAGTGAGATGGTGCACGATGGTCAGATGGCGGTCAGATTTCCTGAAAAACGCAGAAAAACTGGCTCTTACTTTGTAAAGAATAATACTGAACACAGAAATGTTCTTTTTTAATTTCTTCCATTGATTTCACTGAAATCACTATAATCAGAAATCTAGATAAAAAGAACTGCGTATGGGAGAAAATTGGCATGTAAGAGTATCATTTAGAGAGTATGACATACACCAAAATTAGCCCCCTGACTTAGCAAATGACAGCGACAATGCTAACTTAGCTTCGATAGAGCTTCATTTATTTTGATTGCTGCAAATAACTCCCATTCCTCACACAGCTCAGATTGTCTAGCAGATGTTTGCGCATGGAGCAAAATACATTTTTGATGGCAGCAGTCATTCACACACATACGCAGCGCCTGCATTATCTATATGCAAATCTTCCCTCACACATACACTCAATCCATACATTTGTGTATCAACTGGGAAAACAAATTCATTATTTAGCACCATATTTCCAAATGAGACAGCAGTATATTGGGCACAGATGCATAATGCATGCAGCCTGCATGGAGTGAAATCCCGTCTCCAGCGTCCCTCATTCTGCACAGTCCATGTGCCGTATGCACACAATGTTTCCTATTATTTCTCATGCTGTTGTGGAGGAGAGGAATCCCTCAGCTCCTACTCAAAAAAATGATTTTTGAAGACCGCATCTGTTGTTCATGCTGAAGAACAACTGATAACACATTATTTGATGTACAAATATTATTGATGCAAAAACACCTCCAGTATTTCATGCATTTTGAGAGACAGCGACTGTATATACATCATGTATTGACGTCTGTATGGGCAGGGGGAGAGGATCCATAATTCAACACAAGCTTTTTGATGGCTTCTCCCCAGAGATTTCTGGCCCTTTAGGTTTTTCTTCTCTGATCCCTTTACAACCCTTTCCTGCCTCTGCTGATCCTCTTGACATCAACTCTGTCACCAGTTGAACGGCAAGTGTTTCTCAGTGTGACAGCACTGGATATATGACTGTGTCTAATGCCGTGTGTGCTTGCGCATTCTGTAAGCGTCCTCTGGCCGGCTCTCGACATTGCTGATCTCATACAGAGACATTCTGGGAAATCTCCCCAGCATTGCGCGTGTCAGCGAGGACAGGGCAGAGGAAATGGGCAACTCACAAATCACATCTTATCTAATGAAGTTAATATAATTCAGATGGAGAGGAGAAACTAACCCCCTGCTCTTCAGGCTGTGTGGCCTTATTTCACTGTCTTATAAAATCCCCTTTTGTTTACCAAAATCCCCCTCTTTCACTGTCTCTGCTCGCTTCACGGAGGGTCACTGTCCCAATGTGTTTCCCAGTCTTACTGAAATAAGGTGATTAATCAGTTTATTGGCTGACAGAAAACAACCAGGGCAGTAGTCTAATTAATCAAAAAAAAAAAAATAAACAAAAAACAAAAAACAAAAAAAACATCTGGTTTGCTGGCTAACATTTGCTAGCTCCATCTTCTTACATCTGTAAAGTGAATATATTTATGTCTTTTTCAGTGTTGACAGCATAAATTTGTACTCTCAGAGAAAACGAGGGGCATTTTTCAGCTAACTGCATGATTAAAGCGGGACTATTTTGAAAAGACAATTTTAGCTAACCTTAGCAAAGAAGAGCTGACTATTTGACATTAGAGTAGCTACTGTAGTGGTTTATTTTAGTATTAATTTTTATCTTGTAATTGCTATATGAAAGAACAGGCCCACTTACACATTATTCATTATTATTATTATTATTATTATTATTATTATTTGGACCTTTGGATAGAGCCAGGCTAGCTGTTTCCCTGTTTCTACTTTTTATGCTCAGCTAAGCTAAGCTAAGCTAAGCTAAGCTAAGCTAACTGCCTGGTGGCTGTAGCTTCAACTTTAGAGCATAGACATGAGCGTGGTCTTTTTATCTAATATTTGTCCAGAAAGTGAACAAACATATAGCACAAATTATTGAACTGTTCCTTCAAAATCAATGATTATTTCATAATGACCACAGCTGTATTCCCTCGTAATTACAGGTTAATAAAAAAGCATGTACTACTTCTCTGTGCAGAAATCAACATGCTTTTTTAAAGAAACCATTTATTTAATCTGTTTCCCTTAAAAAAAAACCCCTCTTATCTAACACTAGTCGTGCTACTAGTCGCAGAGATGTATCCGCTGACTTTATCCTCCAGATTTATGTTCATTGTGAAAAGGAGGGTAAACTATTCCACCATACAAATGTGGCTAGACTGCGTTTAAGAGGTTTTACCCTCCACTTCATCCATAATCCTGAACAAAACAACACTCCAGGTACGACACCACCCATATAAAACAGCTTATCACCATTTCCTCACCCCTATTAAAATCCCATTCCCGCGAAGCTTACTCCATGAAAACAGGCGCCATATGCTTGCATCTCTCAGATTGTCTTGGTGCTATTTCATCACGCTGTGTGTTGCTTTTACAAATCACATAAACAGCTTCCTCCGGGGGCAATGGTTGCCATTTTTTGGAACAAAAACAATAACTGAATACATAAACACAGTCATAGTCACCTTCCTCTCAGCTTCCTCTCTCTGCCTCTGTTTTTGCCGTCTCTCTGAGCCTCGCTGAGCTTGTTTTGGATGTTCTCTGTGTCAAGGTAACCTTCAGGGGATTGAGTCTTGTTGTCTCACGATTGAATAATGAATGTTTTTATCTCTTGCTTCCACTCACGCAGGAGTGCGCACACACACATAGAACTGGCTTTTTTAGGTAAGCTAACTGCATTAACTGATCAGTAAAATGAAGCTTCTTTGCTTGGCCCCGTCTCCTGAGAGCATTCAGGATTGTGTCATCAATATCTTGCTCGATCTCTCTGATCCATGCGCTGTTCGGTCTCTCTCCTGCCCTAATGAGCGGCGGGGAAATATCAACTAGACAAAAACAAGAGTGCTCAGGGATCAATTAACTGGGATATGTCAGCAATGATGATGGCAGTGTGCGTGTGTGTGTGGTAGGGTGGGCGGATGTGTGTTCAGTTCGCAGGCTGTTTGCAAAACTGCATAGTTCAGCAGATATGAGTGTTGGCTAACACCTGCTGTGTTAAGCTAAGTTAACTGGATCCTGGCTTGTATTTACTGCACAGATGCGTCAGTGATATCAATCTCCTCATCTACCTCTCGGCGAGAAAGTGAACATTTTGTGAAACTGTTGTACTTGTGCACAGCTGCACTTCTTTTAAAATGCTGTGTTTTACTTGATTTTATGCCCTCAATGTAATCTGTTTTCACCAATATTTTATCATTTTTATTTTCGGCCCTGGATCCAGAGCACCTACAGTAAGGATCTGCTCACCTGTCCTTTCCCTTTGTGTTATTCGTCTGTCTGTCTGAGGCTGGGCGTGGTCTCCTCCACTTTCTGCTGTCTGCCTAATCACCTGCACACCTGCTTCGCATCAGGCTCATCAGGCCAGCAGTATGTAAGCCTGGCTTTCCTCACCTCTGGTTGCCAGTTCATCCTGACACCTCCTCTGTCAAGCGTTTCCCCCTTGCCTCTACTCCCAGTTTTTCAATTTGATAAGCAGCTTGCATAGAACAATGGATCAGTTCATGTTTTGGAATCTAAAGGCCTTTTTCCCTGAAACTGGAGCAGCTAAATGAAATCCAGCCATCATTCATTTCAGTATGCCTGTGCTTTACTGTGATGTGCAAAATGTCTTCTGTGAAAAAGGCCTTTTCTGGACACAAAATAGATCAATGTTCCAATGTAACACACACACACACACACACACACACACACACACACACACACACACACACACACATTGGGTGGACTTTTTCAGCTCCTACTTCAGAATAGGTGTTCTCCCAGCACAAGAGAGTCCCTTGTGACGTTTCCTTCGTAGTTCCACTTCCTTCATTCACTTCCCCTCAGCCCTTGGTATTACAGCATAACAGCTTACATCACACAGAGCCCACTTGGAAAGCAGAGAAAGTGTAGGTGGAGGAGGAGGAGCAGGGGATTTCAATGGAAAGTACATGCTCTTACACACTTTCATGCCAAAGAGTCATGGGTTGGCACTGCCCATTGTTTTGATGGTCCAAAATCCCAATAGTCTGAACAATGTTATTGTATTGTTTTATTTATTTTATATTTTTGTACTACTTACTTTATTGCTCAGCTGTTTTTTTTTTTTTTTTTTTTTTTTTTTTTGTGTGTGTGTGTGTGTGTGTGTGTGTGTGTGTGTGTGTGTCTTTTTTGTCCTTATTGAGTACATTGAGTACAATGTTTCAGTTCAATTTCCTTGTTTGTGCCCACATACATGGATAATAAAGGTGATTCTGACTCTGATGTCTGAAAAAGCCCACCCAATTTTGCTGTGACTGGTTAGTTTTCATACTTGGTAAGGATTAGATGGTTGGTTTGATGGTTAGGGTTAGAAAAGCCAACCAGAGGCAAAGTAGGGGTTGGTGTTTGTGAAATATGAGTGGGAAAAAAATTACGCAGGGAATCAGAATAATGGACTGTCTGAAGAATGGCATAGCAATGACCGGTTGAACAGGAGCCAATGCAGCTGCAGCAACAGCTGTTTTTAAAAACCTGTGTAAAATGTTAACCATGTAAACAACAGCTCATAACATTAACCTTCAAAACTGAAACAAAAGACAGACAAATGTCCATCAAATTGTTGTTGTATGTCACGCAGAAGAAACGTTATACCAGCCGTCGGTTGGCTTATGTCACTTGAGCCTTTGAAGGTATTTAATTCTTCGGGGGGCTCCCCAGTGAGCAGTTCCCCTCAGGGAGTTCCAAGAACCATTTGGTCTGAAAACTCCCAATATCCTCAAATGCACAGTCTAGTGCTCGATCATGCAGTGATTTAGGGGTTCAGGACTGGAGTCCAACATGATGGAACAGACATGTTGTAATAAACCCCTGGTTTATCCATAATCTCTACACCATTTGTCTTGATGTCCATGTGAACACATCAGAAATGTCAGTTACAACCCCTCACTAGGTAGCAGTTGATGTGTGGCAGCAATGGTAAGTGTCATGGTCAAGGTCAGTCTTCAAAATGTTACTTGGCATTTACTGTCAACACTTAAGGGTTAACCGGTTAACCACCAAGAATATTTTGGACTAATGATTGCTGGACAGCTCTCACAAACGAAAGCTACATCACAACAGACATCAAATATCCAACAATTAATATTTTTCTTCCCAGGAAATCTGTTTAAGTGTGACAAATTTAAGTCTCTCTGGTCATAATGTCTGATGAAAATAATTTTTGAGTTAGATGTGAAAATATTCTGTCTCTACATGCTGTTTTCACCTTCTGCTTCTCTGATGCCCTTCCTTTCTCTCGCTCCTCTCCTGGGATTTTCACATCTAACCTGATGAATTTAAGGCTGATTTTAACCAAACCAGATTTGGTGGTGACTGTAGGAACAGTGAAAAGATGAACCAAGAAAGACTTGGTTCACTGTCTAGTTTGAATTAAGTGTGTTTTATAATTATAAAATGACTGTTTCTATAAATGGAGTCTGACTTTGGCGAGAGCAATATACTGTGTTTTTCTGATTAAAAAGAAAGGTTTCCATAATGTTGTCAGACGCTTATTATAACAATCTGAGCCTGTCAGTGGCAAAAACACTTTTAGTAGACGTGGATGCAGACGAAGTATATAGATGAACACTGACAAACGCAAATGCCCTGAGCGATTACATTGCAGTCCGTTTTATGGCTGCTGGCTCTAGAACTCTTTCTCAATACTGGACCAATATCAAAAACATGTGAAAATAGACTCCATAAACACAGAAAATGTTTGTCAAGAATTGCTCCCATTAGTCCTGAAATCTTCCAGGACAAGCGGACCAGAACCAATTATTTCATCTCCTGATTGGGAGATGCAGTCCAGTGCTCTTCTCAGCAACCAGTTGATTACCTGTTAATGAGCGTTGGGCTATCCAAAGCAAAATGAACTGAAACTGACATCCCTTAGAATTCAAAGTGAGCATTTTTTAATTTAGGGTAAAACAGGTGGTTTGTCTGCAGTCTGCTTGTCATCTTTTTGCACATTGGACTCCTTTCTGCAGTAAGTGATGTTTCTAAATCCCAGCAATGAAGTGGGGAAAATGATGAAAAAGGGTTTTTCCTTGAGGGTGTGCATATTCTTTACAGTGCACCTAATTTAACCTTCACAAAACTCAGTTCACCCTTAATCCAAGCATGACCTGCACACACTCTCTTGGACACATCTACTTCCAGGCTCTCGTGTCAGATTAGGGTGATCACTCCACATACAGTGAGGGGACACTGTGTCTCCATCAAGCTGGAAGCCGTCTGATAAAAGCCCAAGAGTAGAGGACGGATGATTACAGTCTGTCCTTCCTGAGGATGGTAGAAATAACGCCTTATCGACTGCAGTAAATGAAAGTAGGACAACGCAGAGGCCATGCAGAGGACACAGCAGCCTGAAGTGGGTCATTAAAATGTAAGTGTAGCAGTAAACGGAAATTCCAGGTGTGGCATTACCTCATAATGCAGATATGAAACAAAACAGTCCAATCAGCAGAGTTTGAATAAGCTGTAACTTTTATTGCACATTCCTGTTTGGTCTTGCAACGACCTTTCACTTTTTGAACTTTTAAGACCTCGGTCTTGACCAAACACTCAAGTCGGGAGTGGGATGAAGTTGCCCAGAGTAACTGATCACAGGTCAGATGTGCGCATTCCCTTTACGAGTGAGATTTGAAGCATAGGGAGATCATACTGATCCTAGATCTGTGACTGGGGGAACCTTCAGTCCAGATCTTTGTGTTGACTTCATTATCCATAAGCCAAATCTAGAGCAGGACCAATGGGGAAGGGACAGTAGTGACATCATGGGGGGGGACTAGGAAGTATTCAAGGGAGCGTAGGAATTTTCCTGATTCCACTTTGATGCACTCCCCATGACAGAAACACTCCACTTTTTAATCTTGAGGCTTTGCAACCTTCTGTCCTCCTTTACTCCCTGAAATCCCCCCGAATAAACACACCTTCCCCATCACACAAATACATAGGCTATCATTCTTAGTAAGGTTTTTTTTTTTCTCTTTTTCTGGTGACAATACCTGCAACATGCTTCAAATCTTCATTTTGGCAAACCACAAATAAATTAAAACACGAACATTCATATAACACAATGTGACATTTTTAGGACGCTTAGAAAGAGAAAAGAAATATACATACAATACAGAACCCCGAAAAAGAAAAAAAGAACAAGAAAAGAGAAGCATTTGCATCTTTGTTTTCCCCATGTTTTTTCTTGCTTTTCTTGAAAAAAGATATACAGTAGCTAGCTACCAATCACATATCACATGCAGATATAATACAACATAATCGGTTCACCCAGTTAGTGTCTGCAAACTACCAATCTAAACTATATCACAAAATTATTCTCTTGAAACCAGCAAACACTCAGCTTTTGAGATATTTTGTCTTAATAATAATTCCGTTTACAGTTTTCTCCGCTGACAAGCCAAGAGATCACTATACGATCGACCCTGAACTGACTAGCCAAATTTAAAGAGGACTAACACGCTCTCGTACATGATCACATACCAGATGGTGTGTTGTTTTTTTTTTCTCTCTTTCGCCTATTTTTTTCAGAATGGGAGTGGAACACACACGCTTGCTCACACATGCACTCGCGCACAGACGTACATTTGTTATCGCAACACGTGGGTGGCTTTGAAACGTGGCCTCCAAACTCGGCATGCTGGCGGCTTAGCAGTTAAAACATCCTGCTCCGGGATTACAGCCGAGCCTGCTGAGAGCGCCACTGAGCTGCTCCTTTACCCCTGGTCTCTCAACACCTAGCCCACTTTCTGCCCTCCCTGCACGCCCGCCTTCCAGCGTAAAAACCAGGAGCGGAAAGTGACAAAATGTCAGTGCAGAGCGGGAGGTTTGACATCCTCCTTCCCTCTGCTCTCAGCTGCTCTTCTCTAATGACGCTCTGCCGAAATGTCAGACCAATTAGCAGCTTTGCCTCTGACATTTAACTGGCAGGTAGCAAAACAAACACATGAAGAGCCCTCTGGACCGCTCGGACAGATAGTCAGTGGCTAGTAGGAGCCCGATTGATTGAGGCTGATGTTGCTGCAGCGGGTGCGTTACTATTAGATATTTATAAAGTCCTTTCAAAGGTGGAACGAAGGAACTGTGTGTCTCTCAAGTAATCACAGTGGGTAAAGCACAATAATATGTCTTCGGCCATTTTGCAAGCCACCTGACATTTCCAGAAGCAGCCGGTAGTGATCAAAGCTCCTACAATTCCCTCCTCTCCCTGTGTTCTTCTCCCTCTCTTTCAGCAGACATCAATCAGGTGGGCTCTGAAGCGTACTCTCATTTAAAGCACCTCTCCGTCTGCGGTGGCGCTCGAGCCGCTGCCTGTCTCCTGCTGACGTCAAGGCCGCAGGTGTACGCACGAGCACATGCGTGCGTGTGTGTGTGTGCGTGCGCACATCTTCCAGCTAATCTTCCATATTTTACTGACCTTTAGTTCTTTACATGGATGGGAGAGAGAGAGACGAGGCTACGTGCACGTTGATGCTCAGTCACAACCACGCATGTGTTTACAGTAGTAATAATCAGGAGCTGACACAGAAAGTGGAACAAGACGAGTAATTTAACAAAAAAAAAAAAACACATTCCCTTTAGGCCTCAGTGTCATTCACAGTAAATCATATTCTTCTCTGTTTAAAGGGTCGTCTCCCTTGCTCACACACACACACGCATACTGAGGCCTGGCCTTCAGCTGTACCATCTGGTATCTAAATCATGGGAGTTACAGTCTTCTTCCTCTCTTACACGCACACACACTCACACACACACACACACACACACACACAATAACATGAGAGTAGAGAGAGAAAGAAAGAGAGGTGACTGACTGTCATTCTATTTATCATACATAGTCTCTGCATAAAGCAACATGTGACGTTTTATCTCTCCATTAGAAATCAATATCCATCTACGCAACAGTGAGCTCTAAATTTAGCCACAAGAGACGGAGAGAAAGAAAGAAACAAAGTGAGCTAGCGAGCTAAAGAAAGATAGATAGATAAATAGATAGATAGTGAGAGAGAAAGAGAGAGAGAGAGAGAGAGAGCACAGCTCCATGTAAATTACAATCTTCATGTTGCATTGAACTGTGAGCAACGGCACAGTCGAAAAAGAAAGGGGAAATGAAGGAGTGAATGAGTGAGTATAAACGCCAGTGTGCTGCCCATCTATTAAACATTAACAGCTTCATTTATATGTAAATGACCCGACAGCTACAGAGAGGGACGATGGGAAGTGACGCCAGTTCAGTGCTACAAGGGGAAGGGAGCGAGGGGTGGAGAGAGGGAAAGGGAGGGGGTGGCGAGGACAGGAGAGGGGGATGAGTCTCCTTCATTCAGTAGTCTTTCACGTGGGTGGAAAAGTCCACACTGTCCGATTTATCCGACTGCACGTGCACGGATGTGCGTTAAGAAAAAAAAAAAAAAAGAATCCACCAACAACGCACAAACTGATGCACGTGCACACACTCCCAGGTGATGTCCGATGGAGTGACAAACATACACACACATAATACACACACACACACACACACCTCCCTCGTAGGTCTTTCCGAAATGGGGGAAAGAACCTCCCTGGGCGAGAGGGAGGGGAATGAAAGTCTCTTCTTATTGGAGGAGTGAGGATGACGGCGGCGTGTGTCTGCTCTCGGAGCATTTTGGTGGAGGTGAGGACAAAAAATAATAACACAGACACACAAAACCAGAAAATAAATTCTTGAGTGAAACAGCAAAAAGGGTGAAGTTGAGAGATTGTTGAGTTAGCGTGGTGTGTCGTTTTGCGTGTCGGGGCTAGCTGGGGTTTGTCCGGCTAGCGCTGGGGTCAGGGGGTCGGCGGCCAGGCGCTCAGCCGTCAGACACAGGCGGGGACACCCAACCGTACTTCTCGTGGGTCTTCACCAGGGACTTGAAGGTGGCCTCGGCTTCCTTGCGGCTGAAAGCTTTCTTGGACTTCCCTGATTTCCTGCATATACGCCCCTGTGAGGAAAAGACAGAGACAAGGGTGAGAGTTTAGGACTGTGCGGGAAGACACAAAATACAGAAGTCGTCAAATTGTCCACTAATGGGACAACAACACACTGGCTCATTCCATCTTATCTTGTGGATTCTTAGGGGATTCTGCACACTCATTTCATGCATATGTCTGAAAAAGACATCGATATTCCATCATCTCATGTCCATTGGCCCCAGTCAGCACCTAAGAAGCATGTTAAGCATATGTGATGGTGTGTGTGTGTGTGTGTGTGTGTGTGTGTGTTGTTGGGGGGGGGGGGGGCTGCTCGCAAACATTTCAGGAAGCCTATTCACTTCCTGGCGGAGACTAAAATATTCTTTTAATAAAAACATTCAAAGACAAGTCAAAGATGTTGGGAAGGTGTTGTTTTGCTGGAGGAAGTTGGACCCATGACCTCAGCATTTCTACATTTCTGGCTACAGCCCTGCATAAAAGTACCGTGCCTGCCAAAGAAGCTATTTTTTGATGCATTCAGATGGAAAACTAAACAAATTATGATTGAATTTTCCCAAAACTGGATAGACAAACAGGTCTGACCCAAAAAAGAACAACTGAATTAGATGTTGGCGATGATCTAAATCAAGGATGTCTGTATTTTTGTTGAGTCATAGCTACGAAACTAATGGAGATCGAGGCTTCCTTCCAAGTCCTATCGCTGCCTTTGCATGTCTGCAGAATCAATTATTGTCAATACTGATTAATCCGCTGATTCTCTGATTTACACATGAATTGTTCGGCCTGTCAGAAACTGGTAACAAATGTCCATTGCAATGACACGTAGAGGCCATGATGATAACAGTTCACCATCATATGAAACAGAGAAAAGCAACAAGTCATCATCACTCTGGAGAAGCTGCAGCTGGGGACTTTTGGGGGTTTCAGCTTGAAAAATACCTTAAAGGATTACTTATCTCTAGCTGTAGCTATCTGTAGCTGTAGGTTACTGTTGAAACCTGGCGCAGTCTTTGCACTTGATTCTGCCCATTCAACTCTGGTATGAATACGCACCATTCCTGATACCACTGCACGACGCCCACATAAGAAATTTTAAAATCAGACACACAGTGGCTATAGTAGAAGGCTTTGCTGACAGTGATTTTGCTCTGCAGGTCTACTCAAAAGAAGAATATCATTCTGGGAAGATTCAAAAAGCAGCATATGTCAAAACATTGTTTGTCTGATCAGGATGTGTTGTCAGATCAAAAGAAAAACGGTCCTCTCGTTCATGACTGTCGGTGTTCTTGTCAAGCTTGATCTTGAAAAACTGTTTGGTCTTTGCAGGCGAAACAGAGAAAGACACGACCCCACACATGCACATGGATGAACGCACTGCCACGGGGGACATGTTGACAGGACAAGTGGTCTGAATGCAGGTTGACCAACATTAGATCAATGTTTGAAGGCGGGGGGAGGGCTTTTAAGACGTCAGGTTCGATTATGAGCGAACGCATGCCCTCCACTGCACTGAGGGATGGGGAGATAAGTGACGCCCAGAAGCAACTGCTGCAATAAAAGTGAAAAAGTTCTACATATGGCAGAAAATAAACACATGAGCAAAGACCCCTCTTGTGGCAGAGGCATTTTCATTCCAGGCACCACCTTGATGAAGCCCTCCCTGCTTCACACACTGGGTCTAATAATAAGCGTGGGTGCAAAAAAAAAAAAAAAAAACGGAGAGAAGAGGTGTAAGCGTCACCTGCGACATTAAAGCTTCTTATTCTGTTGCCGGTCTTCCCTGAAGAAGAGTGCGTGGGAGGAGGAGCAGAAAAAGAAACGACTGTCTTCACACTCTGATGGATGCACGGCCATGACAACACAAGGCGTGATTCATATGAATGTCACTGCAGTTTGAAATGCTTCACTTCTCAGAAAAAAAATCACCTCCAAGACACCCCAAACGGTGACAAGGTTGTGACAAACAGGTCTGACTGCACAGTGCATCTCTGTCCACTGGTCCTAGAGCAGCTGGGCTGATGTTTCTGTTGCCTGCTGCTGTGTAATAAGTCCGATGCTTTACTGTATTTGTTTGTACACACTCTGTAACACTGCACCACTTCCCTCTACCCAGAACAGTTCTTGGCAGGGGGAAGGTGGCACTGAGGTCACTCCACTCCACTGACACCAATACTAATGAAATTCTTTAAGGAGGTGAGCTCCTGTGCATGCTGCAGTGCAGCATAGATAAATATCTGCACATTGTTGGACTAGTGTGGTCTGCACCTTAGTGCTGCGGCTGTGTGCTCCCATCCAGCTTTTCGGGGAAAAATAAACCAGATTAGGCGTTCGCCGTTGTTATGTAGAGACACACCAGGCAGCAGTGATCTGCACCATTTTCCATCTGGTGCTTAAAGGAATAGCTCTTGCTGAGAGTTAAATGAGACGGTTGATGTTTGTCTGTGTGGTAAGTGTGAAGATACAGCCAGCAGCTGGTTAGTTTAGCTTAAAACAAAGACTGGAAGCTAGGCTGCCTCTGTCCCATGGTAATAAAATCTGCCACCTCCAAAGCTCCCCAACTAACACCTTATATCTTGCTTGCTTAATCTATACAAAAACCACAGTGTGACGATTTAAGTCAACCTTTTTACAAGGAGCTGTGGGCCAGACTGCTGATCCTGACCAATCCATCTTTGAGATGGATTTCTAAAAACCTGGACACCCAAAACCTAAACTATCTGCATGGCTAGATACTGCTAGTAAGAAGCCAGAGGGAAGAAAATGTGTGTTTCTTTTGTAATTTGGGTGAGCCAGCTCTATAAAGCAAGTGAAAAACAACATGGCCGATCAGGATAACTTGCTAGTTTGCATCTGTGTTCTACTGCATGGATATTGAGTGTTTGTGGCTATCTGGTGCTGTTAAAGATGTGCTAAAGTAAAAATCTCAATTAACCTTTTTCAAGTGTGCATTGGACACTGTGTCCCCGAACACTGTCTCACTCCTGTGTCCTAAACATAACAGCCCACAGTATTTTTAACTACTTTAGTCTCAACACCTGGAAAAAGGAGCCTGAACGCCAGATTTAGACAAGGACTAGAGAGATTAAGCAAGATAACAGTTTATCTGCATTACCTGTAACGTTACACAACCTAAGGCAAGGGAGAGCAGTGATGCTATAGTTTGTCTCAGTGTGGATTTTATCCATCAGACCCGTTCCCAGTGTTAATTCTTTGCTCCTGCCACATCTGATGAATGATCAGCATGTCCTACTGCGTACTTGCGCGGCTATTTTGGGTCAAAAGTGATGCAGGGGATTAAAGGGAGATGAGGTGATAACAGTGAATGATCTGGAGATTAGGGTTACAGTTTCCATTCCTGTAGCAACACTGGCCTCATTTCACTGCAAGGCTTAGCGACGCTCGAGCTCGCTCTCAATTCGCCTCTCTGTCTCTCTCAGGTGCGCACACACTTTGAGGGGCTTGTCCAATTATTTTGACATTCGATTCAAATCAATAGTGACATCAATCACTGCTACAAATATCCGCCATGACAAAGAGGCAGAACAAGGCTGAGCCCGGTATGAAGACAATGACTTCATTCTGGAAGCTGTTTTGAGGTGGAAACCAGAAAACTTTGCCTTTGTTGGCAGGGTTTTTCACTTGTTTTGAGAAAAACCGCATGACTCAATGAGTGACTCATTCAGAGAGATGTTACATGCAGCCATCCTTGGGGACGTGCTTTCTGTTCCTCTCCTTTACTAAACCACATTAAAAAACAACCTACTCTTTTCTCAAACTGATCCCAGCAGCCTTTAAACCAACTGGGTGTCACCTCAGCAGCGCAGCCTGAAACCCGCTCTGCCTCCCCGTGCAGCCAGAGGCCTGTGATGCAGATTTTCCCCGGCTGACAAACACAGATAATGCAGCGGTTGGCCACTGTCACACAGCGTTGGTGCGAAGCTGGGATACGTTCTTCTCTTTTCAAAGCAGCCTCACAACCATGAGCATCTTCACATTGCACCATATGGTTGCTGTCACCACCTCAAAATGGCGGCCGCTGCCTTGGATGGATATCATTATGGCAATTGGCCATTGTTAAAGAGGTGTGATTACCATGGTGATCGATGGCGGGGGTGGGGGGTGGGGGGTGTACAACATACCCTTGTCATTAAACCAATCGCTGTGAGCATCATGTACTTGTTTTTACACACGACAGCCATCAATTTCTCATTGCTTTGCTCCCTATGAGGAGAGCACTGGGGCTGTGTGTGTGTGGACAAATTAAATGGACTATTTGCACATGCTTACACTGAAAACAGTCATTGTGTCAAAGACAAAAAGACAAAAAGAAAAAGAAAGAAACAAATATACCTGAAAAAGACGAAGCGGGTGTGTGAAAATACACACTAAATGTGTGTGTCAATGCACAAGCCTGCACAAAAATCAGTGACTTCTTCATGAAAAGACGAAACTGAGCATTAATTAGAGCCATCGTCATCCACAACAATGGCTCAGTATGAAGCATCCAAAGATGACCGGAGAGAGGAAGTAAAAATATCTGCTCGTGCGAGAAAGAATGAGCAAACAAAAGAGTGTGTGCATGTGTGTGTGTGTGCATGCGTGTGTGTGTGTGTCTGTGTGTGTGTGTGTGTGTGTTGCGGTTCAGCTGAGCGAGCGCCCCGGGCCTATACAGTGCCATGTCAGTGTTTATCTATTTCAGCTAAGCGCCTCCTCGTTGAGAGGTACACACTCGTGTAAAGTGGCTGCTGGGTAATCGTGTGAATGGAGATCAGTCAATGGGCAGAGCAGGGAAGGCCCCAGTGCATGTTGGGTAGCAGCGCTGGGGGCTCGTGGGAGGGGGGGATTGCATAACGCAGACATGTGCTTAAAGGGGTCGAGATAAACAAACAGGGATCAATGTCATGGTCGTCATCAGATCATTAAGGAGAGCGCCGTGGGACTGATGGCGGGGTCATTAAAGGGTAATACCACTGTTTTTTTTTTTTTTTAATTCGTGTCCTCCTGTCTGCACACAGTCTGCAGAGCACTTTGCTGTCACTCATCCTTCTGCATAGAGCTGTGAAGTCACAGAGAGCAGGTAACTTTACTCGTCACAAGGAGCCTGAGCGAGCAGCAGTCCTGTTGGACTTCTTCTGTGGCTCTGGGGAAACTTTCCAAAGTTTGAAAAAATGACCCTGTTGATGTCATCAGGGTTTATCTCAGCTTGCACTTGCAACCTATAAATTTCTAACTGAGTCTGCATCACACACTGGAGGTGTTGAGAGAAGTGAACATTGGAGAGGTGATGGGCGTTTAATGACATACCCTATCAGGCTGCATTATGGGAAATGTAGGATCCAGTATCTTTGTATACTGGGGACTAAAAGTCAGGATATCTCTGCCTCTGCTGCTTCAGTTTTGGCCCTACTTGTTTTGATCCGTCTCTTGTGAGTCCCTAAAATAAGCGATGTTCTAAAATCCTGGAATACCACTTTAATTTGGCTTGGTTAGGTTTTATCCATCTATATTTTCATCAACCATTTTTCTATCATTTATATTTCTTGGAATCAGCTGCTTAGTCTATAAGATGTAAAACAGAAAGTAAAAAATAAAATGCCAACATAAGTTTCTAGAGCCTAAAATAAAATTAAAATATTATATTTTAACCCAAAGATATTCCATTTTAAATGACATGAAACAGCAAATGATTACATTTGAGAAGGAAGACCCAGGGAATGCGTATTTTTGCTTTATAAAGGACATTTAAGGATTAATCGGTGATTAAAATTGCTGTCACCTGGCAACACGCATCATTTTACCTTGGGTGTCATTTTTAGCACTTGATAGCAGATCATTTCAAGCTACATTTAACAAGCTTATATTTTCAAATGAATAATGAAAGGCTAGCAATTACAACAGAGCAGAATTTTACGTGATGAAG
This sequence comes from Chaetodon trifasciatus, assembly GCA_037975065.1. NCBI lineage: Eukaryota > Metazoa > Chordata > Actinopteri > Chaetodontiformes > Chaetodontidae > Chaetodon > Chaetodon trifasciatus. The sequence goes on from JBBMOE010000029.1 coordinate 835,514, forward strand.
GTCTGAAGAGTGAAACATTGACGCTGTGTGGGATTCTTTTTCACAGAAAAGGATTAGTGAAGAAATGCTTGCAAAGAAATCTAATTGGAGGTGCGGCAATGCAAGCTGAGAAGATGTAACATGTCATAGCCCAGAAGTAAACTAAATACTATACAATGATGTACTTTCTAAACACTGCTGCACAGACACCAATACAGCAGTATAGATCAATTACCACTTTGGCTCACACTACAAAGACACATATATCAAACATGATGCTGAGTTTCCCTGCACCAGACAACTGTTTTTAACCACCTGCAGCACTGTGGGGCTTAACTCACTGTCACACAGGCGAGATTACACTGTGACAGTGATTGCTTTAAAATTGTGAGTGTCTGAAGGCGAGAGTGGTGAACTGGTGATTGCCTTTAGTTCAGCCAAACCTCTTAAAATGTCACCTCATCTCACCTTGTGTGATTATGTGTGTGTGTGTGTGTGTGTGTGTGTGTGTGTGTGTGTTCCCTCACATCTGCAGGTGAAGACACATGCAGCTCTGTTGACTTTCACCTCGCCACTTTGTCACTGCGTGTATCCTCTCACCCTAAAAATAGGTAGGGAGCTTCTAAACAAGCCACGTCACTATTGTCACCGTGAATCACTGCCCAAGGACGAATAAATATATGCTGTGTATTTAGGTTTATATATAGTTCTGGGTAGCCCTGTTTGTCATGAAGCATGAGAGATGAGTGTGTCTCACTGAAAATGAGGACATGAAACACATGCAAGGGCCCTTGTAGGCACATATCCACAACAGAGGCAAACAAAGAGATAACGAGATGCACACACACACACACACACACACACACACACACACACACACACACACACACACACACACACACACACATGCACACAGGAATAATTAATCAATATTGTTTCCATTAGCAAACTGAAGAGGGAAGACACTGCACCATAATTAGGGAGCACTGCAGAGCTGCTAGCTAATCTCCTCAAGCAGCAAATCAAGATGAACACAGACACACAGACACACACACACACACACACACACACTTTCCTCTGCCTCTCTCTGCTGTGGGTGCAGTTTTTGCATGACCTCTCTCAGTAACAGATGCTTAATGACCACAGATGACTCGGGAATAACGCTCAGTTATATCATCAAAGACAAAAAAAGCACCAAGGGTTGGAGGCTGGGCAGGAGAATCTGGTGACAGTTTACATAAGGTCTCTTGCCACAGCGCTGTCACACTGCTGACGTCAAAAGATGGAGAGTCGGTGAGGAGGACGAAGCATCTCTACATCTCTATAGATGAAATGACTGGAATGTGACACAAAAGTGACCATTTAACATCAAATCAGAAAACGGAGGTTCTTATCTGGGTGGAAAACTGAAAATCTATTCAGAGTTTAAATGATTATAGCCTGGAGTGCATCTGGGGATGCAGCCATTTCCACTGGAATTACAGAGCTGCTGCTGCTGTTGTTGCTGCTGCAGTGCACTGAGGATGCGGAAAACAGATTTGACAGGATTACATAATCCAGTCAGTCTAAGTCACTGAGGACTGCTGGTAGGTAGGCAACCTGCTGCCTCTATTTATTCATCTGTCTTTCTATCCATCGTCACACGTCTCTCATTCCTCCTTTAGAATAATCTGATGGGAGTACAGATACAGTGAGGCTGCATTAGAGCTTGTATGGGAGCTTCTCCATTGCATGGTAGCAGGTCTTTGTTGTCAAAGGATGCTGATTTATGGAGGTAATAAAAGGGAGAGGAAATGCAGACTGCAAAGACGAGCTGGCATCAAGCTGATACTGAGGGTTGCACTGCATGAAATGGCTGTTGTATGAAGTCAGAAAAAGATTAATAATATTCATAATCATAGGTTTGTTCATAGCGGGGGTGTGGGGTGGGGGACCAGAGGCCTGTGATATTACAGCACACGTACAGTTCACACTATGCATAAAAATGCTATAAATAGAATCAATTTGACAATGATTTTGTCTTGGAATCATATCTGTCATTAAAAACACAATCATTTCTATGATTATGTTGCATTGTTTTGTTGTTCTTTCATGAATTCTCCAATAAACATAATGTCCTGAGAGATGACTCCACAGATGTGTCCACAAATGACAGTTAATTGAAGAAAGTAAATGTGGGCTGCAAGTAGAGTTTAATTGGAAATGGATGAAATTATCAAAATATCTATTCAACTTTCTTCATTTGTATTAAACAAAAAGCTGTTTAAAATCCATATTAGACGGAAAACCTTCGCCGTGGTGGACATATGTTGTAAATGCGTAAAAGCAGTTTTACGCGTTTATTACGCATGACGCACGAATGCCTAATGGAATTGCTCATATCCACTACGTGTCATGGCTGTGAGTAAATGCACTAGAGATGATTAACATGCCGAATGACAGATGATAGCATGCAAGCACCCTCGACCAGCAAACCCCTCTTCCCCTCACCTGTCCTTTTACGAGGCTGGCCGCAAACTGCCTCATGACCGCCTCCACCGTGTAGGCGCTGGACCATCCGCGGGGGGTCAACAGCTCCATGCAAATGGCCCCGCCGTCCAGCACGTAGCCGTTCTCCAGCCGGGGCGTCAGGACCCGCATGAACGGCGGCGAGAAGGGGAAATTATCGGGAAAGGTGACATTGAGCAGTATGAACTCAGTGCTGGTCTCCTTCATGTCCTGCCACAGCGCCGAGTCCTTGTCCACCTGGTGCAGCTTGACGTTCCAGTCATACAGGTTGTCCTCCACCAGCTCCACCGTGATGAAGTTGTCCCCTAACCTCCTGATCTCTTGTAGCTCCTTCATCAGCCTCCGCGTCCGGACCTGGGTGCAGTGTTGCCGGTGAGGCGCCAGCGGTGGTATCGAGGAGGCACTGGTCGCTTTACTCCCGCCTCCTCCCGTCTGCTGCTTCTCCTTGGCATCCCTGCCCTGCTTATCCTTGCCGGACGGCTTGTCCTTCCCGAGCTGGTCCAGCTTCCTCGCCTTAATCTCCGGAGTGCTCAGGATGTTGGTTTCGTTAGCGGTTTGACAGTGTTTGTTGGCGTTATTTTTCTGGTTCCCCTTGGTGCCCTTTAACGAGCCTTGATGGTGCTTTGGGTCCTCAGTGTCTCGGTCGTGCAGGCGGATCAGACCGATCTTCCGCAGTAGGGTGGCCATAATTTTTTATAGATCTATATTTCTCCGCCGTTCCCCCCGCACAGGGGCGAGATTCACCCTCTGAAGTCGGTCCCCGCTCACAGAGCAGACCTTTATTGACGCTGATTATTAACCTTGTTGTACCGCAATCCCCCCTCCGTTCACTGCAGCCTCAGGATGAACACAACCGGGGAGCCTGCGCTGTTTTCTCCTCAGTGCAGCATCTCGACACGGCTCGACTGAGGACAAAAGGGAAAAAAAACGAATAAATGCGACTTAAGATGACTACGAACACCACAACTGGTTATGTCAAAACAGATGAGTGGAATTCGGTCATTTTTCCCCCCCACAAGTGGACCGACATCATGGCTGTGACTGCAGTTGTTCAACGATAGGACGATGCGTTACGCAGAAGCACTGAGGTGATCCTAGAATACATTTTAACAGGAATGTGCATAACATGTTACCATAGCGAGAAGACATGAATGTACTGCAGGGAAATCACAGCAGCAACCGAATGAACAAGCATCACAAGGTTGTTAGAACGAATGATTATCTCACTAATTACAACAGACTCCTATAGGGAATGTATAGAAATAATATAGGAAGACAGGCTCTGGAAGATGAAACTACATCAATATAAATATTAGGCTGCTAATGTCACTATAAATTGGATATAAATATACACGACAAGCTGCTGTAAATACTGTGGAATATGTTATTATAGTGGGTTAAAATACCATAAAGCCCGATGAAGTCACTATAAGATCACTATGCGTCCACAGCACAGCCTGCGCTCTAAGTCCTTATCATGAGAATCTCATACATTTTCCTTTATGTGTCCTTCTTCCGTCCACTCAGACCCAGCATTGGACCAGCAGCCCGTGCTTACCGTGGACGGCTGAAATTTGGAGTATGTCCGTTTCACGTCCCGATGTGTAGACCGGCCACCGATCCCGCTGTGTGTCAAAAAAAGGAGGAATGGCTCCACCATCCAGTGGACCTGCCGTCGGTGGAGGGAGCTGCAGCGAAGAGGAGAAGGAGAGCCTTTGATGTGTGTGCAGCTGCGGCAGCTCCGGCTGTAATGCAGCCGAGGACGAGCCAGCCCCCGGTAATCCTTCTCAGCCTGTCTGCTCTCACCGGTGAAGCGCTGCCGCGGCTCCGCCATTTCAAAATAAAAGCCCTGAAGTCAGGTACAGGAAGCCCAGCTCCACATTTATGCAGAAATGTACTGAATATGAAATTGTAAAATTGACATATTTCAATTGGAAATTACATTGACCATCATAAATCAGATGAGATACTTCAAGTGATTGCCTTTTCCAATAAAAGGTAAATATTTAATGCTACATCAATTTAATATTTATTGGATGTGTAATGAAAATAAAACAAAGTAAAATATAGTTCTGAACAGGGAAGAAGAACATGAATTGCATCTACGTTTGATTCCTATGCAATACGTGCGAATTAGGTGGGAAAAAGAATGAATAAGAACAGTTTACTAAGACAAAGTAACCTCATTTTTACCCTACAGTGAGTTTAAGTATTTAGCTCATAAAACGTTGTCGTGTTTCATAAACATTTAAATTGAAGGATTACATCGTCCTTGGCCTGTGTGCAAGGTGCTATGTTAATATAGTATTATTTTTATTTTGAAGGTTCATGCCTCTTCCTAGTTCATTCTGGCTAACTCTGTGTAGCTTGGTGTTCGTGTGTTTACCTGGAAGAATGCAGGTTAGACGGAAATCAGATGCCAGAGGACCGTGATTTCAACGTCACTGACATTCAGTTTCACTTTTAGGTTCCTGTTTTACCCCAATGCGTCAGCAAATGTTTAACATTGAGGAAAAACGTTGTGCTACACTCTGAGCAGAACTCAGCATTAATTTCGAGGTTAATTGGAAAATACAGGCTGTTTGGACACCTTTTCCTTGACCACTGAACATGTTGGAAGGAATAAATAGCAGGGTTCACTCCAGTCCTCACACCTTACTGTCCTGCCCTGGTAGCCCACAACCATAAATACATTTTTTAGTCACAATATAGCATCGGTGCTGACTTTATTTCATTCATGTCAGACGAGAATAAACTGAAAAAACTCATTCCTCATTACCCTATTTGATTTCACTCGCAGGTCATATTCAGAAAGTGAAAACTGACATCAGTCATAGAAAAGTAATACACATTTTCAAGGAATTTTCACAAGTATTTTCATAAAAATAATCAAGTAGTGGAACGATATGAAGCAGCACAATGTGGACTGACCAGACAAGACCGAAAACACTATTTTGACATCTGACTCTGAGAACATCTACAGCAGCAATTAGCCCACAGATATATATATTTAGCATATTCTCGAAATGTTCTAATATATTTCTAAACCAGCACAAAGTAAATACTGTGCTGTGCTGACGCTACCAACACACAGTCATCCAGAGTAATAACATAGCAGGTTTTGAAACAATGTGTATACGCAAATATCCAAATGAAATAATGCACATTGTCAGTATGCTTTAAATAAACAGGTATAGTAACTGTACAACACCGGTTTACAAGCAGATTCATTTCATATTGTCATAAAGTCTCTTCCCTCACGTGCAGCACGACACTTTGTCAGTTAACGACCATCTGTCATTGGTTGTTACTATGGTAGCAAAACACTACCCAAAGCGATTGGCTCTCTTATTGCCGTAAAGCACTGCAGCGCTTTGACTGTCGTAGAATTGGTGGCTGACAGTAAACAGCGATTATTTGACAAAGGAATTCCTCTAAACTGAGTCATTTGTATGTGTTTCGGTAATTAGGTGACAGTTAATTAAGATGGCTGAAAAATTTGATAATCTGGAGGAACATTTGGAGAAATTTATCGAGAATATTCGACAGTTGGGAATCATCGTCAGCGACTTCCAGCCTAGCAGCCAAGCAGGACTCAACCAAAAACTGTGAGTCACGTCTGGTGAAGAGCGTTCTAACGACGCGAATAAGCATTATGTTTACTTGTTGTGTTGTTTTTTCTTGTCAGAAATTTCATGATATCTGGGCTACAAGACATCGAGAAGTGCCGTCAGCAGCTTCACGAGATCAACGTCCCGCTGGAGGTCTTCGAGTGAGTCCAGTAACCTCAGCTGTTGTATTGCCTGTCTGGCTATAAAACAAAGACTTATACAATATTTACACACCTACTTCTCTCTGTCATTGCTGTATTGCTGTGAATACACGTATATGTTGTGTTGAGAGAATGCGTATATTCTGATTTAACGTCACGCCAAACCCCATTCAAAAATCGTACGATTTTATATTATCATGCCTTGACCGCAAAACTGATGATGTTACATGCATCATGTTACTTTCCTCTGTGTTGTTGAAGTTCATTTTAACATTTGGCATACACATTCTTTTAAAGTAACATTGTCAACTTTAATAATTCACTCTTTTTGTTGCTGCTCTTCAGGGTAGTGTTACTGTATTTAGGCAAAGGACTGCTGAAATAATAGAATATTCAAACTGAGCTTTGCTGAAATTAGATCATAAGTCAAATCCCAAAAACTCTGGAGTCTTGTATATTATGGACTTTGCCTTGGCCAAGAAACAGTGCCAACTTACCAAATTCATATAATGGAATTAACAATGCTTCATTTGTTCTTCATAGCTTTGTCACAGTTTCCTCGACTGATTTTATGCCTTATATTTGTAGATACATTGACCAAGGTCGAAACCCTCAGCTGTACACCAAGGAATGTCTGGAGAGAGCCTTGGCGAGGAACGAGCAGGTCAAAGGCAAGATTGACACCATGACGGTAAGAGATAGTTACAAGGTCGCTGTGATACTTAACCGATGACACTGCAAGAATAAACAGAGCCAGTAAACTATTTCACCGATTAAATGCCTCCAGGCATATGTAGGAATTTTTAAAAAGATAAAACACTTCCCTTTCAAGGATCATCTTCATTATACAAACAGCCATGCACTCGAGATAGCCCTCTCTGCTAATGTGGCCTTCTTTGTTGATGATGAGTTAATAAAAAATAAACACACATGAGCATAGACATCTGTAAAATTAAAAGTAGCTGTAAGTCAGTAATGAACCAAACTGGACTGTTGTATTTTCATTTATTGCAGAAATTCAAGAGCCTTCTCATCTCAGAGCTCAGCAAAGTCTTCCCAGAGGAGATGTCCAAGTATAAGGCTATACACGGAGAGGATGCCCCCTCCTAGTGACTGCTGCACCGTTGCCCCTGACCTTCAATCTGTGACTTTTCTAATGAAAGCCTGGATGGAGTTAGACCAAGCAGGATCCTCTGTGGTTGCCAGCAGAATATGATAATAAATGATATTATTTTCCGTAAATATTGCAATGCTGTTGCCGACCAGTACCCTAAAGGAGAAGGTTTTCTTTCTGCTGACTCAGCCAATCCTCTCCTATTACCTACATTCGAACGTCATTTAAAGAATTACAAATCAACAGCAAGCGCAAAGCAGAGAGGAGAAACAACTCATTTTATGTTGCCAGGAAACACGTTTGTTTTGAATGTTCCTGCTGAGGCGTGGACACCGAGTGAGCAGCAGGAGCGATTTCTACAACTCCCGTCTGTACGGAGGAAAATATCCAAGAGCTACCAGGCGCCTGTCTGATTCTGCATTAAAGAATTTACTCCACTGGTTGTACATACACTATATTTATACTCTGATGCTCCCCTTTTGTAATGCTTCCTCATCATTGTGCAACATACATTTGTACCACATGCAGTTCATGACATTTTGTGTCAAGCTCAGGTTTTCAATGGCCATGATTATCGAATGCAAATGTTCTTTGATGGTAATTCTGTGCCTGACCATTTGACGTGGTCAGAAGCGAGTCCTCTCTTTATTTGTAACTTGTTTGTATTATAATTTTTTGTTATTAAATGATCCTCGTCGGACTGATGCTGTGTTCTCTCTGTTTGTTAAAAGATAAGGGGATAAATGTACAGACTACACAGGATAAAATAATACATTATTGGTAGAATGTGATATAGTATTTGCCGAGAACCATCCAGAAAAATTGCATATGATCACTTCAAGTGTGAAATGTTAATGTAAAGAATATTATAGATGTACAGTAGGTTGGGCGTTTCAGTTAATAATTAACATAAGCAATTGAAACCAGGGTGAATGTGTGTCACCTGCAGACATGACCTACATGAACATGATGACGTGTCAGCGATGTGTTCAGGGTCACTCAGTTCAAGTTTCACCTCCGCACATCGTAACCATACACTGTAAGTGTGTGTGTCTCCCTGTATATAAGATAGGGATAGTTGCTGTGGAAACAGACAAAGCTGCGTCATTAGGCGGTTTACAGCCCAACACGCCTCCTCCTGCTGGGGCTTAACCACGGCGACACGCCCTTCTGACCCTAGAGCTTGATCCTCTGGCACAGAAGGAGAGAAATGAGCCCTGTTATGAGTTTATGGTCTATGCAGTGAAGTAATTCAAACAGTCCTCTTTCCTCACTGTCACTCTTCCATGAGGATTTAGGATTTATTGTTTTGTCAGCTGTGGTTCACAGAAGACACAACTTCCACCTTATAGGGGAGGAGGGTTACAGATGCCATCTTTTCATCCACAGCATTCTGTGTCTTACTTGTTTCTCAACCTGCCTTTTAGATGTTGCCTGTGCTGAAAGTGTTAGAACTCAGTTCATGTAATTTGAATATGTTCTTTCTACCATAACAAAACACCTGATTGATACTTACAGTCTGAAAAATAAAAGTCTCACTCTTTGTATTCTTGGTTTTGAAAGGAACACTTTGACATATTGGGAAATATGCTCGTTCACTATCTCTCAGACAGTGAGTTGAGAGGACTGATAGCACTCTTATGCCTGCACAATAAATATGAAGCAACAGCCATTAGTCATTTAGCTTTGCAAAAAGACTGGAAATGAGAGGAAACAGCTCACCTGGCTTTGTCCAAAGGTAATAAAATCTGCCTATTAACACCTCTAAAGCTTACTTATTAACACTTTATATCTGGTTTGTTGCAACATGCTGTCATTTTACGAGGGTTTACGATTCTACGAATACACTGTCTGACCCTGGAAGAGTCTGGCACACAATCTCCCATAAAACCACAATTTGTCATTTATAAACTTTGGTTTTTGTTTGGAAGGTGCTGATATAAACAGATATTTTAACCTTCAAATGTAATCAGGCTAGCTGTTTCCCCTGTGTTTCCAGTCTTTGTGCTAAGCTAAGCTACCTGACTGCTGGCAGCAGCTTCATGTTTACCATCCCACTGTGAGAGCGGGATTGATCTTCTCATATTCTTCTTCATAATTCTCCTCAAGAAAACGAATAAGTGTATTTCTCATAAAATAAGCAATTTGCACACACAATTACTGTTGAGTTTATAATTGCTTTTGGCAAGGACAGGGATAAATGCTGGATACAAAAAAAAAAAGAAATTCATTTTATTAGTAAAGCCGAGGTCTGGTTCCAACATGAAGGCTCCTTTCTTTTCTATTCATCATTTTATTTCTATGGTCACGCAGGGTCAATATTAAAGTATTGTCTCCTTTAATTTGTGTGCAAGAACTTAATTAAACCCTTGAGGAATGTAAAAACATAAAATATGAAAATAAAAGTAAAAGCACCAGCATGAGATAGAAGCTATAGGAGTCTTCATGGATCCACAAACGAACTCATGGAAAACGCTGTGCTGGGGCTAAGCACCAAACTGACCCAAGAATAGTCAGACCAGATCTCAAATGTGGTCAAAATGAACACAGTCTGGTCTCAAATCAGTGCTTGGAAGTGGAATCATCAACCATGGTATAATCTGGAAATGATATACCATTTTTTTAAAAATGTTTTACAATGCTTCATGTCACATCTTTAACCCTAAAGCTCTCATTGGTACCAAAGAAGCAGGAAGCCTGTGTTACCTCAGAGTGCCAGTCCTTCAGAGAGGCTCCTGTTTTTCACTCAGAGCTCCGTGAACATTATTTATCAAATGCCATCAACCACCTCTATTTCTCTGCCCTTCATTTGCAGCTTATTTTTACCCTTTGATCCCGCTCCTCTGTCTCTAGGTGACGAACATCCTCGCTGCAGCGAGTCGCAGCAGTGTTGGTCAAGGGCACCCTTTCAATCCAATAACAAGCCCATTCGGAGAGATGAGAAATGAAATTAAATGCTGTTTTTATCCAGTTTGTGTTTGTGTCTGCTCACCGTGACATTTCTTTCACACGGGGACACTGACTGCGTGTGTGGTTGTGTGTCGTGATGCTTGACTAAACAGAAAAGGGGAGAAGGAGAGGGACAGTGTATTGTATTGGAAGTATGTTTTTGCATGAAGTGCTGAGGTGCGTTCGATGACTCATCCAAGGTGACTGAGTCTTTCTCTCTTTTCCCTCTCCCCACTCACCGCCTCTTCTTGTGCGCTCAGGCCCGACGCCCACGTGCAAGCTCTTCTTTTACTTAGGTTACATTCTTCCCTCCTTTAATGGCCAACGCTTTTTCTTCTCCTGTGCCATCTTTCTCTGCATTCCCCCAAGGAACTGCGGTGTGTGGTAGAAGTATGTCAGCGGCGTTGATGGGAATGATTCATGTGGAGGTGGACACTCCTCGGTTTTGTTTGTTTTTTGTTTGCTGAAGGGTGCTTTAGCGCTGGAGAACAGGGTTCATAGAACACGCTGGGTGGAGCAAATGCTGTAATTGCTGGGTTCTGCCATTCATTTTGTCTGCTGGAGCAGCCCTCCATAATGAGGACACTCCACAAACTGCTTTTCAAAAACAAAGGCAGGCTTAAGTGCACTGCTCCGCTGACTTTGTCCTGCAGGTATCACATTGTGAAGGAGCGTTGGTGTAGTATCAGGTGATCTGCTGCCTTTGCAGTCTCTAAATACTTAATTAAATTCCCTGAAAACACGAATTTAGGTCAAAGAAAAGCATTAAACCATGTAATACAGTCAATTATCACAAGGCACACAACCTGCAATTTAACCTATAAAATCCATTTTATGTTCATTTATTATTACTTAGCAGAGAGATCTTATCTGCTGAACATACATAATAATTTCATACTATTTGTCGATGTGTGATCTACGTATGCATTTTAAGTCTTAAAATGGTGCTGAAAGCTTAATGGCACCTCAGGGCGAGCTGCTGCTCTGCTAGCTTCTGTATCTTCTTGTGACTGGAGTTTACTACGTATATTCTAAAATAACTGACTCTCTATAACAGCGACTGCTGTCTGGAGAGTGATTCGTCTCAGAAGGTGGACAGTAAACCTGAGGAACATACTCTTTTTCAGAAAGAATGTGAAGGAGGTGCTGAGTGAAAGACTGAATTGAGTTACAGAGGCCAGTGGAAAAGAGACAACCCCGGACAAGACCTCAGCTCTCTATGTATGTCAGCCATGATATCCACCCACGCTGTCTTCTAATGCCACCTTAAATCTGACATATTTACTTTTTAAAGTCGATGTGGATAAAAGATGCTAAAACACAGAGGAAGAGCAGAGTGAGAGTTAATTCTCCACGGATTTGGAGTGACCCCTTTTCATGTAACACTCACTAAAGCTTTAACAACTTTTTAGCTTGCTGTGCTGTTTGGTCTTCCCTGTTCTGCCTGCTTTTGTCACAGTGTGGTAGTTTGCCACTTGACTGGCATCGGTCTTTCACGGGTGAAAAAGACATAGACAACAAAATTACATTTTTAACCTTACCACCAATGTTCTTGACAAATGAAGTGAACCACAGCATGCTGTTGAGCAAGGTCATAATGGTCGGATCTTTTGTACATTAGTACAAATGTCAGTGAGATTTTGCATGAGGTTTCTATCTCTGGAGCGCAAGAGAAACAGAAGTTCTGCTTTCACTTCGACTCTATTCTGTAGTGTGCACAGACTTTGGCTCGGTGTACCCTGCTGACTCGAAGCCTTTCACTGCCTGTGGACTGTGGACCTTTAGAAACTTGGCCGTGCTCCAGCATTTGTGTAATGCATCACATTTTCTCCATTCTTTACTTTATCTTCATGCATATGCTTTGGGAGTTTCGGGCTGGATCAGCGGTTGAAATGTAAAACCATCCCGTGCCCTTGGGTTGGCGCAGGAAACACAAAGGCTGGGGCTGCTGCCTTTGATGCTATTAGCATAATGTCTTTCTGATGCTAATGCTAAGTGCCTCACACTGACCACTGAAGCTCACACGGCCCACAGCCATGATGGGCGAACAAGGCTGCTGATCGCTCCCTCTCTCGCTCTGGGCTGTAGCATTGTGTCTGCTGGCCGTCTTGCCTCAGCTTAGTGACAGTCATTCACCTTCTCAATGAAGGTCGGGAGGCGGACACCCTCTTCCTTCTGTCGTCCTGATCACCATGGTAACACCCCTCCCATTCGCTGTCACCCACCCTTTCCCTCTCCTGTCTGGACAATGGCCTTTGCTGTGTGTGTGTGTCCAAGGGCTCCATGGTAAATGTTAAAAGTCTCTGTGTGTGTGTGTGTGTGTGTGTGTGTGTGTGTGTGTGTGTGTGTGTGTGTGTGAATGTGTGTGCGTGAGAGAGAGAGTTGGGGTCTCATCAGCTGATTTTACAGCACTCCAGTGATCAGATATGAATTGGAAAACGCATCACAGCAAGTCACACTCCTACGTGCTGCTCTCTGGACATCTATTAACTTCACATGCACACACCCACCCACCCACCCACACACGTGCACGCACCCACACACACGCACAGACATATATGAACACACAGGCATACAAAGTGAGTAGAGTCAAAGAGCCCTGCTGCAGAGGTGAGCAGGGCCTGATTGTGTTGCAACCACTAATGAGGGACACATCACAAAGGCTAGTGAGGAGCACGACTATTATACCTTTTGGACTCTCCCAGTGTCCTTGTGAGTGTGTGTGTGCATGTGTGTGTGTAATAGCCAATAATGGGATGATAAAGACACTAAATGAAAACTATAAATTAGCACACTAATGTCTGCTGCACGGCGCTCCTCGAACCTGCTGCAGCGAAGCACCCGTCAACATAAAGAAACTGAGTTATCGTGCAAAAAAAATCCACCACAGATGGAAGTTAATAGATGGAAAACATTACTTTCATCTCCGCTTTGTGGCCCAACTGTCGGCGTGTGTGCTTTCCTCCTCTTCTCTCTCCTATCTCCTCTTTTGGATTGCCATTTTACATCTGCAACCAGGCTGCTTCGCTGACGAGTGGCAAGAGTGGGAGTGAACAAGACAGAAAGAGAGAGAAAAGAGATAGAGAGGGGGTGGAGGGGAGAGAGTTGTTATAATTTCCCCCTGGTTTAATTATCTGAGTCTGCAGACAGCCCCACTCTTTCTCTCTTGTCGTTAAATGTTAGAGGTGAAAATGTGAGCCGTCTGCGCATGTATCTGTACTTGTGTATGAGATATTCCTCCCCCTGTGTGTGTTAACGGCATGCACAACAAAGCACAAGGCAGCGCTGAGCAGGGAATAGCCTGATCCCACTGTGATGTTTAAAGCTTGCTTATTACACAGTGAAAAGAGGAAATCGATCATTTTCATCACCCGCTGTCACCGTGTGATTACAAGTCAATGGGCCATCATATTCATAGTTATGATTTACTGTACACTGGTGCATTACTCCCTCTGATGCACCATGTATGATTAGAGCTTCTCAATTACACTTCCTCTTCAAACAATGCCTGAGAAGACAATCAGAGGAAATTCTCACATTTCTATAACTGCTGTTGTGATACTGGGGTTTGCCAGAGGCTGTTTTGGCCTGAGGCCGTGTGTTTTCAGGAAATCAAGACAGGTGCTGGGGGAATTCTCCTTCATTATATGTTTGCTGTTGTTGTTCTCTTTGTTTCAAATCCTGTATGTCTTGTAGTTTATTTGAGAACTGTCTGTCGTTATTAAGCAGTGCTGTACCTCTTTCCACAGCAGTCTCTCCGTAGCATCAAAGGCACAGGTGGAGCTAATAACATTAACAATGTGCCAGATACTCACTAGCAGGACACTTGGAACTGGCTCACCTGAATGGAAGGTAGTCGCTATTAATGTTATTAATTCCACCTGTGCTTTTCCTGCTGTGACTTGTCAAAGTGTCTGCTGTGGAAAGGCCTCAGATCGCTGCACCATTGTGGCTAATATTGCTAATGCTAATCACCAAGATTTATCAATTTCAAACCAGCTAAAAACAGCAATACATGAATTCAAGTAGCATAATTAAATTCAATACTCATGGACTTGCAGCTACTTTTTGTTACTTTATACTACAACTTGATTACATTTCAAAGGGAAATGCACTTTTTACTGCACCATAATTATGTGATTGATGGGGTTACGAGGTGCTTCACACATTAACACTGTAGAAACAAAGCAGAACGACCCAGCAGCATATAAAACAGTTAAGATAAACTCCACCTCCAGCAGCTACAACATTAAAATACTGTTTACGTGTCAATGCGTCGGTAATAACGAGGAGTCGATTCTGCCTTACTTTTGGCATTTTTCTGCCCATATTGACATGAACAGTCAATTTGTCAATAAGTCAATCTCCAGAAAATCATCTGGTGACTATTTTGATTTTGATGAATCAATTCATCATTTCAATCACTTTTCAAGCCAAAAACATGACCCTGTTTCAGCTTCACAAATGTGAGGATTTACTGCTTTTATTTGTCACGTGCCAGAAAGCTGAATATCTTTGGGTTTTGGACTGTTGGATGATGAATTTATGATGAGCATTTTTCATTACTTTCTGATATTTTATGGACCAGATGATTAATAGTGCAGTTGAGAAAATAAAATAATCTGATCTTCCACCATAAAAAACATAAGATACATTACTGCATGTGCAACATGCATCGTCGGGAGAGAGCAGTCATAGAGAGATCTGTGGTAGTATTAAAAGCTGTAAGGAACCACGCTGAATTGCAGATGAATTATAACAGCCCATATTAGTGAAACAGAATGTATTTAAAGGAAAATGCAGCAAACAGTTTAATGTGAGATTAACAGGCGGAGTCCCAAGTGGTCGAGTGAAATGTTAATTTGTTTCTTGAATAATTTCCTCTATAGTCAGCTGCTACACACCTCTATTGTCCTCAGGGTCTCTTTTATCCCTATGGACACACACACACACACACACACACACACACACACACACACACACACACACACACACACACGCCAGGCTCCATAAAACTCACAGCCACGCCTCGCCTTTGTTTTGCCATTTGGCTTCAACTTCTGTCTTCTGATGTCACCCCCACAGAGGTCATCACATAAATGCCAAGCTGGTGGAACCCCCCCTCCCCAGCAAACATGCAGTGCACACCCCACCACACACAAGGTGACCTGGCCACATGCACATCTCACAAACTTCCACCCACGCACATCTGACGGCGAGCTCGCCCTATACATCCAGAGGGCTGCAGGGAAGGAAGGAAGAGAAAGGGAGAAGGCACAAAGAGGCAAATGCAAAACTGTCTGTGGTGGTAAAACTGATTGTATCTCCAGAGGATCCAGACAAAACACTGGATTAGTCCTAACTTTGAGTAACTTTTATCTGGATTTATTTTAATGAGCAAAAAATATGCCTGGGAACAAGCCAAAATAAAGCTAAATAAAATCCAGATTCCAAACCAGCTCCTCAGGACTCCAGATCAAAAACAAGAGGTGGCTGTTGGATCAGCTGATAGTTGATAGTTTAATGCTTTTGTAATCCTCATTTTCAATGCTTTCTCTATAATTTCATTAGCTCTCTTACTCTTATTGAAGCCCTTTATTGCTAGTCTGCACAAAAAAAAGCTACATGAAGTGTCATGATTATTGTTGCTTGGGTCTACACTGTGGTGTGCTGTGACTGCTGCTGACTGCAGCTCATGATCAGGCAGGGGTGGGGGTCTTAGTAGAAACCCTGAATGAAGTATTCTGGGAGTTCTTAGGGATGCAGTTCACCCTGGTCTTGGGGGGGATGATGGATACAAAATGTATAATGAACATATGTGTGTGTTTGCAGGGGGTCATGTGTTTGTCTGTGTGTGTGTGTAGGAGGGGGTTGGTTTGGGACAAAATGAGGTTGCCACCAGCATAATGAGGGCAGAAGTGTGTGTATGTGTGTGTTTGCGTGTGTGTGTGTGTGTGTGTGTGTGTGTGTGTGTGTGTGTGTGTGTGTGTGTGTGTGTGTGTGTGTTTCAATACGACTGGCCAGTGTATAATGGGCCAAGTAGGCCATGTTGTTTCCGGCTCGTGCTGAAGCCCCCGTGGCAGCAGATGTGGTGTTACACAGCAACAAAAAAAGCTCATTAATCACTGTCCAAAGTGTGTGTGTTTGTGAGCGTGGATTCTTGTTCTGCTGGGCTGTTTTGCATGTATGCATTTTTTTTCTGTCTGCCTCCCTCTTCAGTGTTTGCATGTGTGTGTGTGTGTGTGGGTTTTTTTTGTGTGAGCATATTTGCAAGCGCTGCTGCTCGTGTGTACAGTTTGATCCCATTGCGGGTTAAAGAACCTCAGCGTGAAGCAGTGTGTGAACTCCCTGGTGTGTGTCTGTGGGTGTGTTGGGACAGGGTGGGGTCTTCACAGTCATCTAATTCAAAGTCTAGCTGGGGGGCTATTAATTGACACCAACATCATAAAACACCAGTCACGCTACTCTCTGATTGTGCTTACACACACATGCACACTCACACATATCTCTGCTTGAGGCAACATTCATCTCCAGAGGTTCAGAAACAGTGTTGCAGAAATACACCATTAAGGTAACACAATTTAGCGTGATGCTCCTTTAAACACCTTGCAAAAGCAAACACAACCATGTTCCCAGCTGGGAGAAGGTGTAGCGAGACCTGTGGTAATCTGATAAACACAATTCACTTTGCTCTGTTTCTCCCCCTCCTCCCTACAATTACGTGTGACATTTGATCAGGTCAGTGGCAGTTTGTGTTGCCCACACACACAAATACACACACCTCTTCACGGATGACTCAAACCCACACTGCCTGAACCCACCTGCTGCCTACACTTGACTTATTCTAAAGTAGTGAATGGACAAAAGAAGCATCATCATCCCTCATCTGTCTCCCACTCTCTTTTTTCTGCCTCTCTCCTAACATGTGTCCTCATCAGTGCAGCCTTTCTGTCCTCGTCGGAGGTGGGAGGATCACGTTGATGTTTGCCCACGGCTTGCTTAATGACTTTTGATCAAGATGTTCCAGCAGAATTCATCAAAGTCCTAATGATTCTGCAGGAGGTTCGCGTGTTGGCTTACGGGCTCAGCGGCTCAACTTCACAGCAAAATGGATGAGTTTCATTTCCACTTAATGCTGTTCATTCTGGACGGTAACTATTGCTCAAGGTCATGATTTATCAGACTTTGTGAACTGTTCTAGAAAAAGCATGGGTAATTGTGAGATTACCCTCACTGAAAAACAAGCACTGATTGTTTGTTCAAAAGGTTTAAAATGACCCATGTGTGCAATTTAGTGACACAACTTCTTCTTGTGGTGATGTGAATAATGATGAATAATTAAAAGGAAGCACTGTTTATTTGTTTAGATATATGCACATCATCAGTAGCTATAGTAGCAGTTCCTAAACCACAAAAAAAAAAATATTTGCATGAAGTCAGAGTGAGTGGATGCATGCAAACAGTGCATGAATCCGAGACTATGGTTTGCATGTCTCCAGCTAGCAGTCAACAATAGTTCCTTTCAGTCATGGAAGCATTCATGTCATAACCTTAGAAATAGCCACGATCTTTAAGTAACACCAACCAAGATGAACTAGTTGTGAAAATATGCTCAAGATCCTACACAGTGCTGGTCACTCTATGTAGGCTCTGTTCAGACCGGTAATGGCACTGTGAAAAAATCCAGCCCCCATCATTAATTCAACGAGGCCACTGCGTTGCCATTGTTTGAGGTGCAAAGTGCAGTGTTTTGGGATCTGATAAGGCTTCAGACTCAGGAATCTGTCAGCCAACTGACACCCCCACCAACACCGCCCTTTAATTTTGTCATTGCAGGGCTGTTTTTGGTCTGAATGCGTTTTATGTCCTTGATGAGATGAGGATCTTATCTGACAAAGGCCTATCAACTTGTCGTACTTACTTTCTGACAGGATTTCTGGTTTCTTCAAATTTTTTGACTTTTTGGTGCACACAAAGTTTTTGGATGTTTCTACCAGAGGTCTAAACTTAAACATGCCATTACCAGAAGGTCAGACCAGAGGTTTTTTTTTTTTTTTTTAAACACATTTTTATTGTTTCTAAACACAAACAATACAAAACACAGAAAAAAGACCCCCCACCCCGACCCGTCAGACAGCACGTGATTATAGAGTTAGACAAGCAGAGATAAAGAATTATATATATATGTATTAAAAAAAAAATAATAATAAATTCCAGTCCGCAGTATGTAACCATGAGAGCGGGGTAACCAGTCATCAGCAGCCCCTTATACTCTATGTCCCTGCCCAGAGGAGGTCTTATTCCATTCAGAAAATTGTCTGCCCATCAATAGCAGATTTTTCAGATCTGCAGGCATGTAATCTAGGAAGGGTGTCCAAACTTTTAAGAATAACCCATCCTTATCCTTTACAACAGCTTCCAACCTTTCATGAGGGAGAATATTAAAGATCTCCCTGTACCAAAGGGTGATACTAGGTGGTAGAGTTTTGATCCAGTTCTGGAAGGCCTAGAAGGAAAAACCCCAGGGTCTTTCTTAATTTTTGACCAGAGGGTTTTAAAGAGTCATTTCGACAACCCTGACCCTGAAATAAAAACGTATGCAATCATTTGCAAACAAATTGAATGGAAACCACCTATCTTTTGTCCTTTAGGTATAAGGACTTGTTAATAATGACATATTGATTCATGGTTCGTACAAGCCATTCCACGGCGATGAAGCAGGTAACCTGGTAAGCAGGTTACATGCTACGAAGCTAACAGGATTGTCAGAGAGATGTCAGTCAAGGGAAGTTTGTATATACCCACATATGTCCTTGGAAGAGGCTGCATCAGGCAAAGCAATCAGTGAAGGATTGTGAAATGGTGCTGCCCATTTGAAACATATATTTCATTAGCAATCAGTACTTGCTGCTAAATCAACTGCAGAATGAACAAGTGAGTAAGTTTAATCAAAATGTTTGATTAAAAGTACAATTAGTAATCCCATTTAGGGACTTGCTGTAATTACTGCCTTGTTTGAATACCATGGCCTCTGAGAAAGCAGTAGAAGCTTTGATTGTTTTTTTTAACTACCAGTCAGACTTGTCTAAGTTGTTAATAGTTGCTGTGTTGACTGCAGACCGCTGCAGAAATAGCCCTTTGGAAAGCACTGGGGTGTTTTTTTTTTTGGGTAGGACACAACCAAGGAGAGCTTAATCTGGAATCATACCAAGCCAGCCAGAAATGTAGCAGCTTAGGGAGGGAACGCTGCTGGTATCAGCGCGTCACATAATAGTTTCACTGGCTGCGTCCAACAGACCTCTGTGCCAAACACCTAAATCCTGCTGTGTGTTACCTTCACGGCTGCTGCGCTTCGCCCTTTACACCTGCTGTTCACCAAACACACCCCGTGCTACTTTCACGCTGCAGCTGAAGCCGAGTCTCTGGTCATCTCTCCGCTTCCAGCCAGTCGGTGTATCGCCACCTGGCTCAGCCTAAGCTGTCAAATTTAGACCCAGTTAACTTGTGTTCACATGGCGGGCAGCTTAATGGCTTGTCCTGACGAGCAGAGTGTCAGCTAGCGGCAACACTGGCTGAGAGTTACATAACACAACGTCATGGAACTGGATGTAGCCTTTCTGTCACAGCTGGGAGACTGCTGTTTTAAGACATAATTCTAATGTTATGCCAATGTTCAGCCTTTGGACAAATTAATCTGAAAGTAAGATTTGTGCTGTCCTCAGGAAAACTCTCTGAGCATTGTGAGGAATCACCACTGGACTCATTAGACCTGAGAAAACCCTGCAGAGACAGGGCCATCAAATATTTAAGCTCTTTTCATGTAAGTTGGACTATTTTCACCTTTCAAGCCCCAAACCAAACACTTTTGAGAGTGAATGCCCTCAGCCAGCTTCATGAATAAGTTACTTTAGTGCAGGTTTGAGGATTGGAAATGGTTAAAAGGACATGCTTTTTTTCCTGCTTCCTCAACGTATGGCTGTGGTTGAAAGTGAAAGTTTCTCCTCCAGGTGTAGAGAAAGCAATGACTGTGAATTAGCGAAGCAGCAGAGAAAAGCAGCAACACCTGTGTACAGTAATGATGCATGTCTGAAACAATCCGTCCAGACAAGGCTGAAAGTAGGCCTCGGTGCTGCCTTACATGCCCGCTGCACACCAGGCACCACATTGCATTAAAATCAGGCAATATGGGAGTATTTGTGTGTGCGTGTGTGTGTGTGTGTGTGTGTGTGTGTGTGTGTATGTGTGTGTGTGTGTTCCTGCATCTGTGGACATGCTTGTGTGACTGCCAACTCCACCTGTGTGACGTTTACAAATTAGAAGGGAGGAAATGTATAATTGCCTGGTTTCTTGGACTTCAGTCTCTAGAGTCTTAAGGTAGGGAGAGGAGGGTGGATGTGGACGAGACTGTGTGTGTGTGTGTGTGTGTGTGTGTGTGTGTGTGTGTGTGTGTGAGGGGGGTTATTTTAAAGTGTGCAGTCGTGAGCTGGCCAAATTTAGATTGGCAGAAAACTGCTGACTTTCCTGCAATGTCAGCGCTTTGTCTGTTCAGGGCAGGAACGTGTGGAGAAATTAAGAGAGTCCAGGAGTAAGGTAGAGTAAGGGAAGTCCAAGTAGAAAAGGCTTTTTAAAGAGAAACCTCGTCAAGCTTTTTCCTAATCAGCAATCTGTCTTTATCGCTCTCTACTGCAGGACAGGCGCACTCCTGTGATGTTACACGTGAAGGTCAGTTTAACGGTTGTGTAATGTCCTCAGTGGCTCTGGTGTTTTGTCAAGTCTGAAAAAATAACCTTGATGATGTCATCAGTGTTATCTTGGATTGGCCTCAGAGACAATTTTCTAACAGAAAACCTACATTACAAACTGGAAACAGTTTGTTGGGTTGGGAGAGTCTATTGAAAATACTATTGTTGTTACATATTGAGTCAGGTCTCACCATCTATGCGATGGATTGTCGTGAATTGATGATGTCTTTGGTGCCCAGAGGGTGAACCCTAATTACTTCAACTGCTCATCCACTGTCATCATCAGGTCATTTGTGCTTTTGATTGAAATGTCTCAACAACCTCTTGAGGGATTACCATGGAGCAGTGGCAACTCCTGACAAATTTCTCAGGGGGGGCAACTGTTGCGATGATGGCTAAGATGACCCGTTCAATGAGTAAAATAATAATAAATAAAAGTCAGATAGCTAACTTTACAGTGTAACATTGTATTGTTTAATTTGGTTTTCCTGTTCAACCACTAGATGGCAACACCAGACATGACTTGTACATACTGTACAATATTTTTGTATAGCTATATCAAGTTAAATGTCTCAATACAATAAATTAGGTTCCACAATAAAACACTTCCACCGTGGCCATCAACAGATACATTGTCATCTACTAGTTTGCTCATGAAATCACTGTTAGCACAGTCTACAGTTTATAGGCACCATGGATGCCATAGCAACAATCAAATCAAATCAAATTAAACTATCATCAAAACTGTAATTAATCAAATCTTTCCAGAACATATTCAGTATATACAGTATTTGGCTGGCAATATGCAATCAATACAACTATTTACAATTCAACATTTGGAGAGTACAACATAACACAACTCACCATTTAATAACACACTCACTCATCACTCAACAACTGAACGCTAATTCCCTAATGAAATGATGGAGTTGCAGTTGCTAGCCATGTCCATCTTGCAGTCTCCCCCTAGTCCTGACACGTGCGTGCGCTGTGAGTATCTTTTTTTTTTTTCCTTTTTTTTGTGTGTATAGTCCGAGCACGCATCAGTGCGTATGAGTAGTCTGCTGCGAAAAAATCTGGACAGTCGGGTCCCAAATCCTTCACCCTTTTCTTGTCCACATCTGACCGACGAAAAAATTGTTTCACGTAGAGAAACAATCAAGTTTTCCTTCGTCACAGTCGCCTTCCTTCCTTCACAGTCTCCGCTAGCCATCTTTTCTCTTCTCTGGAAGTAGTTACAGCTGTGGCGCGAATGCTTGCTGATGGGCGTGATTGATTCGATGAATTGTCCAATCACGCTAAGATTAAAAAATTGGAAAACAATGCCATTGGTCTGGGCGCACAGAGGTGCGAACTAGAAGGGAATTTTCATGCGCCAATGAAAAGCTGTCTTTACTCGTAAACAATAAAAAGTTTGATCGCTCTCATAGACTCCAGTATTACTGGCGCCCTTGACCTAGAGGAGGGCTTTATATCGAATGGCAAATTGTAAGTCTAGCCTGAAGTCGGACGCATTTAATGGTTGCTGGCAGTGTGGCGGTACCACTACACCATTGCACAAGTAAAAACATGATGTATTTTTGTTTATTTATTTCGTATTTGTTAGGTTTGATTGATTCATGGTTGATCTTGGTAGATATATAAAAGAGTCAATATTTCACGGGGGGGGGCGGTGCCCTAGCGCCCTCTATTGACCAGCTGCCACTGCCATGGAGCTTTGGAAAGACGTCTCCCTCAGGATGAAGTCAGACTTTCCATCTTGCGCCATCATCTGTTCAATGTGTCACTTTGTCCAATGCTTTAGTTTAATTTAGCTAATGGTAGCATGCAAAACTAAGATGGTGAACATTATAAACATTACAAATTCTTCACATCAGGATATTAGCATTATCATTGCATACATTTTAGCATGTTGATGTTAGCATTTAGCTCAACCAATTAGGATTTGGTCACCACATCTTAAACATATACAGACTTGTTACAAAGACTAAAACCTTAATTTTAATTCAAATAAAAAAGCTTCTAATGCTGTTTGCTATGACATGATACACATGCAGCATCCATATCCCAGCAAGAACTGACGTTATCCCTTTAAAGGTTTATTTCACACATTAGTCATATGATGAGGTCATGGTTGGACATGACAGATCAGCAGTCCTACACACAGTAACCAGCAGAAACGTATCAGAGACCTTTGTGCCCCAATCTGCTCATCCCTATAATAATTCTCGTGCGATAGCTTGGACTTAAACTGCGTGTCAGATCATTTGTGAGTGTGCAGGGACTATGGACTAATCCCTTCCCAAAGACCCCGCAGCTTTGCATTTAATTTTTCAGCCCCTCTGCCTTCATCTTTCTTTCCCTTTAACTCACTCTCTCCCTCCTCATGCCTACACACAGTGAGAAGCGAGAGCAGTGCTGTGGTAAGGATGTCTTTGGCTTTTCTTATCCATGTCCATAAGCTCATTTAAGACAATTAATCTGTCTGGATTTACAGGTTTTAATTTCCCTGGTTGAATACAGAGTGCAGAGACTGTAATACAGTAAATGCAGGTGATTTTCTGGGCTGCTCCTTTTGTTTGTTGCATGTCTCATACATATCTAACTCCCTGCTTCCTTTAGAGGCAGGACTACTGTAATCCTCTGTCACATCTCACAAGCGTTCCCACCGTCACACATACACACACACACACACAGGCACAAAAGGGCATGCACGCACTCTACACAAGCACATCTTTTCATATTCATCTCTCACAATAATAAAAAAAAAAAACATTTTTATTCAAAGCCAGAATCATCTTTTCATCTAAACCTGCTGCTGCTTTTACATCTCAGATCTGTTGGCCTCTATTTCTCATCAAAGAATCAAAAACTCTCTCTGAAAGCAGCACAGACCTGTGACATGAGTCACAGATTCACAGAAAACCCTATCAAACAACATGTGCGACCATGACGTCCATGTGAAGACCGGCCAAAGGTTCAACATCTTTATTTGGAAGCAGAGGTCACCCTCACTCCTTCACTCCATACCTGACAGGAATAGGGCTGGATGAGGGTGGATTAATTGGTGACGTCATGTATTCATGCTCTAGGAAAATGTCATCCTGTGTTGGAAGGATGTCATATTCGTTCCAGGAATAATTAAGCTGAAGTGAAACTACTCCAACTGGATGGTGTTATGTCTGGGCCTTTGCTTGCTTTGCTGCCTTCGGGTCTGTAGTGAAAGTAGGCTAATCTTTATTAATTAAACCAAACCCTCTTTACCTCATTTTAGCATTAGTCTCACTAGCGTTGTTGGCACTGGCATTAGAGGGGGAGTTGTGCTAATTGGAACAAGCAGAACTACTGTGTTGTTGTTTTGGAGATTTCTAAGGCTAAGATATACAAGGCTCCAGAGTCACAGAGGAATAATAAGCATGCACACTGATTTCAAACAGACTTCTTTGCATCCACAGCTCACATTAGCAGCTTACAGCACTTTTACAGTTATAGCTGCTTCTCCTACAGATGGAGGCTTGGTGTTTTATGTAAGGGTGCCTTGATTGTAGGGAACCCACTGGCTCATCTGGAGAGTTGCACCGCTGACTTTCTAGTCTCAACCCCCCTTCTTTTACCTCCAGGCTACACCTGATGTAACTCACCATTCATCTGACACCAACATGCCTGCAAGATGATCAGACTGTGACGTGATAGAGAAGAATGCATTAAAATGCAAGTACAGAGTGCAGTCATGGTGCACCCAAAAGCAGTCCGGACCACAGACACCCACATTTCTAACAAAGTGTACAGCAATTTCCAAAATAACTGGCCTAAGAGTCTACAGCCATGCTTGTGGCTCTGTGATGCTATACAGGCACAGTGGGTCTTTGATGGAAATGCTGATGTCAGCATGCTAACATGCTCATGATGGCAATATAAGTATGCAGATGTTTAGCAGGCAATGTTTGCCTTATTCATCATCTTAGCTTAGCTTGTTAGCTTCCGAACATTTACTCATTAGCACTAAACATAAAATGCAGCTGAGCATTTTGCTGGTATTCATAAACCAAAGTGTTGGACAAAGTAAAACTTTAAAGACTTTTGCACAAATACAAAAATGGTGCCAATGTTCTCATCTAATTCACAGCAAGAAAGTGGACAAGCATATTTCAGAAATGGGAATTGTACACAGTAGATAACAGATCAAGATATCGATGCTAACACCAGGAGGGGAAAAAAGACGGTTTGAATTCCACAAACAGACAGAAATACAGAACAAACGGACCACATACAGCCATCTGGTTGCATCTGATGTGGCAACATTAAAGCGAGACATGTGAGGGTCCACAGCTCTACTGCAGCCTCTGCTGTGAACCTCACACTCCCTCGGCGCTTTTGAACTCAGCCACCTAAAAAATAATGGACCACCTGCTGTCTTTCACGTTGGAAGCCAGTGACTGGACGAATTGAGTTTGTGGACCATTTCACTGTATGTGTGTGTTTGTCTGTTTGTGTGTATGCCCAAATCACATTTCCAATGAGTCTTTTTCAAGGAAGCACCGCCGGGATTTTGCTCCTTAATGGAGGTTAACAGAGTTAGGCCTAAGAGATGCCACTGGGATAGAGATGAGGCATGATAAATACTACAATACATCCATTACACACTCTCTCTCTCTCTCTCTCTCTCTCTCTCTCTCTCTCACACACACACACACACACACACACACACACACACACACACACACTCACACATTTACACCCTTCTGTTCATAATGGTACTCACACTATAGACGCTTTCAATTGACTATAATTTCTGCATCATTAGTTGTTTGGTGTGTGTGTGTGTGTGTGTGTTTTTTTTGTGTGTTTTTGTGTGTGTGTGTGTGTGTGTGTTAGCATGAATCTGGGTGCCATATCACCCTTGCTAGTGTGTTGATAGGTTCATTTGCATGCTGATTGATGGGCTTGTGTGCACATGCCTGCTATACGTGTTAATTAATCCATGTTCGCCAGTCACACTCCATCTGCAGAGTAGGCCTGTATATATATGCACATATACCGCCTCACCAACAATGTCTACCTAATGAGCATGTGCGTACGTGTGTGTGGGTGTGAGAGGCACTGATCGAACACAGTGAAGACAGAGTGTGTGGAGTATATCAGTGACGCAGAAGGGTTCATAATGTAAGTGTCATCTGGCCTTCTGCTCTGTTTGAATGTCACTGTGTGAGGTCAGGCTGACTGCACACACACTCACTCACACACACACACACACACACCCACACACACACACACACACACACACACACACACACACACACACACACACACACACACACACACACACACACACACAATGTTTTGGTCACTCTGAACAGTTTAGCTCCTCAAGCTTATGTAAGCACCTGTGTGCTACAGTCGGCACAGACAGGAATAGCCCTAATAAGGGGCTTAAACACAGCCACACAAACACACACACACTTCCAGATCTTTGAATGGGACTAAGCTTCTTTCTCCTATGAGAGAGTCATTAATGGAGTTGTTCTTTGGACTGAAAATCTTGCTTCTCTAAGTGATCCCTGCAATGTTCAATGATTGAATTAACACAATTTAATCGCATGTATAATTCCATAAAGTAGCTGCTTGTGGCCAGCCAGTAAAATATTAGCGTGACCCATCTCCGCTCTAGTACAGTCCTGCCCAGGGCAGCCTTTATGTAATGGACTTTCTGCAGCCTCATGAGTCGCTGGAGATTCTTCCCTTATTTGGCAAATGGCTGAGGATGACACAGCAAAAACACTGTCACCATGCTATGTCATTGCATGGCTATTTTAAGATGACATCCCCACTTGGCTTCTTATGAAGTGTCTAAGTGTTTCTCATAGTAAGGGTGCCTGCCTTCAATCTCATCTGTTTATAGCTTGCTAATCTGTTTTTCTGTGCAGGCCCGGAGTAACATCTTTAAAATTGTACTGAAGTTTAATAAATGACTGCGTACAAATGTAATCACTGTGGCTTTGTGTTGTTTGTGCAATTTGGGGCGCATATGATTTTGTGTGGAGATTAAAACAGAGCCGACTGATCATGCTGTACTGCATCCAGACAAGTCCAGACAGGACACACTGTAGTAGTGATGAGCTGGTTTTTGATTTTCATTTCTACAGGCTTGATGGTTAATCAACTGCATTACTTTTTGGGGTGGCCAATCAGATTCCAGGTGCAGGTGTCACCCCTGGCCACACCACAGACACTCCCTTCCATCCATGAAAGGAAAAAAAAAGACATTGTAATGATATTTGTGGCCTATAGCAGACCCTGACAAAAATTTTAGGGGGTTTATCGAGTTAGATTGCACCACACACTCTGCGAAGGCTGAAGACAACTTGGAAAAAATGCATTTAGAAGCCAGTGCAAGATTGTTTAGGAAACAAATATGCAGCCACATATATCCTGCATTTACACTGTAACACAACCAAAAAGGAAGTGGAGGTTTGTTCATTTTGGAGTAATAAGGGGAACTTTCCTCATGTGCAACAAGCTCATCAGCTGAGAAAAGCTGGACAGTCATATCAACTGCCAATCACGTGCTTACACGTCCTTGAGAAATCACAGACATGGCTTTAGCCAAGTTTCCAAGGGCCGAGGTTAGTCTGTTTTAATCATGCCGTACCATGCCAAGCCATGAACACATGCATTTCCACTGTGTCCTCACAGCAGGGGATAGGTGCACCAAGCCACCCTGCTGTCCTGCTTGATAGCACAGCAGGGCAGACTGCGTCCAACTTGGGACAGTCATCCCCCTCAGACAGGCTGTAATTCTCTCTGTGGTTTAAATGCTCTATTGTCTCACTAAATCTGTAGTGTTTTCAGCTTGGTTTTATCCCTATGTGTTCATACCTTTAGATTATCAGCCTGATTTTATTGTTTATTGAGCTACTCCTGGTGCAAACCAACTCTTTCCTGTTGCTGATCTTTCAAAGTAAAGGTTGTGAAGCAGATATAAGAAATGCAATACGCACAATAAAAATTGGCGAACACAACAAGATATGGACACATTTGGCAGTATTTGGCCCAGAGATCAGTTTTAAATAGTTCCGGGAGGAGCAAACTGCACAACCTCAGTGAGCTGAAAAAGAGCTGCAGGCAATGGGGCTCTTACTGCATAACCAGAACACCATCATGCTGTCCAGTTCTCATTTTGGCAGTATGACATGAATGGTCAATTTATCAAAAAAAACCTGCATGTTTTACGAACAATATTTCTGTAAGACAGGTGCACAATGAGCAATAAATTTATCAAAGCCAGCATTTCCCACATCTCAGGAAAACAAAAGAACACCCCAAAAGGATGTCTGGAGAATGAAAGCATTGAAGTTGACCGTAAGCTCGTAAGTTATTTTTGAATGATTCAACCCAGTTACTGCTTACTGCTCATTAAAATTAATCACAAAAACCAACAAAAGCAGCAAAACATACCCAATTTTCCTCTTTCTCCCGTTCTTTGTGGCCGTGGATTG
This sequence comes from Chaetodon trifasciatus, assembly GCA_037975065.1. Classification (NCBI taxonomy): domain Eukaryota; kingdom Metazoa; phylum Chordata; class Actinopteri; order Chaetodontiformes; family Chaetodontidae; genus Chaetodon; species Chaetodon trifasciatus. The sequence continues at coordinate 864,074 of JBBMOE010000029.1, forward strand.
CCACATATGAATGTAATCAAGGTCTCTAATACCACCCTCAGTTGGTCAGAATAAAGTGCCCAAAAATCAATTAAGTAGCTCAGAGTGTGAGTACTGGGTCACATGAAAAGTCTGTGAGAAACAGGATTAAATCCTGCATTGGCTTTTTTCATTTTACCTTCACGTTTACATTTTTCATTCTTTCCAGAAGATGATAAGTTAATTGTCTTTTGTTTCTACGTGCAATCCTGTGCGCACAGTAGTCCTGACATCTTGACAGTGCTGAGGTATGCAGAAAGGAAAGGTTAAGATGCAGGGATTGGGGGTGGGGTTGAGATGGGGGTGGGAGCTAGCCCTGTCGAATATGAAATGCTATCAAATTACCATGCTTCACATGTCTCAAATTAGCATACATCAGATCAAACAGCCCGAGACTCCTCAGTGATTATGCATCCAGGCGGATGTTCAGTTTCAACCCCATTTTATTCCCAATTATCATATCATTATCATAGCATTGCTCCTCAGCTGCTGTGTCGTCAATTTAGTCTACACTGCACTCAGGGGAGTGGTAGACACGGTGTTGCCAGACAGACTGTCTGCATATCTACCCATCTATCTATCTATCTATCTATCTATCTATCTATCTATCTATCTATCTAGACTTTGGCTTCATATCAGTGTTGCACAGAGGAAGGAAAAGGAAGGGAAACAGAAAGTAAAGGCAGTGAAAGAGCTCGATAAAAAGAAAGAGAAATTGATTCAGAGAATAAACACCAACAAGAAGTCATGCTGATATCTGTTGTGTTTCACTTTGCTGTCATGACGCTATAAACTCTAAAAAATCTTTTCCTCTGCTCCAGTTTGACCTTGGGGGATTCACAATTACTTCTCTGATGCAATGCAGGCGACACAATGGTCAAACACACAGTTCATCGCAGGTAAGACACATGCAATAAGGTGATATACGACATTTCCAAATAGAAATCTGTGTTTTCCTCATCTGTAGCCAGCGTTTTTGCTTTCTGGACTCTCCATCTTTGCTGAGTTTTTCATAGTCTTCTGGTGTGCTTGAACTGATGCATTCAAACATATCAAACATGTATTTGATGTGCAGATGATCTCTGGGAAGCTCTGTGCAAAAACATCACAGTAATGAGCGCCTAGCACAAACATGTAGACCAAATAAACAAAATCTAAATGAGCATCTTGCACATAAAAACTTTGAAGCTAAACTGGAGGAGCTGTGATTGAGTGGCTACAAAACTACATCTTGGAATTAAATGCCAGTTGTTTTGGTGAATTAAAAGTTCTAATATAGCTTTGGTGCTGTTAGGAAGTTGTGAATAATTTCAAAATTAAACCAGTGCAACGACATGCTCGCACCATCCTTGACTGTCAAAAACCACTCAACCTGTCAGAAGAGGGCCACAGCTCCTGTACCCACGGTGATGCACAGTGTTAATATAAGCGAACAAAGAAACTCTGAAAGCGCATCCTTGGAGGAGAATAAAGAATGTTTTAATAAAAGGACTCAGAGAGAGGAAATGGCGGGCTACGGAGAGCAGCGCTCCTCAGAGACAACGATTAACATTTGATTGGCTGTCATACAGTGAACTCCTGCCATGCTGTCAGGGCCCTTGGAGGAATTAATGTGTTCGATTGTTTAGGAATGAACAAGGGGGGAAAAAGGGAAAAAAACGAAGGGCGGAGTAACAAAAAAGAGAGGAGGGCGGAGAAGGACGAGAGGCAGGAGTGCATTAATTAGAGAAGAGAACACTGGCAAATACCTGTCAGCTCTTTTAACTCTTATTAAACCATATGGAGCATCACCATCCCCTTACCAGATCCCATTTACACTAAATGATGCAAGATACAATATCTGCTGGATTAGTGGGGAGACGGCAGAGTGCGAGAAGAAGACGAAAAAGAGAAAATGGAAACACAGAGAATAGGAAAGGACGAGACGTGGAGCAGGCTGAGACGGGACAAAACAGCAGAGGACAGGACCAGTTATATAATCTGCCCAGGACCCAGGGGGATCAGGGAGGCAGGGCGAGGTGTCAGCACAGCCCACAGCATGGCTTCACTGAGTCACGATCTCATCTTGTATTGTTATAGGTGCAGGTATATGAGGTCTGGTTTCCATCCTTACAATAAAGTTGCCTCCACTTATTTCTGACGTTCTTTTCCACACTTTTCTTCTCATAATATGTTATAAATCAGCATTCGTTGTGTTTTTGGTCACTTTGCATCTGCAGAGCAAACTGTAAACACACACTGACACATTATAACATTAAAACGTTGATATGCCCTGAGCTGTTTGTCTTTGGAGTCATGTTTGAGGCTCTGCTGTGTTCACCAGTTCACTAAGTGTGTCTGAAACAAGATTAATAAGAGCAGTGAAAGTGAACCAAAACAGTAAAGTTGTCTCTCATAAAAGTAAAACAGTGAGCTAAGAGATGCTAAAAAGGCTGCAGTTATATTATTATAAAGGTGTCATGACAGCCAGTGTCAAAACCAAGCACATTCGACAGTTTAATGTAATTTTAAATAGTGTCTTTAAGTGTTGCTATGGCATGTTTACAAGAGGTTATGTTGTCTTAGTTGATGTCAAGTTGTCAGAACAAAGAAATCTCAAACAGTTTTAACTTTGCCTTAAAAATGACATAAATGAGCGAATAACAATGAGAACAGTTATAAAGGTTCACACAGACTCCTTCATGTTCCTGACAGGTGTCATGTCGTGGTTATAAAGGTGTCATGTCTGTCTCAGCACGCCGCTTCAAATAAAGTATTAGCAAAAGTTTAGTGCAGCTTTAATTATTTGAGCTCCAGTGAGTAGTTGATATCAGCGAGCCTCAGCCGCTTTTGTTATGACAGAGAAACCAGTCAGATGTGTGAGTCAGAGCTGTAGCACATTCTGAATGGTTCATATGAAATTGGAAATTGAAAGTGAATTGAATTTCAAAATGTTGAATGGAGTTTTGACAAAACCTGAACTTTCCGTTCTCCATTACTGAGCATTGCATCACACTTTTGAGCTGTCTCATTGGACATAAATGCCTGTGTACACAAAAAGCACCAAGTGGTTAACGTACACAGGCATTAATCTTTTACAAAGAACCATGTATTTTCTAATGCACTTGCTCATGCTTGAGTTTCATGAAAGTTTAGAAAATGTCACTGCCAGACAACTGTGTACAAAAAATAAATGGGAAAATGGGCCGAAATACCTCCTTCTACTGACCAAATAGGATGGCTTAGAGTCAGTTAATCATGATCCTCATAAATTTCGTGCTTAGGATTGTTCTTTTCCTTCATGGTGTGGCCTCCAGGCCACTCATGACTATAATATAACATGGTGTCAGAACATACAAGCCTTGTGATGTACCTTCTGTAACAAACCTACAATTGTGACGCAGTTGTCTACTGTTACGCTATGTGTCAGATCAAGCCAGGGTTCCATCTGACACCTTTGCGTGGGTCTCCCACTACTGCTGTCTCTAAATCAATGGCACCTGAAGGGATCCCACTGTGAAAAGAATGAATGAGTGAAGGAATGTGAGGAGGAGAAATGCAGCTCGCAGTGGCGGCTGACAGGTGAGAGCAAGGTTGTGTTAGCAGGAATGAGAATGGAAGGAGCAAAGAGGGAAATCAATGAAGAGGTGTGGGGGGTTGAGTATCATGTGTTCTTCATCAAGGGTATCCATTTATGGCACTATAAACTGAAATGATTTAAAAACCTGAAAAATTCAGCATGCTTTTCATGGATTTGCAGGAGAATTGGATGAAAGGCTGTGCAGACTTTGCCTTTGGTTTGGAAACAGCGAGCTTTCATCTAAAACATGCCAAGAACACATGCAGACATGTCAGAATATGTCACCATCATTCATGATAGACTGCAGTGTCTATAAAAAAAAATAATCTGTCCCATTTGTCCCCAAACAGCATTACTGGTTATATAACTCATGTGTCAGCAACGTATGTTATTAGCTGCATTTCATTTTTTTGGTCCTGTTGTGACAATAGACCAAGAGGGAGACAAAGCACTGAAACAGCATTTGAGTAAAAGTGAGTGATATTAGATACATTATTCATTTGATATGAGGTGAATATTTCATGACCTGCGAGTAGAAACTGCCCCAAGATTATTCCAGAGTCTGGGTCAAAACTCGGTGGAAATTAGCCAAGCCTGAACCAGAAAATCGCATCTGCCGGTGTGCTCTCTGTGTTACTGTAAATCTTATCCGGACGTTTTGGGGAACGCGCTCGCTGCTCTCATCTCAGCAACGGCATACAAGCTCCTACCTCCAGTGATGTTGGATCCACTGAGCTACTGAATAAAATATACCGCATATTGGCAATTTATGATGTGGTTATTTTGTTGCTGGAGCATCCAAAGCCCTTCAGTTGCTTCTCTCGCTTCGGCCTTGGTAATAAACAGCTCTACAGTACATCTGGAACACAGGCATCACTGAAGACAGATGCAATGCGCCAATTTGTACTCACTGTAACAGCGTGATTCATGGTGTCTGTTTGCCCACTTCAAGGGCCCCCAAGTCCTATGGAACAGGCTGTGTTTCTTTTCAATAGAGCAATAATGCTGTCTCTAAGCTTTTTTTCAGAATCACTCAAACACCAAGACAGCTAAAACAGCACAGTACCATTCCAGCGTATTATTTATTCAATTTCCATTTCCTGCTGAGGGACAAATTGACTGCTATAGTTTTGCATTGTGCTGAATATTCTTGGAAGCTGCAATGAAATGAAAGGTTAATGAAAGATTTCTATCTACTGAGGCTATTGACATCCCTGATGACCTCAGGGATAAGCCTGTAGTGATTTGGCCAACCTGGAATGAAAGTGAAAATGTTCAATTTAGCAGCAAAGTGCGCTGGCTGTGAATGCTGTTCCAGCGCTGTTATGTTTTTTCAGCAGAGTCAAAATAATGTGACAGGGTTGGAGATGATAAAATATTTATTTCCTTCTCAAGGCCCGACTTCTCACTCTGCCTCTCCTCCCAGTCTGAAGCGAAAAAATTCACACCTTTTGATCGTAACTTCAATTCAACATGAAGCTTTTCTCGCAGTAAAAGCGAGACCGCGGCGCTGTGTGCTGCTAGTATCCACTGACACTAACATAATGCAATTACAGCTCAGCATGGTGCACCTGCAGCCTCGATATGTATGACTGTCTGTCTGCTTATACCGGCTTCCATGGCAACTGGTGAGCTTTAGGAGAAGCTAATGAGCATCATGCACATCAGAGACGGACAACGGAAACGTTAACCTCCTGTTTCCTGGTGATGCAGAAACACAGTGAAGACTTTGCACGGAGCGCTAAGTGTCAAGAAGGAAGACAACAGCGAAAAGGAGCGGAACTTAAATTGAGGGTGAAAATTGGATTATTGCTTCTTCTTCTTCATTTTGGCAGATGTGCTTATTAGTGGGTCACTTGGGTCACTGAGAAAATTGCTACCACTCTCATGTCTGTACACTAAATATGATGCCAGCAGGGAGTTAGCTTAGCTGAGCATATACAGTCATAGAAAAAATTATTAGACCACCCTTGTTTTCTTCAATTTCTTGTTCATTTTAATGCCTGGTACAACTAAAGGTACATTTGTTTGGACAAATATAATGATAACAACAAAAATAGCTCATAAGAGTTTAATTTAAGAGCTGATATCTCGCCATTTTGAGTTTGATGATGTTCCACAGGTTTTCAATTGGATTTAGATCTGGTGATTGAGCAGGCCAAGGCATGGTTCAAATGTTCTGGTTCTCCATCCAGGCTTTAACTGATCTTGCCGTGTGGCAAGGGGCATTGTCTTGTTGGAAAATCCAGTCATTTGAGGCAGGAAAGAGTATATCAGCTGATGGAAGAAGACTGTTTTCAGTAGCCCTGTACGTGACCTGGTTCATTCGCCCTTCATACAATTGCATTTGCCCTGTTCCACCCATACTGAAACAACCCCAGATCATCACTGATCCACCCCCATGTTTTACTGTAGGGGCAAGACAGTCTGGTTTGTAGGCTTCTCCAGGCTTCCTCCGAACCAGTAAGTTGGCTGGAGTGGGCATCAACTCAAAATTGGATTCACCACTGAAGAGAACCTCAGCCCAATCATCAACAGTCCAATCCTTGTGATCCCTAGCAAAGAGTAACCGGGCCTTCCTCTGCCTTTCATTGATGAAGGGCTTCTTCCGTGCCCTGTGTGACTTCAGACCAGCTGCAAGCAGTCGGTTTCGAACTGTCCTTGCTGAACAAGTCACATTTCTCTACAGTGCCCACTCATTTTTAAGGTCCCTGGAGGTCTGACAACAATTCCTGACACAGGAACGGATGAGTGCACGGTCCTCTTGCGGGGTAGAAAGACGTTTCCTGCCTCGACCAGCTAGCAATTTGGTAGTACCATGTTCGGCTTGCTTTTTCTTGGTGTAATGAAAGGCTGTCTTGGAGATCTTCAGTTTTTTGGCTACCTGTCTCTCACTCATGCCAATTTCCAGCAGTGCCAAAATGGCTGCCTTTGTGGCTTCACATAATTCTTTTGTTTTAGGCATTATGTGAGAGCTGATAACTTCTGAGTTGTGCTATGGCTTGAATGTAAGCAGGAAACCACTCTAGGCCTTTGCATGTGCAGTGCTGCTTATGGCATGAAATGGCCTCTTATATACCCTGGGAAATTCCCAGGGTATATAAGACATGCTTAAGCTTAATTGTATTCCCAGTGGGAATACAATTAAGCTTAAGCATGTCAAATAGGACATAAAGTATTATGGTATTGGTATGGTAAAGTATTATCAGCTGCATTTTTTGTCGTGTTCATTGTATTCTTCAGGTAATATACCTTTAGTGGTATCAGGCATTAAAATTAACAAGAAGTTGAAGAAAACAAGGCTGGTCTAATAAATTTTTCCATGACTGTAGACTTGAAACAAACAGTAAGCCTGGCTGTGTCCCCAGGTCACAAAGTCTGCCTAGCAGCACCTGACGGCTCATAAAGTCACACGTAACATGTGTGAAAAGAGTTTGTGATTGGCTGAGATGGGGTCAGAATGGCTCAGTAAGACTTTTCTAGGGGGTCAGTGTTGATTTAAAAATGAGAACACTGATCTTGCCTTGTTTCAATGTTGAGACATTTCTGATGTTATCATTCCCAACATGTTAAATATCCATGTTTTTCATGCCCCTCAGTGTGTCATACAGACACAAAGCTACTAGAGGTCTTAAACAGGATCCATAATTTTTTGGGGGGTCTGAACCTATAAAGACCTGGAAACCTAAAGTCAGGGTTGAGTTATCTTAGCTTAAATCTGTTAATTAACTTACATAGCACAATTGAGTTACACCACGTATGTCACGTCACAGATGTAATGTCAAGCTAACCAGCTGCTGGCTGTTGCCTTGTATTTAGTTTCAGACATGACAGTGGTATTAATCATCTCATCTAAGTCTTGGCAAAAAGTGCCTTTCCCTACAATATTTATTAAAAAAAGCATCAGCCCTGAATTCAACTGTGGAGACATTTTCTATTCACGTGCTGCCTTCTACTCTGAAGATACTGGGTGAATTGTCAATGCCTCGCTCTTTATTGGAGGCCATGCATTTCCCAGTCACCATGGAGATTTATCCACAAGGGAAATGAATTGCATCAGATTTAAAGTGTCCACCAAGCTCGACTTCTCAAACTACTCCGTTGCTCTAAAATCCATTATTTATGGTGCCAGATCACACTGAGATCACACTAAATTCTCAATATTGCATGACAGGCCTCTTGTGCTGTGCATCTTATAAATGGAGCAAAATCACTTTAAATGAGCTCACGTCTCACATTTTCTCCGAGGTCTGAATTAGTTTTGGGTAAAGTGCACCCCTGTCTGGCTGTTTGATCGGTGCTTTATTTTGCTCATTTTGATTATCTTTTTTTTTTTTTTTTTTTTTTATGAATCCTTTTGTGCTCATGTTCCTTGTGAGACAGGAATCTCAATTTGAATTGAACCACCTGATGAAATAATGAAAGCAAACAAGAGGAGGAGGAGGAGGAGGAGGAGGAGAAGGGAGGGCTAGAAGATGGAAAGATATTACAAAAGAGTGACTCAGTCCCTTTGCTCATGCCAGCTGGGTTGCAGTCTGTCTGACGGATTGGTTTTGGTTCAATAGAGGCTTGACTGGTACATTAGAGCTTGATGAACAGGTCGTTGGAGCTATCAGCTGATCTGATCCACAGGCCAAACTATTCTGGGTGGTTGTGTCTTATCTTTACAACGTGGAAATAGAACACAGTCGATAGCCTGTACAGGAATAGCTATCCATTCTGTGCGTCTCGCATCTGGATCTGCGTCAAACCCAGTGTGTGCTTTGTGTACGTGTGTGACGGTTGTTTACAGACTTGCAAACGAACATTGATTCCGAACTGTCTGCCCCAACAATCAGTTACCAGCTTGCACAATAAGAGGACTGTCAAGCAGTGAGAGGGAGAGAGAGACACAGAGATAATGACGGAGCGTATTAAGGCTCCAAATTAAAAGCCTGACCCTTTCCGCTCGCCATCACCTTATCTTTGATCGACCAACTTAAAGTGTTTCTGTTTCTAAATCACACAACTGCTCACACTGAAGGGAGAGGACAGGTTCCAGCGCCAGCCACAAAGGGACGTGCTTAAAAAGGAGTGTCATCATCCTCTTTCATTCAAGTTGTGTCATTATCCTGAGCTGGTAATAATGTGTAGACTAATGAGATTCAATGACCTGAAGGAAATGATCAGAGTACATTTCAATTATTTCAATACTTTGCCTGACTTTTACTGACAGTTGTTGCGACTCAGGCCATCAGTTATGATAATGATAACATATTTTGGGCTGTAACTAATCATTAGTTTCATTATTAATCCAGTCTGATTAATTGAGTCTCGAGTGTCAGAAAATTGACAAAAAAATCAGATTTTCCACAGCACAAAGTATCATATTCATGCTGCTTGTTTTGTCCAACCAACCATCCAGATCCCAGAGATATTCACGGACTGTCATACATAAGAAAAAGCATGAAAGCCTCACATTTTACATTACATTACATCCATTAAACGTGATAAAGACATCTCAGTGTTTATCGAGATGTTGGAATGCAGTAATGTCGCTAACAACGGAGCAACAAACACGTTCATGTTCATGGTGTGATTTCGGTCTAAGCATGTGATATTTGTACATAAGCACATAATAATTAAGTGTTTTCTGGTTTTTACAAATGTATGTTAAGTATGTTAAATATAAAAGCACAGCTGAGATGACGAGGCTTCAGCAAGGCACAACCATATTTTGAGATAATTCTAATAGTTTTGGAGATACAGTATGTGGACACATTTGTAGTGGTTGTGCCTGCAGAGGTCTGCCCTCTCTGAGTACCCTATGGATGTGGCCAAATTCTGAGAGGTACAGAACTACACTGGTGAATACAATGCTCTTGCAACCGATGGCCAGAGTGACAAAAACAAAAGTTATAATAAATCGCAGCTTTACTGAAACGTTTCACGAGGCAGTTCAGTTTTTAAAGACATGATTATCCACAAATTACTCAGTGTTAGGAAATCATTGGCAACTGCACCGCACTGGATCACTGTCACAAAAGTGCACATGTGATAATGCATGTAAGATTTAGAAGTTAAGAACTTAGATCATGTATTTAATTGAATAATTATAAATTTACAATGTTTACACAGTTAGCTGCTTACATGTTTGCAAAATTAGATATTTACATGCTTACAATCTACCTCTCCTTTACCTCTGCGTAGATCCTCTTTTCCTCTGATTAGTTTAGTCACATGTGGGAACAAAGGAGTGGTGTTACTGATGAGGTGTGGAGAAGAGTAAAGCGCTGCTTGAGTTGTCTGTTTCCATCCTGCTGTTTCTTCTTTTCAAGAGTGATCAACCAACACATATTGAACCTACTCTTTAAATACATAACAGACCACTGGTCATGGATAAATACCTGGATATTACTATTTCACACACCACTGAAAAGAAAATAGAATTATACTGCAAAAAACACAGCGTTGCAGTGTTTTCAATGTGAGGTTCAACACACCTCTGCAATCATGTTCAATAACCTCTGAGAGTGAGACTCAATAGTTCGTATTTTTCCCTGAGGTCTCTCTTTCATACCAAAGCTGAGCAGTGTCATTAAACCCAGTGTGGGAGCAGCCAGGTTGTCTAATCCATGTTGACCCATTCATACCAAAGGCAAGTGTGGTGAAGCAGGGACTCATGAGAAATCCACCTGGTTATGGGAGAAGCTTGCTGACAGCTAATTAGGAGACACACTCATATTGTATATCAGTCTTAACTTAGCTCTAATTTGTTGCTTCTTGTGTGTGGGAAAGACTTCCAGTCAGTGACCTTACTGGATAGCATTCATTGGTTTTAATAATACGAGTCTTTGAGATCTCAATTAGCGCAGATAAAGCCACCTGATTTAATTACAGGCTGATAATCTGAGTGCGTGATTATATAAAAATCCTCTCCTACTCACTGCTTATGGTGAAAAAAGCCTGCAGAAATTCAAGTGAAGGTAGATTTTGTATTTTTAATAACATCTGATTAAAAAAGGAAACTTAAAATGGATTGTGATAAAATGACTTTTCACCTTTCCATATCTCTTCTCCCTCTGGTCAGGATTTAAGCCATGAATATACATTTTTTAGATGTTTGGGCGTTACCCTCTGCCCCTCCGCCTCTTCCCAATTATTTGGGAAACCTCCATCATTGTGGGGGCGCATGAACATTACACAGCATGAGAGGAACTCTCCCCTCATCTCTGCCCACAAACTCCCCATGCAGCGGACACCATATGCCACGTATACACACACACACACACACAAATGTGCACAGGCTACACCCTGGGGTTTGGTGCTTAAGTGCAATTTTCTCAGCATCAAGATAAGCTTTCTGTCTTGTCGTTGCCATAACAACACAACGTGGTGACCGGGCAGCAAGGGAAGAGTAATGAGGTGTCACGATACCACCGCAGGTTACCGGTGACCCATGACACCGGGGGCCAGTGAGAACACGGGCACTAAGGAAAACAAGGGCCTGCAGTAATCACCCCTCTGAACCTAATCTCACGCCTGGCTGTTTAAACCCCTCTAACTGTATTTGGGAACACACAGGAGCCAGCAGGGTATGAGACAGACCAAACAGAGAGGCACGAAGTGGATGGGAGAGGATCAAATGAGGAAAAAGTTGCCACTCACCTCAGTGTTTTGACATCTCTTCTCGTTTGAAGAATTTCTCCACTGTCTGTAGTGCCGACAGCTGCAGCAATGGGGAAATATGTTTTCGAGTCTTGGAGCAAAAAGTTTGACATGTTGGGAAATATGCTCTCCGTTAAATAGGCCATAGCCTACAGCTTAGGCCATAGCCTACAGCTTAGCTTAGCATAAAGGCTGGAAATAGGAAGAAACAGGTCACATGGTGACAAAGTCTGTAGAACTCACTAATTAACACATTATTTCTCATTAAACTGAAAGGTAGAAACAATTTGCCCTTTTTGGACTACTTGGAGTGGAGACTTCAGGAAGTTACTGGTTGTGGCAAAGACACAGTCCAGCCCATAAACTGGCAAAGTGGAAAATTGTAGGTTGCCCAAACTTATTGAACCATTCGCGACCAAGCTAGCACGCTTGCTAACTGACAGTGTTTTTCTGTCTTCAGTTACTCTTCATTGAATGAAATGATGCACAAAGATGATAAATGCCAGGGGGAGTACACGTCAGGGGAAATAGAGAAAGAAGCTTGAAGAGCTTTTGTAACAATGGCTCTAACATGTTCCTGGCTAGTTTCTTGGACTACTTTTTGTGAAGACAACCTCAGTGTTCCCTTGTATTTGCTGCATGTTCCTCAGCTGCAACGAAAGCCCCAGCCAGTCAGTGTCTCATTGGAACTTCAAAGCAGGTTTGGCATAAAAAAGGTGACACACTTAGACACACGCTCACTCTGCAGCGTGACAAATCCGCCACAGAGACGCAGCTTCGGTAAAAGGGGACGAGTGTTGATGCAGCTGGTGATGAAATGAAATTCAGACACCCTGATGATGTACAGAACCTGGAGTGATTCTTGCTCTTTTTTGTGTGGATGCAGGCTCCCCCGCCCCCTCTCGCTCCTTCAGCTACTGTATCTGGGTCAGGGTGATAGACAGACAGAGAAGGAGCAGGGTGACTCACAACTGTTTTTGGTGTTTGAACAGCCATGTGTGTAAATATATGTACAGTATCTGTCTATGGAAACTGTCCACTCCTGTCCTGTCAGGGTGGACAGAGCTCAGCGCTCCTGTGACACACTTCTTGCTGGAAACACGGTTTTTCACAGTCCTCGTCCTCTCAGGATTTGTTGCACGTCTGCAGGAATCCAACGGGATGCAAACTGTGTATCTGAATCCACTGCATGTGTGTTGGTGTGTGTGTAAATTCACAGCGTATTTGACAAACCCTTTGGCTGATAGATAAATAGAAAATGCTCTGCAAGATGTCCAGCAGTCATCAATAACACAATGATGTGCTGTGACAGATATCAGCAAATGTAGTTGGTATGATTGCCTGAAGCGATGATGATAGCTGCACATCCAAATGAAAGTTGAAACAACACATTTCTCCACAGCTGCCTCCTTCATCACATTAGGACCCACAAATCACACTGAAAGCATATCAAAACAGTTCCCACTGCTGTTCAAATATCAGCTTTTCCTTTCTCATAAATCCCTGTTCTGAATATTTTCTGCTGTGATGCGTTGAAGGTGAACATCTGTATCGCTTGCTGATTTTTTCAAGGTTTTAAAGTCATTCATCATCCAAAATCTATTATTTGAGTAGAAAACACTCAGCCCTGGGGGTTTGAAAGTCGGCTGTTAAAGTTTGTATTTTTATTATTCATGGCCAATAGAGACTGTGGGGTCTTCCTGGACATTGCTATGATCTAGACCCTGCAAGAAAACCACCACGGCACTGTAGTCCTTCGACCTAGCCTGTCAGTCTTTGAGGCTGTGTTCGATTGTAAATTTGGCATCGTGGTCCGGCTGGGTTCACTAGGAGCTAGCACATGAAGCTAGGTAGGGTAGGTTTTTTTTTAAGTGTGATAATTAGGCCTGCTATGACATGTTGCCTTGGTTCTCAAGACATCTAAAACTGTGTCAGCTTTGTATTAAAAATTACACAACTGACTGAAAGACACTTAAAGATAACAGTCATAGATATTGATAAAGATGCTTTCATGATCTTAGCAGTTGTCAGGTCAGTCTTACGCCGGAATGAGACCACATGATATTTTTGTGTTTGACAATGGTCATTGTGTCAGATCACACCATACCATACCTCTTGCCATGTTTTCGTCAGTTGACTGGTAGGACTACATGTATGACCCTGACCAATCACAGCATGTCTTATTTGTTGTCCCATCTGACAGCAGCAACTTCAGCATCCCTCCTCCTCTTGACTGCGCTCTGGAGAGAGTGGCTGATTGGTAAAAGCTTAGGAAGGAGATGTCACACTCAGCGTGCCAAGACAGAAAAATTCTGCCATGCTAGTCTTTTCGTCAGGTCGTCCCAGACGCTGCATGACAGGTCTAGTATATCACACTTCACAGGTATGGACGGCCGATTGTCGTTAATGATCGGCCATGATGCTGATAATTTGTCACCTACGACAAAGTCTGGCTCAATTTGTGTAGTCTGATCCCAGCATTATGCACAACTCAACAAAATAAAGTCAGTTTAGATTCATAGCTGTGAACTTTATTAGGTTTTAGCAATATAACTCACTGCCTAGTCTTTCATCTATATAGGACTGTTTGAGCGATATGCCTTGGAGTTTGCATTACATAAGAATCCAAACAAATGTTGGTGAAATGCTGATAGAAAAGCTCTGGTGTATAATGTGTGCGAGCCAATGCACCTGCTTGCCTGCATGCTTGACATCATCATTGGGCCGTGCATGAAGATTGGCACCGCTTGGATCTATTGTACCCAGTGTGAATCTGAGCTGACTTCAGCTGCTGTTCTCTGTCAACGAAAAAAACATTCACAGCCACCTGTCAAGCCTACAGGGCTGAGCGTTTTGGTGAGCATTACTTTAACTGCTTAAAATACTCAGCAGACTATTGACAGAGGGGGCTGTGGAGGAGGAGGAGTGCACTGTGACTGACAGCAGAAAAATAATATTGCAAAAGCGATATTTAAGCTGCTTTTGGAAATTGTGTCTCACGCTCAAATGACAGATTTTAGGTGCAGTACCACCATGAGGAAAGTAAGAATGTAGGCCTCAAAATGTGTGTCTTTAGATCATACACAGGTTGCAGATCATTGTGCTTTCTAACTAGATGACAACAGGTGAGCAAGCTTGAATTCCCAGATGATTCCTTGTGCACATGTAGCAATGTTCTTGTAGTAATTCAATCTTGTGTTAGCCTCGTCCTCCTGTGTGGCACTATCATGCAGTATCTGTCAACATGAATTCTGTGAGTGCGTGTATCCAGATAAAAACCTTCCAGGGAAACATGACCCCTAAAATAAAAGTGAATATTTACAATTTAGCAGCATGTGGGTTGGCCTGTGAGTCAAGAGTTCACGCAGTGATAATAGAGTCATTAGTATTTCGCTTATTGTGGATTAATTGAATACTAATTATGTTGATACCATCTTTGTGTGTTTCAGTGATTCTTTGTCACCCTCTGCTTCCTGTGAGCTCAATCCTCCCACCTTTGATCGCTCCTCCTCTCCTGTCCTCGTTCTCTTTATCCTCTGCTGTCTTTTGTTCCCATGTATCCTTGTGAGTCATCTGAATCAGAGATGATGTTCTCTTTCTCTCCCTCTCTCACTGCATTATTGATCAGAGCAATCTAAGCAGACTCAACCTCGTGACGGTAGCACACACACACACACACACACACACACACACACACACACACACACACATACACACACACACACACACACACAGTGCAGTTTGAATCGCCACTCCTCCTCCTAGTCTTGATTTCTGTTAGATAAGACCATTAACTGAGCCAAGAAAGGCAGAAAAGTGTAAAAGGTTCTCTCTGTACAGTGCAGTGTAACACCATCTCACCATTTCATGTGTGTGGAGGTGTGTAGATGTGTGTGTATATGTGAAACTGTTAGTGGATACCTGGCGGATGTCTATAATTCAACACTAGATTACATCCAGATCTGCTTCAACTGCTTTCAGTAAGGGAGAAAATCAATTTCATTGTCCTCGACTGTAATGAAATGGTTGGAAGTGTGTTTGATTTCAGGGGACCACAGAGCAGCATTTTACTGTGACACTGTCAGGTATGGATGCTGCCATATTTTAGAGTGTTTCTTTACTTGGATGTTTTTTGGGGTGATGGAAGGGCACCATGTTGACTAAGATGCATGTGCAGCACAGCCTGTAAGGGGCTTTGATAATTGCAGGATGAGCATGCAGCAGATGGGTAGAAAACATGTTACCACTATGTCATGACAGCTTATTGGACAATTTGAGAATATAGAAATCAAGCAACTTACTGGAAAAAAAAAAAAAAGAATTAGTTCTGGTTAGCTAACATGGTGTGGACTTCCATTGAGACACGACAGCTAGTAGCAGCGCTAAAGTTACACAAGACAAAACCACACACAGCTGCACAGGTAGTGAAAACATCTCTAAACATCAACCAGCAGCACGGATTAAAGAAGTCCCCCACACATAAGAAGCGTTAGCATTAACATTTGTGTTAGCATGAAAGTTAAGAGCACATACCCTCCTCGTCCTGGATATTATAATAATGATGGCAGTGTGAAGGAAAATTCAGCTTTTTTTTTTTTTTGAAAATGCACCCGATATTGATGTGTCACATCAGTGCAAAGACTCATATTAGATGACGGCAGTGTGTGCAGGCAAAACTTCAGGCGCTCCAAACTGCGTCAATGCAGGATTTAGTAAGTGTTATTTATCAACCACACGGGATCACAAAAAGAGACTCTGCACACCTCTTTTGTTTGTTTTCACTGAAAATTCTGAAGTGAAATAAAGAGATGCATTTTCTATGAAAAACATCAGTCAGGACCTCTATTAGCTGTCACCAAGTGCCACACTGAAACGATACTCACATGTCAAACTGATTACAGTGCTTTAAGTAAATGATGCGTTACAGTTTAATATGCTACATAACAAAACACAATGATACCACAGTATTTCTACATGGTGATATTGCCACATTCACTGAGGTAAAGGACGTGAATACCTCCTCCAGCTTTGAAAGCGGCCAATAGCTGCCTTACAAGGAAAAGCAGTACTGGCTGAGAGAACAAGGAAACTTCACTGATGTCTGGACGTTCACCAAGCTTGTCAGCTGCTGTCTCGAAAATTCTCTTGGTCACCAGCCATCACCAACTTGTGATTCTGTCAGTGAATGTTTTGGCCTGCCAAGAAAGTGAGTAATGGTGGTCATATCGTTTTAGATGGGCTATAACTCAAAAGACTCAAATGCATCCCAAAAATAATGCAGGGGAACTTTCAGGATGCTTCTTTGAAGCTGAAGTCGCGGTTCTTCAGCGTTCCTTCTGAGCAATGCGACCAAATCAAAAAATTGGTTTACCCAAATTACCAAAACAACAAACAAAGAAAAAACAAACAAACACAGCTTGTAGAGATTTCTTTGGCAAACTGCTGACAATGTGTTCTGTGGAATATTTCCAATGCTTTGAGCATTGGAAATGACAATTTCAATTGTATTAAGATGGAGGCAGAAATCTCAAAACCTGAGCACATAAAACCACAACTGTTTGCATGGGCGGATACCAATAAAGGAGTACAGTAAGTGAGAAAATGTGTTGTTTTGTTTCACACAAAAATCTTACTAGATGAAGATGGTTCAGTAATTATCACATGACCCATATATGATATTCTGTTTACTGGTGAAGGCCTGGAAAAGGTCATCAATGCACATTCAAGCTGAACCTCTTTTGTGATTTGAGTGAACTTGCCCTTTAATACTTGATAAAACATGATAGATGATATTTTGCCAGAACGCTGAAAAATACACTGTATGCTTGGTCCAAGTTTGCAGCTGCATATCACAACATAGTTGCATGGTTGCAGTGTGAATGCACTATTAGTGTGTGTGTGTGTGTGTGTGTGTGTGTGTGTGTGTGTGTGTGTGTGTGTGTTTAATTGCTGTAATGCTTCCTCATTTCAAGCTACAGTGGAGGGACTCCTGCCAGTGTGGTAGGAGGTTATTAGCTTCAGGAACAATATCATCACAGATGCAGTGCCAAGCTCTGCTTTTTGATCACAACCAATCAAAAATACATTAGTCACACATACACTCCCATGATCACACACACACATGGTCACAGTTGCACATTTAACTAGGCATCTGGATCAGAATTCACAATAAAAATTTTCTGGATCATGTTTGAGTAAAATGTTTTATGCTCGATTTGACACATTTCAGAGCACCAGACTGTCAGCCTTTGTTGTGATGCGGCTTCACCACCAAATATTCCATTAACCTTATCAATGCTGAAATGTGTGCTGTAATAAGACTATAAGGCAATGAAGACATCAAAGAGGAAGCTGTTGGCAGTGATAGCAAAGCCCTCAGAGTAGAACTGTGGTGGCAGGATGATTATATTACTGTGGAAATACATCTCAGAATCAACACTGGCATGTGGATAATAGAGCAAACACAGGGCAGAAGGTCAGCGCAACAGAAC
Organism: Chaetodon trifasciatus; assembly: GCA_037975065.1. Lineage (NCBI taxonomy): Eukaryota > Metazoa > Chordata > Actinopteri > Chaetodontiformes > Chaetodontidae > Chaetodon > Chaetodon trifasciatus. Next base: position 881,789 of record JBBMOE010000029.1, read on the forward strand.
AAAACACACACAGGAAGCAAGAAAAATGACATTTGGCCACAAAGGCTATCTGGACCTACAGGGGTGTGTGATATCAACATAAGGTCATTGTCTCTCTGTGGCTTTTTAGGTTAGAGAGGAGGAGGTATGCTGACATTTATCTCTACATTGGTATCAGTAAAAGGCAAAAAATAAATAAATAAAATTTAAAAAATATATACAAATAACTAATATGTTGTTATTTAAAAGAGCCCAGCTCAGCTTCTGTGTCTTTGTGCATCTGCATTTAAATCATCCATCAGCCCTAAAAAGGTAGGTAAAGACTGACTGTGTGCACGCTCTTTGCAGTGACGGTGTCTGGCTGGTGTTCATAATTCAACAAGGAGTTTTTTTTGGTAATGATGCTCTAACCCAGACAAAAGCACAGATGAGGGGGAGTCATCATCTGCAGAGCTTTCCCCATAACTACACCCCCTCATCCAGCCGTCCGCACAATTACACCTCCCTCTCACTTCACCTCCCCTCCCCCCTCTTTTTCTTTATTCCCTTTTCCCTACAGTACAGCTTCTCTTTCATCTTACTTTCATCTTCCTCCCTCATTCTCTTACCCCCCACCCTGGCCTTGATTCAGTTGTCGTCTGCGTCTTCTCCACCTCAGACCCTGATTCATCACTGGCTTTATCCTCCCTCCATCATCACTTCAGGATCATCCATCCTTCTCCTCCTCTCCTCCAGTGTCTCCCTTTCTATTCTGTGCTGTTTCAGCCCCTCACCCTCTCTTACTTCCCCCTCTCTCTCTTTCTTCCTTCTTCTTGCTCTATAGGGGCCTTAAGGCTGCCAGTCTGTCTTGCTGCTGAGTGCACACACACATGCCCAAACATGAACATACACACACCTCCCCAGGGTGTGTTGGACTTGGATCTGTCCTGCTGTGGTACCGATCTGCTCACCAAGGTGAGGGGGCGTCTGTCCATGTTTCATCACTCTGCCCACTCAGCTGAGAGGGTGAAGTTCTGGTTATCTGGCAACTCACCTAGGTTCTAGGTTGCCAGTTTGGGTGTGGTCATCACCATTAGTGTAAAGGAAAGTTGATATTTGATTATGCAAAAAGGTCTTAGCAAAAATTCTTAATAGGCTGGAATGGTAGCAGCTTTCGTTAAAAACAATGACAGCTTGCTGCTAATTTTCATTTTGACATAGTCTTATTTAAGTTAAGCTGCTCACAGATATACAGGACAATAGTAATTTCAACCATGCACCATCATTTGTATTGTGCTGCGCCAGCCAAGGCTGAACAGAATCTGCATAACTTATAATTGAACAGGTAAAAGTGAATGCTGGAAATACAGGAGGAGTTTTTATCAGTAGGAAAATGCCAGTCAGAATTTCACAGGACCACACTGCATGACTGGAGGTTGTCTATGTAATTGGAGAAGAGCCAATATGGTCTGAAATATCTGTGAACAATAGCAAGAACAAGACAACAAGTGTACAGCCATGCTGGCGTCTCTGTGAGGCAGTACAGCAGTGCTTTGAGCTTAACGCTAATATGTTGATGTAATCTTTACCATGATCACGATCGTACTTTAGCTTATTTGCATGCCAATTAATGCTTAACACAACGTAGGCCTGCAGCTGGGACTGATGGGAAGGCATTATGTTTGCAAATACTTAGTCATAAACCAAAGTATATGAAAAGGCAGGGGATGACCAGAGGTACTGCAATTCATCCTGATGGGAACATGAGTATGTCTACCAAATGTTACAGAATTAGATGTGGATGTTCCCCTTAAAACCACAAATTTCAACCTCATTGTAGTGCTTGATCACTAAAGTCATGAAGAGTTATCCTCTTGGGACCGTGAATGGGACCACTAGCATGGTTAAAACTGGTCCCTGATACCTCAGTGGGAGAAGGTCCAGAAGTCCAGAAGTTGGGCTGAACTGGCTGCTGACAAAAATCTCTTAAGAATGTCACAAACTTCAGCTCGCAGCTCCTGTCTGCCGTCAGGTTGAGCAAATCGCCTGGTGGGAAAGGAAAGAAATAACATGTGAAATATAAGTCTTCATTGTGCACTGTGCACCAAATCTGGAAAAAGTTACTGAGGATTAAACTCGCTGAATATCAAAGTCGATACAAACCTCTGCGTTTTTAGCCTCGAGGCCACTTGTTTGCATTTTGCCAAATCTGCATCAAGGGAAGCTGTAGCTACTAGCAAATGCGGTATCTGAATAATATAATCCTCTTGGTTCATACCCCAAGTAATAAGATAGTAAATGACATTTATCCTGAATGATCTCATCTGAAAGACTATCCTGAAGCCAAAAGAATGCATTTATTCAACAGGAGTTATACCTCATTATGTTAAAATGTCCTCCTTCTCACACCACATGATGTGCAGCTGGCCTTCTCCCATCAGAAAGGTGTGAGTATAGCTGTGAAGCCAGTGTTTAAGTGTGTGTGTGTGTGTGTGTGTGTGTGTGTATGTGTGTGTGTGTGTGTGTGTGTGTGAGATAGAGAGAGAGAAAGAGTATTTTTTTTTTTATTGCTGACAGGTTTTGGCTTCACAATACACAGCGTGCTGTAAAAGCTGTACACAAAGCGACACTGGATCTATTGAAATCACCCCAGCCAATGAAAAGACATTTAAGTCTTCGCAAAGCTGCTCCAGCTTTTATTCACTAAACTGCTCCCAATAACTCCCTCATTAGGTATGGCTGATTGCCTCTTATTTATTGTCTCCAGGATAATAACTCTCAGATTATCAAGGATCCTAAATTGCATACTTAATTGATTCAATCTTTCACTACGAACAATACAAAATCATGGCTTGTATTTTGGTTTCTTCATTCCCCCGTCTCCCACCAAAGTCAACAGTGTTTTTCCAGCTTTTGCTTTCATTACCGTCTTTTTGTTCAGGCACCACTTAGGACGCCGCTCACTGATTATGGCCTCTCAGTTTCCATAGTGATGCTGAAATGAATTATGGCCATAAATGGGATGAAAGAGAGAAGAAAGCAAGTATGACACTCCAGACCCTCTCTGCCCTCTTCTTCTAAATGCTCACTTCAGCTCCATCAGCACCACACTCCACCATCCTTCATTGGTTTAGCCCCATGAACCTTTTCCATACATGCAGAGGAAAAGCTGTGCTTCATGCTTATCAACCAAAACCATTGTTCTTGGACTTTTTTGGGCGGTTGAGTGGGCGGTATTAATCAAATTGAAATGATGAGGATAAATGAGGGAATCTTAGTATAGACACCAATGCCATCAGCTTGAATGAGTATCTTAATGGATATAAACAATAATCTTGTCATTCATGTTTTCAGAACATTTTTATTTTCAGATCAATGGGAACATGGCTGAACTCCAGCTTCTCATCGTTTTTCTAACAATGATGTAATGAGATGCAATAAAGGCCTACTAAAATAAGTTCTCTTTGGGCCCTCTAAAAATAACTGTAATATTTGGAAAATAATTTAATTTCTTATCTCAACCTAGTAATCTAATAGTTTCAGGGTGTTTTGGACAAAGTGTTGTATCTTACAATTCAGCCTAATCTGTAGTTTATTTCGCTTATTTGCTAGCAGGCTATCTGATGACTTTATTGTTTCTGGTTTCTTTCTTGACATGTTCAAGCAATTATATACAATTTACTAAAATGCAACGAAATAATCTAAAAATACAGTACAGTGACAGTACAATCTGATAAGGAGTCCTGTGGAAAACCACGAGCATGCTGAGATATTCAAGTATTATGCTGTACTGTGACAGTCACAGAGGTCAAAATTGAACTAAGGATGATTAAGTGTTACTTCAGTGAGTTTGCTACACTATTTAAGGTTGTAATCCTTCCATTTTCCATCACTGGCAGTTTTTTGGTAATATATAAAAGCCAAGACGAAAAGGCTTTTTCAGTGTCTGACTCAGAGTGAGAGGCTGTGGCTATTTCCTGGAGGCAGGAGGGACCAGTGCAGTCCTGGTGAAGTCTGAACTCAAAAAAGCCTCACTAGAAAAGATCTGTTCATTCGCTTTTTTGGCAGGAGTTGTCCATGTAGAATCGCTCCTGTGTGTGTGTGTGTGTGTGTGTGTGTGTGTGTGTGTGTGAGTTCTTGTTTGTTTGTTTCTGTCTGTTGGTGCACATCATTGTCAGTCAGCACCTGCAGAGCATTTATGGATGTGCACAAGCCTCCTGATTTCTTCTGACAATAACTGCAGGAATAATGAACAACACGAATGACATCACTGTTAGTTTCCAAGACACTGATTTCTTTATCACTCATAAATACTTCATCAGCTTTTAACTCAACAAAGTCAGGGAATTTGCGTCAGGCACTACGTTTATGGTCCTCTCTTCAATATCAATGAGTAAATGGCAGTTGAGTCATAGGTCGACTCCTGTTTTGGGTGTTGTAGCAGTCGGCTGATCTGGTTACTTATGCAAAGCACTGCAATGTCAGGCTGCACGAAGATGATGTCACCACATTGCTGAGTAGTTTTGTGAGGCTGAGAGCAAAGCTGGTGTGGGACGGTTTGGTGAATGAGGGACGAGGATGGTTTTGGTTCGAGGAAGAGAAAAGGTTGTGTGACTGATGGAGATTGGGGGGAGTGGGTGGGTGTGACATATGGTGATGGGGGACTTCCTCAGCTGGACGTATTTGACCACCAGCTCTCCTACTGAGAGCAAACCCAGTGTGTGTGTCTGTGTGTGTTTGTGTGCTCATGCACCGTGAAAAATGCCCCCATCTGCAATCCACACTTCTATTGAAGGGGCAAATAAAGGTCACACTGGGACTCTTTAGCCTATGTGTGTGTGTGTGTGTGTGTGTGTTTTACTTTGTCCCTGTTTTGACAGAGCAGGTAGTGGAGCTGAAGCTCTCACTTGCTCATCATTAGATCGTCTATAAAAACACCTCATACTGCGACACCTTCAAAAGTAGCCTTCAGTGAACCTAAAAGCTGAACGATGACAGCGCTGAGGGATTCTGATGTCTATTTCTTCCTATTTTTCAGCACAGTGGAGCGAGAGAGACTGGGAAAAAGGCTCCGGAGATGTCGATTCTTTCCGCTTTCAGTATGGCAAAAGCATCTGAGAGCATGGAAACAGGCGAGGTCAGCGGTGAAAAGAAATGATAGCATAAAGACAGACAAAGAGAGAGAAAAAGAAAAAGAAACAAGGGGGCATTTGTGCACCTGCTGTGTGGAGCGAACTGAGAGAGAGATCAAAATATGCCTTTGGACAGAGTGAGAAGACTGCTCATGCCAAAACACACTCCTGCTCTCTCACCTTGATCTCCGTTAGCCTCGCTCCTTTTGTCTTCTCCCGTTTCATTGTACTTCTGTCTGTGCGTCCTCGTCATCCTCCCGTGATCGTCATGACACGCAGTAGTCTGCGGTCCAGATGGACGAGCATCACTCATGGTTACACTCATCTCTCTCGTGTGTGCTTTTGTGCATCTGTTATCGCATGTGTGGGCAGAGGAGCATGTGTGCTCCTTCATGTCTGTGTGAGCAGTGCCTCTGTGTAAATGCATATGTGTGAACGTGTGATTGCGGTGGGTTGGGATCACATTTGATAACACAGATGCATTTGTTTCTGATAATTCACTTCAAATCAGATGATTTCCATAACATTTATTTTATTTATCATATACCACCGTATTTTATATTATCATTATATTCACAACATTTATCTATATAGTGTTGAAAATGGAGGAGTTAAATGACATTTGGTGAAATGGAAAAGCTGACACTTTACCAAGCTAAGCTAACCACCATCACCTACCTATTCAACAGAAAACAGACCAACTCTGCATCACTCTTCATCCTCATCCTCTCCTTCAGTGCACTCTTGTTTTTTGAACGAGCTTTGTTTGGTGCTATGTCTGCCATTTTTGTAGCTTCTTCTTAGATGTGTGCTGCTTATGGTCTGGCATCTGGTTGCTGCCTTTTTATAAAATCCTAACCTCACCTGCACGCTGTCATTGACTTGGCGATACACACCCACTGCTCACAGGTTGCTGCCTAGAAATGTTCCAAACACAACAAAATAAGAAAATACAGGCAGAGGGCAGCATGTCTGCAGATGAATACACCACCTTACACTTCTAGTGGGTCATTAGTAATGATTGAGAGGGATTGCTTTTGCATCAGTGTATGCATTGTTTGTTCGTATAAGCTTTTCTGTGATGCATGTTGTGCTATGGCCTATATTTATTACTGTGCAAGACATACTAGTGTAAATGTAAATTGCAGTGATGGGGCCTTTGTTTACATTAACTGAAGAGGGAACCAGGCTTTTATTGTGAAAGACTACTGTTATTGGCAGGCCCTAAGCAGCAACCTCCAGGGCTAAAATGTGAAGCCAATGTGAAGTGCCAAAAACTGGAGTTCCTCGAATGGCCACTTGAGGCTGACTCTAAAAGGGGCTACATTTTACACAGAGGCACCGAGTACATGTCCAACATCCATGCATATGCCCTTGCTCAGTAAGGTGTACACTTCACTAGTCATTCCTTGTTTGCCAGTGGCTCTATATCTTTGAGCAAAGACACACATCATTGAATATATTTTGCAAGTTTAGCCTTGTTCAAGCATACTGTGTACTTTAAAAAAGCAAAGAGAAAAGTCTTAGTGGTTTAGGAAATTCAGTTATTTTCTTGTGTACTGTGTAGAGGTGTGGGTGTGGTTCTCCAGGTGGCCTGTGACCTGGTTCCAACACAGCTGGGACTCATTGCAATCAAGCACAGTATAAAGACTGTGGACTGCAGAGGGCTTGTTCCCAGATTGTTTCTGTTGCTTAGCAGTATTGTTGGCCATTTACTAGTGCTACCTGCCAGTATATGTGTATATTTAGTTTTGTTTCTGCCAGTGCCTGATCTCCTGTCTTTGTCTTGTTTGCTCAGTGAGTTCAACTGCACTGATTTCCAGCTCCAGAGTCTCTGCCACCACACTGCCCAGCCTCTTGCCACCACCTGCCTCGAGCCTCTAGTCCACAGCCATCCCCACCAATGTTTAACCCTCACCCTAACCCTAACCCTGTTCGATAAAAACTGATAACAATACCACAGAAACTGAATATTTTCATGTTTTCTAAATGGTATATCTAGGTATCCTCCCAAAAAAGGCAATTTACTTGTCATCCATATAAATATCTATATTTATATTAATGAACTCTACATTTTGGCCATCTATATTCATATTTAAGGTATCTGTATCTATATTTTTACGATATCTTTACATTGTGGCCATTTTCTATATTTAGCACTTCAAACTGTGTGTAATATCTCTATTTGTGTCTGGAGCTGTAAATAACCAGTGGCATATTGCCATGTTTACAATTGAGTTGCCTCAATTTTAAAAACAGTTGTTTGTCTCCTATTTGTATTTATTATGCCCCCTGTTGTGACTGTGTCATGGAGCAGTTTACAACGATGGATTCACGAGAATCTTAGCTTTCTAACAGTGTATGAGTATAATATGCACAGAGATGTAAATGTAGCATTTGAGTCAATAGACGGAAAGAAAAATAAACAACAAGAAATCATCCTATGGCCCGTGGGCGGGCTGTCACAACTGTTTTAACTAATGGCAGGCCCTTATTTCAAAGTTTCTTTTTCTAGGGTTAAATTTAATTTTAAAGTAATATGAAGCCTGATGACTTTCCACATTTTTCTGTTGCTGCTGTTGGTTGTTAAGAAAAGGCCCGCACTTCCTCCGCTGTTTCAAATTAAAAGCTTTCCCCACAAGACATTAATTATGAAATATCTACAGGAGGTGTTGAGAGGTGTGCCTTGCATTGAGCACAACAGATTTGGAATAAAGTAACTGTAACTCTGCAGTGACTCAATTCATCCTTCAAAGTGAATGAACTGAACTGAAAACTGAGGTAAAAGGACCAGACCACCCCAGTGACCCTTGTGACATACAGGACCCATTTAACATGTGATCTGTGTCTGCATACATTATCTTGATAGTGACACTCAATCCATGGGCCTTTGCGTTATTGCTGGTATTCAAAAGTCATCTCATGACTTCAGTTAAGCCTGCATTGTAATCTCAATATGACTGACTAGTCAACACATATGGCACGCCCCAGATCAAGGGAGTTAAGACTTGCTAACTGCTGATTCTACTTGTAGCTTTTGTTGGGAAGCTTGAGTGAGCAGGAAGAAGTGGTCAGGTTCACAGTGTATGCACGGGTTCACAGTGTAAAATTGCATCCTACTTGCATTTAAACCCAATATTAACATGCATTTTCTTACCCAGACGACACACAGAAACATGACAGTGATGAGAAGGACGTCTGTCAGGCTTCTCTCCAAAAAATCAACAGCTGTTACAACAACACTCAAACTTTCTTGCTCTTGCTTTTTTTCTTTCAACACTTGCTTGCAAACAGGATTCTTTCATGGAAGTTTGAAAGTGTACGCTGACATTGGAGCAGTGCAGTTGTCACTTCAGTGTTGCTCGGTTGCAGAATGAAAGCATTTCGTCATTTAGCTGTGCAGGCAGAGGCACCGCACTGTCAAAAGACTCTGCAAACATGAGGGACTCTGCTGTCCACTGGATGATTGATTCTGTTCATGGCAAATATTGTGTGTCAGTCAGTGAATGTTTGACCCAGTTGCAGTTTTACAGTCGAATGAGCCAAGAAGGAAAGAGCGGCTATATTGAACATGATGTTCATGCTAATTTTATTTGGAACAGCAAAAAACCAAACTAGTCTCGCTTCATCTGAGCTTGTGCTTCGAGGCTTATATTCTTGGAGGCTGGCAATCTGTTCAATGTTGTTTCTATGCAGATACAACACAGTATAAAAGTTATTGGTGTGCTGTTTATTCATGGAAACATGGTGCACGTGCCTCCTGTATGTTAGCTCTAATTACAAAAATCAGTAAGTTGGAAGTTCCTGGAGTGTGACTCTGAAATGTGGAAGTCTTCATCACCCGTGATGTGGAGGAGTTTGAACAAGTGCAGAAGGAAGATCACACGGGGAGAAAATGAAACACGGAAAGTGAGGGCCAGCTCTTTGATTTACCTCTCCTCTCCCTCTCTCTCGCCCTCCTCTTCCTTTTCTTGCTCGCTCCTTTACTTTGCCAGTTCAAAGCGAATCCTAAGAACCCTGCCTCACCCGTGTGTGTCTGGATTCGTTTGATCTTGCTTATACACACACACACGTACACACACTAAACACAAGCCCAAATATCCACCAACTCCAGGAGCCACCACTCACAAATACACACTTTCACTCACAAAAACACACACACAGTGCATTATTCATAGAAAACAGTAAACACAGATATTACATTATTCATAGTTAGATGTGTCATTATGTAAGGCTCTCTATCTGCTGTCATGCTGCTGCCTTGTCTTATGTCTCCATGTGTCAGCTCATGTGCCCCAACAAATCCTCCACCTCATATCTTCCTGTTGCTTATAAAAGCTTCATCACGATGCAGCTTGTATGCAGTGTACCGTGCATTAATGTGCCGCGCACGTGGACTCAGTCATGATTCTGTCCCTTGTTCTGTTCTAAAGCATGTGTGTGTTTGTGTGACTGCGAATTCATTAAACAGGAAGTTGGCCTCATAATTAATTTCCTGTCTTAATGTCAAGAAGATGGATGAGGATGATTTGGTATAACAGAGACAAATGCAACAAAGCAGATAGCGGAGGATTTGGCTTTCTGTTGTGAAATTGCCTTCAGTAGATGGATCACTGTGGGGACTTTGGACTTTTTCGACTGATAAAAAAGTTATTTTCTATATAAAACGCATCAATAAGCAGGAGAGATAGTACGCAAGCACATTATGAAATCATGCAAATGTTAAAATGATGCAAATTCTTACGTGATGTAGGTTTGTCAGTTAAATGCTGCTACAGAACTATTGCATAACATGTGACACATACAGTGAGCATATGAAGGATGTGACACCATGTGCTCACACAGTACACATAACTCTGCCACTGTGCATCATTTAGTCTAAAAATTAAATCTCTCGACATGTGTACACTGAATGTTAATGTCGAGGGGCTTTGAGTTACTTAGACTTGTTGACTCTCATCATGTTAACCCCTGAAAGCTGAAGCACAATTTAGCTTTTCTGTCCAAATATTGGAGATCCTTACATGCCAACATGTACACAAAGACTAATATAGGCCCAAACACAACCACCTGTGTGTGCATTTGCACATGCATGACTGCAATGCACACTGACAAACACAACAAAAGTGAGCACACACATAAACAACACAAACCCAATGCAAACACCAAAACCTTCAATAGTACGTGAAATTATTGAACACAAAAAATCCTGTGAAAGTATGATTGAGGTTGTGATTTTTTACTTTATTACTCATTCAAAAATAATCTGAAATAAAGTATTAGTTCTCTTGGCATTCTAAAATAGCATGATAATACTCTTTGGGTTCATTACTACAAACAACCCTTTTCACATTACATACAGTTAATCAATCCATTGTTAATATAAAATATTGATGAGTGCATCTTTAAAATGTTTTATTATTGAATTCAGTTCTTTACTAAATCATTCTCCCCCACCAAGAAGCAAGAGATGAATGACATTAGGAGGCTGTTGTATAGGTGTGCTGTTGTGTGACAGGAGGAGTTATCCATGTGGAACTAAAAATATAATCCATCTATCAAATTAGGATTAAATAGTGTGTAATTGCACCTTGATCTGAGGCATCTAAGTCTGCAGACATTTATATGTCATTTAACACCTTGTTAGTTCTAGCAGAGTTTTCACAACACCTTGTATATGACATGATTGTGGCATGATGTGTCGTGGTTTGCCAGCAGGTCCTTTGTACAGGAGCATTTCCAGCACACAGCTGCACAGCAAGTGGATGTACGGGTACAGAGTCTCACATCATAGAGTGACGACTACCCTCCCCAGAAGGCCAAGACAAAGCTCCACTCAGCTAAAGACACTACACACTGAACTGCACAGATTAAGGAATGAGGTGAATGAGTCAAGCACACACTTGTCTTGTTTTATTAAAGTCTGTGAATGCAACAAATGACACTCTTATCATACCATCTTGTGTCCCCAGTCTATAAAAGTGGTCTTAGCTGTCTTTTTCCTCCTGTCACCACTATGGTCCTGCGTCTCTGATTATGACAGACACTTTTAGTAACAGACAACAACACACACAAATTGATGAAATATGGCTTGAATGTCAACCAGACACTTTGCGGCAGATAATGACAGGAATACACACACACAAATACAGATGCTGCATTCATGTCCTAACATCCAGAGGACACAGGAGTTGCAAAAACATTACCAGGCACAGCATCCCACCTCTTCCTCTTCACCCTCCCTCCCCCTTCCTATCCACCTCCTCTTCTTCCTCCTCTCTTTCCGGCTGCTTGTTACACATGCAGCCATGCAGAGCAGTCAGTTGTGTAGGCAGAACTGCAGAGACTCACATCTTCCCTTTCCTTTTTTAGTTCTCTCCATCCATCTCCCCATGTCAACGGGAACAGAGCCGGCCTCCTCTGTTCTCTTAGCCCACTGCAGGATGCGTTTGCTCAGGGCTTGCGCTTTGACTTTGCTGAATACCTGTTTGTGTGCATATGCGTGCATGTATACGTGTGTGTGTTCTTTGCCTCATTTCCACACCACCCTCCCTTTCTTTTTTCTTTCTTTCTATCACTCTGACTTTGCAGATCTCTTGAAGGTTACAGGTACATTGTGAACATGCAATGTTTCCTGTCTGCACTCCTCCAGGATTAGGAGACAAGATTATGTTTCATGTTGAGTTTTTGTGTGAGCTTGTGCATATGAATTGATTGTTCACTCCACCCCTCCCCCAATAATAGCTCTGCAACTGTAACTGGCACAGCAAGGTTTGCCAAGCTTTGGATTTCTCCACACGTTTTTACGATAAAATTTGCATTTACAAAAAAACCCAACCAGTTCACAATAGCTCATCCACTTTGTAGTATTGAGTGGAAGTCAGTCCTGTATGCTCCTATCTCAGAGTGTGGGGTAACGTTAACCACTGTTTCAAGAATTACTAATAATTTCAAGTGGTAAATCTGCCACTGCTATTGTAAAATGCATATGTGCTGTTAGAGAATGGAAAGCTTGATAATTACAACAGTAACTAAGGGGGCTTAATGAATGGTCAATGTATTTGCTAATACCTGAAATTTGGTGATTGGCTTATAGATATATTCACCAAACATAAAGCTGTGACTCTCAGAGACAGTTCCAAAGGTGTATGGTTAATAAAAACTCACATCAATGCCCCTTTCATATTTACATCCGCCTAAATCTTGTCTGTTAATGTCCATCTGTCTCTTTCAGAGTCCAGTCGTGGCCTTAACTGTGTGAGTGCAGCAGGGGGTCAGTGAGGTTGGCAGGACTGCAGCCAGTCAGCGTCCTCTGAGGACATTCCTCATCCTGTGACCGGTCGATAATTGGGGCAAGCCCCGGCTGAATGGCCGGGGTCGTGTGCTGTGTCATGCCCATAGAAAATGAGACAGGGGATAAGGGGACAGCAAGAAGACAGGAGGACATAATTGAGTCATTAGTCCTGTACTGTGTCAGAACATGATGAACAAGAGCCTGGGTGAGAGACACAAACACAGAGAGGGATATGGGAATGTACCCACAACGAGGCAGTGTTGCAAACAAGAAATGAAACAAATGTACTTTCTAACTCTAGGTGCCTATGGTTACCACGACAACCACCAGGTGACATATGGTTGTATTCTGTTTTTTTTATACGCCTACACGATAAAAGGCCTGATGTTTCTTGGCCATCTTTTTTAATCTGGACATCAGACAATGTGTGCGCAAGTGAGTGTGTGTGTTTCATGGAGGAACATGTCAAAAAAAGGCAGCGATCAGGAGCAAGGAGGTCGGTCAGGAGGAGCCCCTGGAGAGGTGGGAGAGATGCATAATTGTGGCTTTGTCTAAAAGGACAGAGATGGAGAGATGTTTAAGGACCTGAGGAGAGCAGGGAGGAGACAAAAGAGGCAAGGAAGGAAAATCTTTACCTACTCTACGTCTACTGACAGCCAGGGCTGGGTAAAGTGCATTGAAATGAATGAGTGAATGACGGAGGAGGGAGGAGGCCTAGACATGGGGGAAGGTGGTGGAGGAGAAGACAGAGGGAGGGTTCATGATCCATCTTCTAGCACCTGACTCGAGATCAATACTCGCTGAACCACGGCAAAGCGCTCTCATCTCTCTGCATCTTACTCTCTCTGCCTCCGTCCTGCCTGCTCTCTATCGTGATCTCTCGGCCTCATTCATCTCTTCCCTCTGTCTTTGTCTTTTCCCCTGTGCTGGTGCCTATGACCTCCCTTACATCGTTCCTTCCAAACCGACAGACAGACTGCTATCCCTCATCTTATGTGGGCTTTTGAAGGCTGACACTGTCAATATTGCTACACTAGACTGCAGGTCGCTGGTTCTTTGTTGTTGACAGTCAAAATCATTCAAGTCATTTTAATGTGAAGTACTCCGTGATTGACACATGATTTTATAGCTGTCATCACTGAAAAGCTTCAGAAAGAGCACAGCATACAGCTGGAATCTACAGTTTTGTAGCCTGACACTGCTGAAACTGCTGAGAAAAATCAGATATTCACTTCCATCCCACTGGTGCAGGGTAGCAGCCCCAGGCCAATGTGATTTTTACTGAAAGCCTAATCACATATCGATTTATAGTATCATTCTAAATCACAAATGCAAGAGCACTTCCATCAACTAAAAATATTTTTCTCTCTGATTTATGCTGTTTCAGCTCAGATCTTGGTAAAAGTTTGGGAAAGTCTGGTTTCTGCTTAAACAACTTACATAAAAAAAATATCTGAAATATTACTGTTAAGTGATTAATTTTAAAAACTGCATGTTTGCGCACTTCTCCTGAAATTCCAAACTTCTTCTGCTTGAAAAATGCTCACTGCACCCATTTGAAAATCAATTAAATTGAAATAACAACCTTACCTTTCCTGTAATCTGTGCAGCAATTTTTCTTCTTCGTCATGTAGCCAGCACTGTGCAAATGAGAGTTTATTACATTTCAAAATAAAATGAGAAACTGCAGTTTTACTCTGTAAGCAAAGCCATCAGTGTTAATGTTAACATAAGAACTACTAGTAACTGCTAATGCTAGCCTCAACTGCTCACAATTTAAGATGCACCAACAGGACAGTGATAGTAGCTGACCAGATAGCAACACAAGACATCTTAAATAATGTGAGCATTATATCCGGTACTCAAATTCCCAGAATGCAGTCAACAATTAATGAAGTGCAGACTACAGCTGACCGTCATTTGGAATTATGCTGATGGGGAAAAAAGGTAAAGTTTGATTGCTAAAGTCCAAAATTGTGTTTTGATTTTGTCACCTGATACTCTCCATGGTCCTCCACATAATTTCCTATGAAGGATTTCAGATATGGCCCATGTCTTTGTAAATTGGAAATGCACTCAGCTGTTCACTGTCACTGTTAGCCAAGAGCTGAGGAAAACCAATATGGCTGCCAAGAGGGGTTTTAGCATCACATCTATTCTACAACCAGCTGTAAATGACCCATGGTTCATATGTGGGTCAAACTGGTTTGTGTGATTGTGTGTTTTCCATGTCTTGACAGAATGATAGATATATAGAGAGAACAGAGAGGAGGGCAAATGCGACAGAGAACAGATATGAGGGAAGGAGGAAATAGGCCATGGCGTCTTATGTCATTTCATAAGGCAGCAGATGCGCCATCAAATTCAATTAACAGCTTAGCCCCCACTGAATGACACTGGCTAAGCCCACACCAGAATGACATCAGGGAATATGGAGGCTTTTTTTTCATGAAAATCCCTGTAATGTTTTCACTCATCCCGGACTGACACAAGCTTCCTCTCCCTGCCACTCACATCTCACTGGTGTAATGGACTGGCAAGAATTGATTATGAAACCCAATAGCAACAGATCATTTGATTACTAGTGGCAAAACCCCCCAGAAAACACAATTACTTTAAACACGTGAGAGCCACCCCACAGACCTGCAAACCTAATGAAAGATAATCAGTTAATAATCAGTATCTTAGAAATTGTATTGAAGCTGATGAATCTAATTTTAATTCCATCAACCAAACTGAAATCAATGTGGTGTCTCTCTGGTCCGATGCTGACCAACCACCTTCTTGCTTCTTTAATCTTCACATCTCCAATAGAACTGGGCTGTCAAAGATTTATAGATTTGTAATCTGTATGGATTTTTACAATGTTATCCTTCTATTGGTAAAATTCAAAGGTAAAAACATAAAAAAACTCAAAGATAGTCTTTAGTATTTACAGAATACTACAGTATTTCAAACAGGAGACAGAGCTCAAAGTGAATGCAGCGACTGGCTTCTTTCATGTGACAGCTGTGAACCGTTCCTCATATCTGAAATCAATAGATGCTATTTTCTGACCTGGACTTACATACATAGATAATTACACGCAGAACAACTCAAATTGCTCATGTAAAGCCAACTCTGTGAGCGGGTACCTACAACAGATGCACCTACAAATGTGGTGTGATACAGCCAATAGATTTCAAGCAGAAAATCTGAGGCGCTCTTCTGTTTGTAAGCAACACGAGAGTGACTGACGTATGATGGTGATAGCAGCTGACCGTAGTTTCCTATCTGTGTGGGGATGAGATGAGAGAGAGACAGAGAAATCCTCATTTGTCTCCAACCAGAGACGTGGAAACTCCCACCCTCTCATCTTTATGAGTTCAAATAATAAGTGCTATATCATCTTTTTGAAAAGCTTTTCCCTCAGTGGTAAAAATACAGTGTTCTGTGGAAGCATAACAGGATAAAAGTGAGCTACACTTGCAAATTCAGACTTTAGAAACAGAGTATTGATCAGTGGTAAGACAGATTTTAAGTCTCTACATGTATTAAAAGTGTGCATTTTCATTTTCATAATTGTAGCAAATTATGTCAGTAAGAAGTTGAGCTAAACTTTTAGACAAAAAAAGACTTCAATAATACATTTTACTTTAAAATCCAAAAAAGATTTCATTTAACAGATGAAAAGGTTTAATGGGACAGGCAGAATGTGGGACTCCAGAGGGAGGGGCTGGAAGGTTGAGAGAGAGCAGAAGTGGGGGATGGAGTCAGAGGAAGAAAAGCGAGCCAACAGCTCTGCTAGACTGAAGAAGGGGAGATGTGTTCAGTGACAGGATGGGGTCAAGGGTCGACACGATAATGTCACCACGACCCCCCGCGCGATGTCTCAGGAATGCTGAGGAAGGGGCTATAAGCCTGTCTGTGGGGAAACGAAGAAAGGGGTCGGACAGACGGTTAAAGATGGCAGGGATGCGTCGCCCATCCATACCTGTTAGCATCAGAAGGCACTGAAGTGGAAAATGGATTTCCAGCTCGGACCAAACCGCTTCAACTGGGAAACATTAACACATAATCTCAGCAGGTACAAATTACAATAGACTTTAGATTTAGATTTTACTGTCAGACTGCAAATAGATCATTAAAATGGTGACATATACCCTTTGAATAAAGCTCATTTTTCAAGCGTTAGCAAGCCAACAAATCAGTGCTGTCACAAAAAAAATCTCTGCCATCAAATTGCTTCTTCATTTTACTTTGCAGACTGTTTTGTGTCATAATTGTCCTCTGGGTCTTGGCATTAGATTAGATTTAGATTAGAGCGCCGATTGTTCCTCTTTTGTTTTCATGTCAAGTATGTCACCTAGTTCATTGGTCTCTGGCTCACATTTCACTTCAACATGAGTCAGGAAAAAACAAAACATAACCCGGTGAACACACATCAACACACACAGACACACACATGTATGTATGGACACGCCTCCTGCCTGTATAATGCCTCCATTTAGTGAATAATATATGAGTTGTCTGGTAGTGTGTTTCCCTGACAGATGCTCTCTTCTGTCACTCTTCCAGCACTCGAAGGCCTCCCCGTCCACCCTCACACACCACTCCCCAACATACATACACACATGCTGTCCTGAGGTCACACAAGGGCATGGTAGGGACAGTAGGGCTGCCTCTGCACAGAACAAATGGTGTCCCATTCACTCCAGATATTATCATGGCTGCTTTACAGGACAGTAACTGGGATTCACGCTTCATACAAGTCAGATGAGGACAGGAATAAAGGCTTATTAAGTGGATATTGTTCGCAAAAAGCAGAGGGGAGAATGAGAGAGAGATGCCATCACGTTGCCAACCAGCCTCTCCTTTTAAGTCAGCAATAGTTGAACTTATCAGAGCTCCAGAAATCAAGATGAGAGGCTGGAATGAGAGGCTTTTGGAAATAAGAAATCTGCTAGCGGTGAGCACAGCCGTGTAATTTCCTTTCCTGACTCTCCGAGGCTCCTATCATCGCCATTGATCTAATGTGTCTGGGGGATCTCTCTCTGTCTCTGGTCTGTCTGGGAAGAGAAACCAAAGGAGGAGAGTGGGGGGTGGCAAGGCAAGGAGAGACAGAGGAGCAGGAGGAGGAAGAGGAGGAGGGAGGAGATGGTGTGGAAGACAAGATGAAAGGGACTAGTGGAGAAGTGAAGATAAACACCAGACTTGACGAGAGGGGACGGAACAGAAACAGGAGGAGACGGCGGAGCCCTGAACGCAGGGTGAAAAGGGGTGAACACTTCCTCCGCTGTACACTGCACGTGTAAATCTCTTCTTCTGCAGTTCTTGTTTCAACCTGAGCCTTGGTCCTCCAACCTTGATGACTTACCCTGCGGCGAGTACATAATGAATGCTACTCTGCTCTCTGTGGACCACAGTGCATTGCAGGGCAATTTATTCCCGGTGAGCACAAGGGCATACGAGTCACATGGCCAATACGCATTAAAGCCGCCGGATGAACCGGGGTCTCAGCGTCCCATTAGGTGTGCACCCTTTCGGTGTACTCTCGCCCACCACATACTGTGGCGTGAGAACATTAGTTCAAGCAAGTGTAGCTGACAAAAATAGAGGGCTAATTCAGACACGCACTCACAACTGCCCTCTCATTCTCCCTCTGTCATCCCCATATCATAATAGATTAGCTGCATTAGCAACGCTGGCAAAGGAAATGATGGCGATTTGTATGGTTAGGATCGATGTCTACGAAGATAATTAGAGCACAAGCATTTTATATTGATGTACTGCTGTGAACCAGGCGGGCTGGTTAAAAATACTTCCTCAGTTACATCAGTTAAACACACTTGTCAATTCTGCACACAGCAGTCACCTTTGTCAGCTAAGTTAGTGCCTCTATGAAAGGAATTTCGCCATATTTGTTCATAAGCAGGCTTCCTATTAACTACCCAAACATTGCCTTCACCTCTTCCAGTTCCTGCAAAATTAGCCTAAACACCCACCTGAGGCATACCCAAAGTAAACTGAAAGCTGTTTTTGGACCATTTGGAGTACATGCATGACTTTGGAAACCTTACTCCAGTCAAAGTTCAAGAAAATTTTCAAAGGAATGAATATTTTACATAGTTTTTCCTAACAGTATATATATGTGTTCTCCAAAGAAAGGCCATTTACAATACTTATCAAGATAAAGATCTATATTCATTTTCAGATCATCTATATTTCGGCCATCTATATTCATCTTTTGGCAATCTATACTTTTATTATGGCATGGAATTTCCTAGTTAATATTTACTTTCCTTTTAGTCTATTTTTGACAAAGAAATACAACGCGGTCCCTGGCTCATTTGATGTTCCGCTATGTTCACCAGCTAGTCGCTACCCTAAGCCAGCGTACAGTTGGGTTGTCAGGGCTGTTTTATTGAAAACACCTTCCTGCTGGAAGTGAGGTTGATGAAAGTGGTGAGAGTGAAGCTGCACTGTAAAGTTGCCTGCTGTAAGGACAAAACAATTAGGTAAAAGAAGCTAAAAATGCTCTGTTGAGCTGAAGGAAACTGCAAAGCTTAGCAATAATTCATGGTAGGTTTCAAGTAAATGTTGGCATTGTCAAGGTCTGGATAGGTTTAGGCACAAAAAACACTTGGAAAAGATCATGTTTTGGCTTAAAACACCTGGTTTACAGTTTGATTCTACATGTTTTCGTTGGCATAAACATGTCTGAAATGTCCAAGATACTCTCATTAAATACCTGGTTTGGTAGCCACAAACATGGCTAGAAAATATCCTGACATGTTGTTAAAAAAAAACCCTATTTGCAGCCACAAAAAAGGCTCAAACAGTCGTCTCTCATCTCACCTCGTTGTCACACCACCACCATCCCCTCCTACATATACCAGTAATATGAACTACATCACCTTTACACCTAGTGTGGAAATGCTGATGTGATGCATATAAAACGTACAAATTTAACATTTCTGTGGTTTGTAGAAATGTGCATTTCTATTTTATCCTTGCTGACTGGGCTGTTTGTCACGAGCAACCTCACATAAATACAATGTTATATATAGAAATCTAGAGAACTGTTGATTAGTGCCACTCTAAAGGCTAAATCAACACTTAAACACATACATATATATAAAAGTGCTGCTGCTCAACTTTCTTTGGATTGAAACTCTAGCACATGTTGTGCTTCTGGCCTCACTCCAATCAGTGATGTCACAGCAGGTGTTTTGCATTTGACAGCTGATGGAAAACCCCCGCTGTGACATCACTGATTGGGTTGTGGTGAAAAGTACAGCACGTCTGAAAGTTTCAAACCCAGCAAGAGCTCTGCAGCAGCAGTTTTCTGCCCTGTGTGAGTCTGTGTTGAATATTTTAAACGAAGCGGTGCTTAATCTCGAGATCAAGCACTTTCAACACTTTAAGGATTAAAGTCAACATCTTTATTTAAGCTCACTTAAATTCAGATTGCTTCTTACGTGTTCTTTTTGTGTTTGTACTTGGTTTCTACTTAAATAGAGGTTAACCAAGTAAAGCACGATCATGTCGCATGTGATTTCCAGCCAGCCGAAGGAAGCTGTGTGCATGCCAGGCCAATGTTGGCATGGTAATCAATCAGATGGGTGTGGAAAATCATTGCGATATGTTATTATTAGAACAAAATAGCCAATTTGTCACTGCATTATGCAGACACACGCACACTTGTATGCGCACACACAGAGAGGTAGTCACTTTCAAAGCCGCTTCTGTGCCAGTGCCTCAGTGTACATGGTGTTGTTTGCATAGCAGAAATGAGATCATTCATGAAGCCCCCGGGGTCACATTTCCTCAAGAGGAGGGTGAGAAGAAAGCGTGGATGAGAGGAACAGCAGCCTTCTCTGACTCTGACAGAGAGACAGAGAGAGAGAGACAGAGAGTTGTGGGGGTTTATCTGGCTGATGGGGGAGGAAGGAGGGCGAATGCGTGTTCAGAGAGTAAAGCGTGAAAATAGATAAGAAGGTGGAGGGACGAAGCATGCAAAAGGAGCTGAGAGAGGGGAGAGGGGATGGAGGCCGATGCCCTGTTGCATTTTTATCAGGCCTGTGTTTTAGTCGCCAAGGGGATGGACATGCAGCAGACACAGTTCATCATGCAAGGACAATTTGTCACCTCATCCCTCTGTCTCGCCCTTTCTTGCTCTTTCCCTTTCCCTCTAGCTTTCACGACTATTTATTCCTGCTTTTCTATAATTCTCCTCCGCCTCTGCAGCCAGTTTAGACCAACAAAAGTGTGTGTATGTGCTGCTGGCCTTGAACAAACCGTCGTCTGCGGCTAAAGGAAGACTCAAATTAAACTACCCTTATTAGAGAGTGTTTTTTTTCTGATCATGCAATGTATTTTATTAAATGTCAAGCCACCTTGTTTTTGACTGCTGCTCCTCTGATAATAAGATGCACAGCACTGGTGAGAACACTCGTGTTAGATGTGTTGCCACTCTCAAACCACCTACGCACTTTGTTTGAATGCCAGGCTTGAATGCCCTTAATTAAGAAGTCTAATCATTTCGCCATCTATTGAAATCCTCCTGAAAAAGCAAGAAGTATCTTTCCAAGTCCTTCTCTGGCCTTGTGAAGTAAGGTGTAAAACTTACTTGGTGTAGCATGATTGCCCCCTGGTGGTCACATTTATCAGCCTGCACACAGAGGAGATGCTTTTGATGCGTTTGATGTTTGATGTGTGTGTGATGTTTTTTCCCCCCTCTATGTATATAAAAGGAATGATTCTCTTCAGCTATAAGTACTTCCTCATGAGCTGGGTGTCTCTAAACTACAACTCCTGTCCAGGCAAGTAGCAAACCGACACACTCCAGTGCAAGGCTCACTCTTTTTTGGCTCTCGTTACACCTCCATCCTGCACTTATCACAAGTCTTCCCACATGTACAGGACTTCATCTCCATATTCATTTGACTGGAATCAGCTGCACCAGACTACCCTGGGGTTACAGGGTACTATCGCTGCAACTTTCTGATTAAAGTCTCCTCCTCTGTCTCCTGCTTTGAAGTCGGTAATGATATTCAGGAGACCTGGATGACACCGAATGAGAATTATAATGAAGGTGAGATTTGAGATTGGTTGGGGAATTGAAAGGGAAAGTCACTATACAGCCATGATCCAGAACAATTTGGAATTATATGTACATTTGGACATGCTAAAGATAAAAAATGAAAAGGAGCTGTGTGGAATAAACACAAACTTCTTCCCACAAAAGAAAAAGGAAAATAACATGGTTGTAAAAAAAAACAAAAAAAAACAGATAATTGCGCACTGCATTAAAATAACATCCAAAAGTAAAAATACGCCTTTTGCATGGATGCATATGGTACGAAGCAGGTTGGAGCACTTGTTCCAATAAGCAGTGCATGGGCCAACAAATGGTCAAAAGAAGAGGTTAAAGGAAATGATGATGTATTTCCTTCCATTGATTTGAAAAAGAGAGACATTATGAGCACTTTTAAATTAACAATTTGACAAAATACCAGGGAAAAAGTCTTCAAAAATTGGTATTTTTTCAAAAATTCAAAAAGAAATTCTTCAAAAATTTTTTGGTATTATTCAACCTAATTTGAAAGCAGTAATGATAATATGACAAGTTTAAATGAGGTGAACAAAAATATTGTCAAACTCTGCAGACAATAAATCAACTTTACTGAAAGAGAAGGCACGAACATATATGTAGGCGACACATGTAGATTAAATATGAGTAGTGATATGAGGTCCAGAACAAGTTGCACAGAAATTAAATTGTATTTCCTCCAAACCACATTTCAGTACAGTTTTGTGGCACAATGAATCCTTAAATTGAGTATTACATGTTACAATACAATACTTTTCTGTGTGAAATATGTGAAATATGGTACTTTTTACTCAACCACACATATTTGACTACTGGTTGCCTTACAGATTATGATATTGCTTACCGAACATGTGACTGAGTTATAAAATATGATGCACTGTCACAGATTAAACCAGCAAACAGAGCACTTGTACACTGTAGTTTTGCTACTCTCACTCATGCAATATAAAGGATGCAAGGACTCCAGCATTGCCCTCTGCAGGCTGCATGAGCAATTCACCACCTCATCCAGTCACTTTTCCCTGTGACAGTAGGTGGCAGCAGACACCAACACCTGAGAACACCTGAGCGTCACCCAGGGACCGATTTCCACTGCTGTTTATGTTAGTAATTATAGAGTCATTAAAACTCAAGCATCCTCCTCAGCTGTGGAGGTGGACTATTATCTGTAGATCAATAATGTGTGTGTGTGTGTGTGTGTGTGTGTGTGTGTGTGTGTGTGTGTGTGTGTGTGTGTGTGTGTGTGTGTGTGGGTGGGTGAGTGGGCGGTCTGGTCTGTGGGTGTGCATGTTTGCATGATGTCCTGATGATGAGAATGAGAGTAAGAGAGAGACGAGTACGGGAGGTTGACTGCGAGTAATGGGCCATAATTAGGGGTGAATGCACACACACACACACACACACACACACACACACACACACACACACACAAGACGTGCATGCATGCGATAGCCTGAGGTAATTTGGCGGCACTAAATGAGATTATCAGTAGCGAGGTGATTAATGAGCATCCCTACTGCCGAGCCTTATAATCAACAGTCACCGCTCTGCTGTGATACACACTAGCTGGAGCTCTGCGCAGGTACATGATACCCAGCACCTGCTGCTAACATCAGCTTCTCCTCACCACATCGCCGCAACAGGATACACGAACAATCAGCTGAAATCTGAACTGATCACTGGGGTGCCAGAGCAACTTTTAATTGCACTATTGGGTTCTCATTGAATACTCACACGCAACAATGGTGGATTTAATTCAATCTGTTTTTCTAACTTAAATCATATAGATAATTAGAGTGAAATTTGGTCTTCTGGGTGAATCAAAATGCATAAACCTTCAGCTTGTATTTGTAGTATTGTATCATGTGTTTATTATAATGTTATGCAATTTCAGTGGTGCCCATCAACATCACAACAATGAAACAATGAATAACAAAGGTGGATCATCACTGAAAAGAGCAGTCGGCTTTGTGTGACATCTTACATCGTGTCATCTGTGGCCAAATCTGCAAAATAATAGCAAATAATACTTTCTATGAACATTTCCACAAACTGGGAAGATGTTTTTGCTGCTTTTTCTACAAAATTAGCTAAAAGTTCTAGTTTTTCTTTTCAGTAAATGATGGAAACAGTGAAAAGCCAGAAAGCCACCCTGTGTACTACAGTAAAAAAGAGGATTTATGGGAAATGTGGTCTTCATTTTGAGACGCAGAAATCAGTCTGAAGTGTTACTTGCAGCTCCTACATGTAGGGTAGAATTCATTACAGTTAATTTTCTTATTTTTAAGTCATCAGTATTCTACCTTTGTTTAAGAGACCAAGTGTGTGCATACTGAACAAAAATACCAGTTTCTCTCAGCAGCACATGATGGAAAAACCTCTTACAACGTGTTTCTTCTCTTCAGCTCAAACCAGTGAGCAAACAAACACCACAAAGGAGGAGGTGGAAGTGGATACATCTTCTGTTCTACACCAAATTAGAGAGTTTGTGGGAAATGTGGTCTTGATTTTGAAAAACACACTAACCAAGCAGATTATGCCAGATACAGTAGAGCAATCATATAAATCATGCATTTATTTATTTATTTATTTTTCCAGGGCGTCCAAATATATTTCAGCAATGATATTAACATCATATTTTGGTATCAATTTAAGACTAATATTTAAAAATGCAGTTTAAAAAAGCATGTTGCACTGGCTTGCATTTAACAGATTCAGCACTCGTTAAATGAGCTCAACAGCCATCAACAGCCATCTATTTTATTCTCACCTCCTACTCAGCGGCGGACAGAGCAGTTTCACCATCACTGTGTGCAGACACCTAGATCAGATAATGCTCTCTAAGTCTCTATAGTGAGCCGTTTGAAGTAGCTCCAGTGAACTGCAGCCCTCCCCCAGCCTTTGCCTCTTGTTCTGCGAGAACTGTGCAGTGTGTGCGGGGTGATGAGGTCAGGGTGACTGGGTCCCCTGCATCTCCATATAGGCTGTAGGCTACAGCTGCTCCTATGAGATTGGTACCTCAAATACACAGACTGTGCTTTAGATGTCCCTGTGTGTGTGTGTGTATGTGTGTGTGTGATAAGGGCCAGGGATAGAGACATCTTTATCGTGTAGAAGTGGGAGGATTATCCCATCACCGCTGTATTAAATATAAAGGGAGGGACGGTAGGCTGGTTAACCAGGTGCTGCAGCACCCAACCTGACTGCAACCCCTCACCTTTACCACAGCAGACCCCGATCGTCACCCCTTAAAATCCTCTCATCGCGCACGGTTTCACTGCTGCACATACAGTTGATGCACCGTCATTTGATCTCCCACATACTTTATGTTTCATATTTTCTTAAATAATTTAGAAAGGGATGGTGCCAGTCTACGGTCTCTTCTTGTGAACAAATCCCATGGAAAGCCACACTCTTGCACTGGGTGACATGTTCCTTCATCACCATGCACACAGGCACTGTATTTATTTTTGTACAGTCCTACATACACATCCCGGTGTGTGACTACTCACTAGAACACTGCATATGTATTAATCAACAGCTGAGAATAGTCCTCAACAAACATATTGTAAGGAAATTGTTAAACTTTTTTTTTTTTTTTCATAAAAGCTCGACACATTACACTTTTTTCAATAGATTTAAGTCTTCAACAGCGACCGGTGGTCTTGGTGCTGAGAGCCACAGTCAGGCAGGAAGCATACTTGTTTGCAGTCTTTTCATGGGATCTGCTGACAAAAACAACAATATTAAATATTGACAGTTTTACCCCCCAAAGCTTGAAAGCTTTTGCCTTGTCCTTATTTATGACTTCTTACCAATCAATAAAGCATTAATAAATAATTTGTTAATATATTTTTTATTGTTTATAAATGCTTTATAAATTGCATCATTTTACAAAGTGGTACAAATTCTTTATGGCAATACTTCTCAGGCTGAAGGTGAAAAATTAATTATAGGTTTTGGAAAAATAGTATATGACAGCAGGATTATGCTGTGAAGTGATGCCATCAGTGGAAAATGATCACAGATGCATTAAATGAGATTTTAATGAAGTCAGCAGCATTTCTTTTTGACGTTTTCCCTTCAAAATCAAGCAAAATGTCACCAGAGCAACAGCACATAAAATGTCAAACACTGAACTGTGAAAAATCTCTATTTAAAAATGAAACTGCTTATGAAAACATTAATGAAGCACATTCAGAGGCCAGCATTTTTCCTCTTCAAACCATTTCAGCATTCCCAAAACATTGCTGACACTGTCGCCACAGTTTCCAAGCTGTGCTGGCCTACAGCGGAGCCACAAACTGATCCCAGCTACAGAGCGCCGAGTCAAAGTGTGTGCGTCTGTACTCTC
This sequence comes from Chaetodon trifasciatus, assembly GCA_037975065.1. Taxonomy (NCBI): domain Eukaryota; kingdom Metazoa; phylum Chordata; class Actinopteri; order Chaetodontiformes; family Chaetodontidae; genus Chaetodon; species Chaetodon trifasciatus. Next base: position 907,621 of record JBBMOE010000029.1, read on the forward strand.
CACATTTATCATCTGTGCTATCGGCACATGACTAATATTTACCCTGACCTCATCACTATTCATCTGTTGATGCCTCAGCGCTGCCGGGTTTGATTGTTCATCGTCCTAAATAAACATGTGGTGTTGAACAAAAGAATGCATACGGTAGGAATATGAAACGCTCTCCCATTGCTTTCTGAATCAGTAACATGTGAGAGTGGAGGCGCCCGGCGATGACTGCTGTCCACACAGGAAATCTGCTGATGCTGGTGTCTTCCTAAATGTGTTCAATATGCTTCCTTAAATCACAAAGTGACAATCTAATGACACAGCACATCAGTGTTATTGCCAAGGTTTAAATATGTGCTGCTGCGCGTTGTTTGTGCCTCAGCTTTAATTGTTTGATGTCATGGCGAAAGTCAAATGACAAAAATAGACAAATACAGTTATATGCATGTATTTTTGTATGATATATATACAGTGTGGTGTTCCAGCGGCTCTTTCCTGCTCCAGCGCTGCCTTCGTGCAGATTGCCATTTAAAGCGGCTGAATAATTGAGGAGTAACATTTGCGTCAGCCATCCTGGTGTGTGTGTGTGTGTGTGTGTGTGTGTGTGTGTGTGTGTGTGTGTGTGTGTGTGTGTGTGTGTG
>JBBMOE010000029.1:913221-937146 GCA_037975065.1 Chaetodon trifasciatus
ACCACCCCCCGTCACTCCCATCTCCACTCGTCTGCATCTGTGTCTCAGATGGGGATTCTGACTTGTACTCTTCTGATTGAAGCCGGACGGACTCCATCTTTCTCCCTCTCCCCTCTGTCTTTCTTTGGTCCCAGGCACAGAACAGCTAAGTCAAAGGGCTGCTGTCTTTGCTGCCTCTCTCTCTCTCTCTCTCTCTCTCTCTCTCTCTCTCAGTCCTCTGAAAGAAAAGAGTCTCCATCCTTCAGGGCAGGACACTATGGCTACACACATCAGGGCTGTGTGCTGAATAAACTGATGGCCAAGAACCTTGGACACATCATTTCATCTGTGGGAAAACTGCTGTTACTCCATTAGGATGTCCAGCTTGAACTTTGCCATCACTGTACACTGCACTGTTCAAAGGGTTATACTACCAGAAAACAAGGGCAGTTTTATTATATCTCAATATTATATGTCAAATCAGTTCAACTGAATTCATATACATCCATATTCATCCACAACATATGACAGCCTCTGTCCTCAAACCCTTTATTCAGATAAAGAAACCAGACATTAAATATAAAAAAGCAGAGTGACAATATTAAGTGAATATCAAGGGTCAGCATATAATGGTCTTGCCATACACCTGTATTGATAGTATGATTAGACGTTAGTGAATGAGTCAGTGACTGTGGAGCATGAATGAAGCAGCCGATGCCAACATGCTTCTGCTCATGTAACCAACACTATGAGCTTCGAGGGTTTGGAGTGAAGACTGGATCAGAGAGACAATATCAAGCAACTTCCCCATCTCTTTCTTGGACCATTTCCATATATATTTTTTTTTATTGAAAGCCACACAAATTACATACCATCAGGGAGATCATAACATTGAGTGACCAAGTCCAGTTATTGTCAAGAAATCCTAAGAAATGACCAAAACCAAGAGCGTTAATCGGACTCTCAATACTTTTCAGCATCTCCAGCCTCTCTGTGGCTCTCAGCCCCAAACTCACTGGCTTTCATCAAACAAGAGTAAATAATGCATTTATTGGGGACTATTGTCAGAGGTGGATTAAGGCGCATTTGATACTTTTGTGAGTATCTGTGGCAGCAGAATTGTGTATGTGAGGCTGACCGTGCCCATGTTCTTTGTAATGTGTGTATTCTGTATGTCACACAGTGTACCAGTGTGTCTCACTGATATGTTTTTGACAGTTTCTGGACAATAATGGAGTTGTAGAGCACAGATAAGCTTTGGCGACACATATAATACTTTCTATTAGGTTCAATTTATTTTTGGTTTGGGGCTTTTCATGGGATTTGCTAACAGTAAAACATGTAGAATCTTCTTATATTGCACGTTCAAGCTATAACAACAATGCGGTCTGACTGTTATATCCAATAATTAATCAAAGGTAAATATTGGCGTGATATTCTGGCAAACTGATCCATTCGTCAAGTCCTACTAACATTGTGATAACTAGCATAACATGTATGAGTGAGGTTGTAATTTGTTTATGCACAGGTAATTACAGTTCAATAAAGCCAATTTGAGCCACAACATTCATTTTTTCTGAAATTTCCTGTGAAGAGAAGGCCCATGAATCTGAAAATCTGAGAGCCAGCAACAGAAGGAGAGTGAGAGAGAAGGAGAGAGATTGAAAGAGACAGAGAGGACTTATTGTACCAGTGTTAGCAGATGTACAGCAGTGGGATGTGTGACCAAAGCTCTGTCAAGCTTGCGGGTATCAACACAATGGGGACAGACTGTCATCCCCCCGGCTATTAATATTACATTACTGTCACTTCAGACCAATCTCTCAGTTAAAGAGTCCCGTGTGTGTGTGTGTGTGTGTGTGAGAGAGAGAGAGGGAGAGAGAGAGAGAGAGAGAGAGAGAAAGAGAGAGAGAGAGTGTGTGCAAATAGAAAAATAGTTAAATTTGCAGCCAAAGCCAGATTATTCTTTGATCCATTATGCAGGGAGATAGGAGCTGGGTCTCCATAAATGACTGTTGAATTATGTACAGCAGCGTGTGCGTGAGAGGGGAGACCTTCATGGCGAGGTGACTATCAGAGGTGGAGATCAGGTAGGACATGATGGTGATGATGACATGTACTGGCCGGTGAGGTCATGTCTGACTCTCAGGGAAGCCCCCGAAGCCTCAAACGCCAGAAAGCATCATCTGGTGAACATGTGGGTCTGGTTTAATGCTGGATTACTGCCTGTCGCAGCGCTTCTACACACTGTTTGTGTTTCTCAGTCTTCTTAGCGCTGTCTTCTATGTGGAGCACGCCTTGTATGTTTTCTGCCCTGTTCTTTATTAGGGTTAGGGTTCACCAGTTTTGAACTTGTCTTGACTCACTTTTCAAACACCATTTCTAGCACTGTGGGACAATGAGCTCAGTCAAGGATATTCTCTCAGGTTTGTTAGCAGACTGACAGCATGGAAACTCATCCTGACTTCTTTGGTTGGTGTAAGAATGAATTTCTGAAATATAATTTATCCATATACATGGTATGGGGAATCTGTTCAAAAGGTCATATAAAAAATCATTAAAAATGATGTAACAGCTTGGACAGCTGTAGTGTAGAAACCTCATATATTGTAGCCCATATGATGACTCAATAGTATTTTAAAAATGCTAAATTAATAGTGATAATTACATTCTGTAAATACAACCCTGCCAGTATGTACAGTATATATGCATTTCACACATACAAAGAACATGTTTTCAGTGTTTTGGGCTGTCGAAAAAGAAAAGCAGTTGGATAACATCAACCGGGAACTTAAGATAACAAACAAAGCAGCAGAAAAAGCAACAGGTGCTTTGGTTGAGGAAGGTGCGTCACCGCTGGCTGCTAATGCTACCAGCTGACCGATGCTAAAGGATGCTAATGCTACCTGACAGTTGATGCAGATGGATTCCAATAACACAACTGAACTGGGTTCCAGAACTGATGTAATGAACTACTGTAACGATGATTTTCAAGCAAAGATACAAATGTAGTTGATGGCAGCATTTTGGAACACTTCTTTACAGGGTAACAGGGAAAGACTGAAGAGTCGAACTGAAACCCTAATATGTGGAGTCCAGGAGGTCCTATAGATATGTCATGATGAAAAAAGGCAGAGACTACATAAAAGTTACGACTTTTGCATTTGTGTTTATTCATCTGTGTGTGCCTGGGCTTGGTTGAGCACTGGTGTTTCTCCTGCTGTCCATAAGGGTTGGTCAAATAAATTATTACATTACAAATTAATACTAATTGGAATTAATTGTTGTAATAGTACTGATATCTCAAAATAAAAATAAACACACTTGTTGACTTGAAAAAGGGACTCAAGGTGCTTCACAAAATGAGTCAGGCTTCCCAAAGGAATCTCACAGATCTTTTAAAGACGACATTAAGGCACACGCAACTTTTCAAGAAAACTTGCAATACAGCTAAGCAACCAGAGTGACACACACACACACACACACACACAGACACACAGACACACACTCTTTGTGGGGAATATGGCTGGAATGTGAGATCGTCAAACAGAGCATGTGGAAAGGGAAGAGGAGGCAGCAGCCTGCCAGAGTGTTGTTATTCAGGTCCACACGCCTCGGCATCTGTGTCAGCTAATGAGAGAAACTCAGCTCTGTTTCATCTAGTCTCCCTGGACCAGGAATTAGCATCTCCAAAGACAGACGCAGCGAAGGGACGGAGGGAGGGAGGTGGGGAGGGAGAAAAAGAGAGGGAGAGCCACAGAGAAATACAGAGAGAGAGAGAGAGAGAGAGAGAGAAAAATGAAGCGAAAAATAAGTGTGATCGACAGAAAAAGGGGGGAGACGGGGGGAGAGAGGAGACTGGCTTCCTAGACAGGGAGGTGAATATAAACACAAACTCTATGTCTCTCTGTCCCTCACACACATGCTGCAGCATATTGACAAGGCAGAGTTAAGTGAGGTGGCAGAGTGTGAGACAGCCCTTAATAGGTCCCTGATGGACCCCCAAGATGAGAGGCCAGCCACTCAACACAGAGGGGGGAGATGGGAGGAGGGGAGGCAAGGGTCACAGGTCAGAGGTCAGCCGATCATTACACCCCCTCCCTCCCCTCGACCCCCACCCCACCGTCAGCGCAACCACCCGTTCCTCTCCCACTTGACTGCACATTGCCTAATGATTATTAACACCTTAAAACACTTAAGGAGCGCTGGGAGTGAACGCACCCCAGAGAGAGACAGAGATGAGAGGAGAGGAGGGAGAGAAAGGGGGAGAGGGAGGTATGGTAATGATGCGCTTGCACATGATTTGCTGGATAGATATCACTAATCACCTCGTCCCTATGGTGACACCATTGGGACACGCACACGCTCATACGCACACGTTCTCTAATACAGGCTATACTTTCACACCGAAACAGCTATTTCTCCATAATAAATATTTCTCTCTTCCATTTGAGTTTTTTATTTTTTCAAAGACATGGTGCATATTTAAAAGGCTGCTCATTTGTGTGCATGGTGCGTGCGATCTGACTGTGTGTGTGCGCGCTCGCCCGTGCGCGTCTGCGTGTGTGAGCGTATTTCTGCATCCCTAATTTTGCTCTGTGCATGAGCATTTCTGCAGCAGGTTTGTGTGTACACAAGCGTGTGTGTGTGTGTGTGTGTGGAGCAGCAGGGAGCCCTCTCATCTGTGCTTAGCCCAGTAAATGGTGAGTGACTGAAGGGTTTGATGTGGAGTGATTCAGCTGGGAGCTCGTCTGTCTGCGTTGAGCCCCACAGCTCATAATCTCATGTAGCGAGACTCTTCACGACTGGGAAAGTGAAGCCGGCGGAAACGTTTCACAGCCACAGAAGATGAACTCAAACCAAAGAAACCACCCACAAAAGTTTCCTGAAGGAAAGGTACCCATCAGTGACGCAAAATAGGCTAATGAGATGTGAGTGAGAAGGAGGAGAGTGATGAAAAGAGAAAAATGGCGAGAAATTGTGAATAAGTGTTGAATTTTTCTGTGGCTTGTTGGGAAAGATTGCAAGGGCAATTTCTCTTTCTTTCATTTCAAACTTTTCAGAATCAGTGCAACCAGTAGACACTTCATTGTCTTCACTTCTTGTGGTTTGTGACAGGGTTGGGCAATAAACACTGATTCCTGCAAGTGTGTTCATGTTGCAACTCTTCTGAATCGACACTAAACAAAACCGAGAGTGGCTGCAACAGCCGGTGACAGGCTGCAGGTGCCTGCAGGGCAACATTTTCAAGTGCTCTCAGTGATTGCACTTCAATTAATTTCAACTGCTTTGCACTCTTCAACACACACTTCAGTCCCTTTAAGTTCATCAAATTTAACTGACACTTCACTTCACCGCATGTGCAAACAGTAAACATTTTGGGACATCTTGCACCTGCAATTTTCAGACATGCATCTACTGAATGATAATATGAAATGGAAATTCAGCCTTATTATCAGGTGAAGCAATGTTCAAGCCTACATGCAGCCAAGTTGAGTTTATATGACAAGCTTTTGTGGGTTTAGTATGTTAACACCCCATTATGGAATAGTAAATTGAGCCATATTTGACACAAGTCACCTCTCCATCTGTCAGAGACAGTCACATGCAACATTTCAGGACTGACATGCATTTCATCTGCTCCATCAGAGAAGGTGTGCATGTGTGTGTGTGTGCGTTCGCGTGTCTGTCCCATGGGTGTATTGTGTCAGTGGGGGTCAGCTGAGCGGCTGCTGGGGGAGGATCCACCAGTGAAGTGGTCAAGCAGCCCCAGATGGGTTTCTAATAGTCTTAATCCAACAGGTCACCATGCTGGGCTCTGCCTCGCTGCCGCCCCTCGTAAACCTGGTTTTCCTCTCCTTCTGCCTCCTCTCACTCTCTTTCAACTCCCCTCTGCTTATCTAACCTCCCCCTCTCTGTCTCCCCCTCCTGTCTCACTCTGCCTGTCTTTCCAGAAAAGCAGCAAGAAGCTAATGAGGCTTGGCTGGCGTTTATCCAGCCCTCTCTCTCTCTCCCTCTGTGTGTGTGTGTGTGTGTACTTGCTTGTGTGTAAGCAATCTCCAGGCTAGATTTATTGTGATATTTGTCTGCATCAAAGTCCGTACCAACATGAATTACTTTATTTTTTTTTTTGCATCTATAGGCAAATTAATGTGGTGATGGTGATATGGAGAATGTAAAAGAGAGAAGAAGCTGATGGGAAAATTGCTCTGGAAAGACAGGTAGTCACAGGCTGTTGGAAATGGGAATTCCAAGGTGGATTTTCAGGGGCGGAAGGCAGGTTTTCTGCCCCATTAAAAGGTTCCCAGTGCAGGGAGATGCGCTTCACCTCGGATAAGACGTCCTCCTTATCTCTCTGTGGAACAGACAGATGGGAAATCATTCGCGCTTTTGCCTGCTTCCGTGAAGCACCTGCCTGTTTTCCATACAGAGGGACTCTCCCTGAGAAACAAACACTAAACAGCCTCCCGGCACATGCTTTGATGCTGAAATCTACCCTCTTTCCAACCTGAGAATATTCTCAATACATCGTTAACTCCCATTGCTGGAAATTGAAGAGAGATCGAGCTAATGAGACACATTTCAGAGAGTAAATTTCAAAACGGGTTCACAGTGTGACAGACCACTACGGCAGTGGTTCACATTTGATATAATTTACAGGGAGCAGCAACAGATAGGAAGCGAAAGGCTGAGTAATCACATGTGATGCTGCTGCAAGGATAGAGACGGAGAGGAGACCTGTCACACACATCGTTGTAGCAGTCATTAGTGCAAAGTGACAGTTTCTGGTGGCCCTTCAGTTGGCTTGTGAAGCAGAGGAGAGAGAGCGTGTGTGTGTGTGTGTGTGTCAGAGAGGCGAGACAGCGGGATGTAATGTATTATATCAACAACAGGTTCACTCCAACACCTCAGCCAATGTGACAGTGTTAATATTGCAGGATTATTATTCAGCCGAGCAGAGCTGAAGGTGTGATGACCCGAGCAGGTGACGGGACTAATTAACCACCGTTTGACCCTGCCTGCCTCAGACAGCTGCTTTGTCTGTGTGTGTGTGTGTGTGTGTGTGTGCACTCACTGTGAGTGAGTGATACCCAGCTCAAGAAATCATTTTTTATTCCTCTGCCACTGAGGGTGTGGTAATTGTGGATGTGCACCCACCCGTCCGTCAAATGTTTCAGGCATCAGATTTCAGGTGGTATCCCACACATGATTTGATTTGCATAGGAAACAAATTAAATGATCTCACAGCTGTTGGCAAAAATAATAGATTTTTAAGACTCTGGGTTTAAGATGCTGGATTAAATCAGGTGTTAAGAGGTAACACTGCAGTGTGCAGTCAATCAATGAGAGGGATGTATGTATGAAAGGACCTTTTTCATTTAATGCATTGAAGTGTGTGTGTGTGTGTGTGGGATGATGTTGGTTGGCTGTTGATATACAGTAAATATCACCACGTGAATGACAGTTAATCATCAGCAGGCAGGTGTCCATCAGCACAGAGGAACATAATATGAGCCGAGGGAGTCTGTGACTTCACTGAGCAGGTTCAAAAGGGTCTTAACTGTGACAGGCCTGTTGTGTTCATTTACATATTTCAATGAATTTGCAACAGAAGCAAGCAGCCAGAATAGAAAGTTTCATCTAATGACCCGCAGAGAACAGAAACAACCTAAAACTACACAAAACTGACATGGGAGAAATATGTGCGATAAATAATAAAAAATATATATGTAAATTCAAGACATTGCTTCCATCAAAATTAGCAATTTTTTTTTGCAGACATTGGGATTTAAATATTGACAAAACTATTAGAGAAAAAATGTTAGCAGTTGTCTTGCTGCTCTTGGAAATGACAACAACTTAACAAAGGTTGGGTCTGTTGTATTTAATTTGCCCTTCATCTGTCCATCAACTGTAAAATCTGAGACACAGATTTTAGTGCATCTGGCTGCTGCCAGTTATTACAAAATTATGAATTTGAAATTTGGACCTCCCTGTCTGCTCCAGGCACAGTCAGCCAGCTGCAAGGCCAATTGAGCTATAACAGCAGCTACAGTTGGCGGCTATTTTAGCAACGAGTAAAGCTATCTGTCCATCAGGAAATTCCATAAATCACAGAGAGCTGAGGCAGAGCAGCTGGAGGACATCAGAGGGACAACCATTTCCTCCATAAAATATGATCCAGTTTCATCAAGTGTATGGATGGTGTATGACTTAGTGCCGCAGAGTGTGTTGCACACTTCTCAAGGGAGATCTTACCTGAAGAACCCAAGTTACATGGTTCAAGAACAGGCTTTCATGGCACCGTGCTCCATATTATTATTAAGTCGGTGTACCATTAAAATTCTTTTGAGGCTGTTTCTGTTAAGGTCCATCCATAGCGTGGTCCTAATAAACACAATCTTCCTTGCTGTCCTCCTCAGTGTGTCCTGCACTGTCTCCTGCATGGTAGATGATGAAGATGCACCTCACAGTTCCTGATTGAGCCTCATATCAGGTGTCTCCATCCACAGGTCAACAGCTGGCTTTGGGTCCGGTGTCTCTGTGGTCATCTTTGACAGGTGAATGTGCATCAGGGCTGACAGACAAGTGCGTGACAGATGAGATCTGGACTTGGTTTTTATATTGAGACAGGCAGTGTAAGAGACAATTTAACCAACTTGTTGATGATGGAGTAACAATCTGGATTGCTTGCATTTACTATTTGGACCAAGTCACACACAGAGGACGCTGCCAAGCATTTTCCTGCTTGCTTTAAGCATATTCATACTTTGACAGCAGAGTCTCTGTCAAGTTGGAAGGTGGCCTCATATTTCTGAAGAATAGTGCCTGCCGTTGTGCTGCCAAAATGGTGGAGAGTTTACATTTCCTGATGCCAAATTGAAGGATGAAAAAGCTAAAAAAATCATCACATTACTTGTAGGAGCTGCCATAGTTTTGGTTTGATTTTTCGTAAAAATTTGAAACCTGTATTGTTTACATTAATGTTTATTAGCGAGCAGTATTCCTCTTTTCTGCCTTTGTTGGTACATTGTTGCAGATCTTGGTGCATTACCACCACCTGTAAATCTGTGGAATCATATGAAACCATTGGCAGGAATGTGCCACAGCTCCTTTGTGCTACTAGTGGTAAAAAGCTCCACGTTACCTTTACAGCAGTACTCCAGTGATTGAGCATTGCACCTACACAAAGTTCAAATCAATCAATGCAGCATGAACAGAGACATTTTGATATTGGTTTGTAAGGCAAAATGACCCTAATGACATCATCAGGGTTGTTTCCTCAGACCTGAAGCTTTTCTGGAGATTCTGCTACTGACTACAACTGACTGCTGAGATTTGTGATGGCAGTCCTGTCAAGCAGTTGCATCCTAGAAAGCGGTTACTAACTGGCCCAAAGGGCTGACTCACTTCTGGACTTTTCCTGGAGTGTTTGAGTCCAGATTTTGAGCAGCTACCTGTAAACGAAACCATAGCGCGCACACACATGCACACACACACACACACACACACACACACACACACATACACACACACACACACACACACACACAGAGGCCACCGAATTCTTGTGGGCCCCATGTGCACCACGCACTTTAATCTTTAATGGCATGGTGATGATGGAGTACTCTTGACCTCCAAGGTTGCACACTCACACACTCACACACACACACACACACACACACACATCTTCAGTCTCTGCACCTCTTTTCCTCAACTAATTCGTCTTGTCTTTAAACTTCTCAGCGTTCCTACAGATTGGTGACTTCCCCGGTTCAACTCCTCAACAATAGGCAGGTCCTACCCTGAGCTGGGGAACGCTGGCCTGCCATTGTCCCAGCTGAAAGCCCAGTTATTCATTGCCCGTGAGTTAAAGAGCTGACCTCGGTGCAACACTGACGTAGCTGGCTTACAACACTGAGGCCCTTTGTCTGGCCCTGCTTCATCTCTGATCACCCTGTAATGAACTGAGAGTTCTGTCGAAAATTTACAACCCTCGCCTTTCATCCCCCTCTTTGCCCTGTCTTCATTTTTAGTGCTCCTTTTCTCAACAGACATCATTTTAAAGGGATCTCCGCCCTCTAGAGCCCCTTATACAATAACAGTGCTGACAATATGAGATGGACCATTAATTTCCGCTCAATGGATCCCAGTTGTTTTACCCTCTTCTCCTGTCTTGCGTCCTTTCTTTAGCTTGCTGTGTTTTGTTCACCTTCTCCAGCTCTATAGGGATGGGTTTCTTCAGCCCATAGGGGTCCAACTGACATGCACACTCACGCAAGCACACACACACACACACACGCACAAGCAGGCGAGAGTCCTAAATGAATCACCTCCGACTGTTCCTGTAATGGGGAGTTAAACGCTCTAAATGCTTTACGACATTTAATCATTACCTCACACAGGCAGTAGTCCCACACACACACACACACACACACAAACTGTTGCCTCAAACGCAACCCTTATCTGTAATAAAATACATTCATGACATATGCAAAAACGTTACAGGATCCGAGAAATGCCCAAACATTTTTCTGGTCTTGCTAATATCATATTTTTTTCCCAGAAAATATTTCTTCAATCTGGAATTGGTGATGGATTTCTGTGAACTGCGGATGGACCTGCTGTAATAAATCCTCTCCTTGAAGTGTGTGTGAGTGAGAGTGCGTGCGTGTGTGTGTGTGTGTGTGTGTGTGTGTGTGTGTGTGTGTGTGTGTGTTTGTGTGTGTGTATGTGTGTGTGATATCCCAGGGTAAATTGTTTCCTCCAGGCTTTGAGAGGTGGGCATTCAACAGCCTGCCAAAAAAGCTATAGGCGATAATTAAATGATTCCACGCTTGAAAAGAGAAAGAAACAGAGACAGGGGGAGAGAGAGGGTGAGAGAGAGAGGGGAGAAAGAGATAGCCAGACAAAAAAAGATGGAGGAGAGAGAGAGAGAGAGCTGGACGGAGTGTGAGGAAAGGAACCAGAAACAGAGAGAAATAGATTTAGAAAGCCACAGTGTGGGATAGTATCACACTCCGTGGGCCAACACGCTGCGGATCCAACCCAGTGCCTGAAGCCAGCTTGGAGATAAAGAAACATCATTAATCAGCCATGTTGGAGGAGTCTAATTCAGGATGGCTCCTGTCAAATGCCAAACGGACACGGTTAATTCCAACTCCAGTTTTTCTTTTACCTTCATTTCTGCTCTCTCTGCAGCATGCCGCTTCACTGCAATTCCATAAACTTTGACTATATTCCCACTACAGCTGCAGTCACTGGAGCAGCTGGGGGCTCAGTGCCTTGCTCAAAGGTAGCACAGTGACCACTGTTGAGTGAGTGGAGAGTTACTCAATGACCTTCCTCATCACTTTAATTTCTTTTCGATGCAGGCTTACCATTTAAGACTGAAATTGAATTAAAACTAATTAATGTTTATCAGCGGTTAACTTTTGAACCTCATCGCTTTTTTGTCATGCTGAAATGACCATTAACCAGAGCAAAATGTTGGAATTGTATGTTTCTTTTGTATTATATCCAATGTTTCTCCAACAGGTGTTAAAGTGACATAGTGACATATCAGACTTTAGAAACTTCTTCAAAAGCCTCAGAGGACATTGTACAGCTGTCACAGGCTGAGTCGTGCTCTTCATGTTAAGTGTACTGATTTTGATGAGTGAAATTGATGAAGTTCCCCTTTAATTAGCAGTCAACTACCCATATGTGAGGATTTTCTGCTTTTCTCTGGTTTCTAATTTTGTAAATTGAGTATTTTTGGGTTTTAGACAGCTGGTCAGGCAAAACGAGCAATGTGAAGATGTCGTGTTGGGTTCTGGGAAATGCCTCTTTTCCCATTTTTCTCTGACATTTCATGAACTACATAATGACATTTTACTCATCATCACATGTGGACCGTCATTGCACATGATATAGGTACATGCAATATTTAGATATTTCACATGTGAAATGTAAGACAGCATCTTTTTTTCTTGAAATAATTTTTGTGTGTACTCTAAACCTTTATTGAACAGTGATGATAACACGATGACAGGAACTGAAGGGAGAGAGCGGTGATCGAGGTGGTATTTCACATGTGAAATGAAATATTTCAAATTACACATTTCACATGCTGTTATTTTTGTAATTTATGTCACGCATGGCCTCTTTCTCCTCCTCTCCACCTCCCATTCAATAAGCAATCCAGCGGTTTAGTCTCCACTCATTTACATTCTTCACACTGTCACTCACAGGCAGACACACACAGAGAAATTGTTGCTGCATGTGCCAATTTTTCAAGACTCGGAGCATTCAGCGTTCATCACTTGACACCCCGAGTTGCTCAGGTTTCAATGCTCAAACAGAAAAAAAAGCCTCTTTCTGTCTCTGTCTCTTATTCTCTCCCTCACTCTGACAGTAGGTGTTGCATACTAATGTGTGTGTCTCAGGGGGGTGAGATGAGGAAGTCCTCTCCCATTACTCAGTGCCCACCAGCTGGGCAGGGGCAAGGGCTACAGCAGCCAGACAGATGGTACTGTCACCCCCTGCTCATACGCACACACACACACACACATGCACACACACAATGGTGTAACAGTGAGGAGGAAGTCATTAGCTGGGAAAACCACAAGATTCCTTACTGAAGGGGGGAAGAAGAGGGGTGAGGGAGATATAAAGAGGGAGAGAGAGGGGGGTGAGAGAGGTTTTATCCTAAACTCACTTCTGCTGAGGCAATCTGTCATGGTTGAAGTAATTGCCCTCGTCTTGTGTGAATGAAGTGATCTGTCATCACCCACTGCATTACTGCCTTAAGAATTGCTCTGACACACACACACACGCACGCATGCACGCACACACGGTCACAAAGCCGTGACCCTCCTGAACGCTCCGACCGAGACGCATGCAGCTGTGGCATCTTGAATAAACCGCCCTCCAAAATTTTTCAGGGGAGGGGAAAAAAAATGGGAAAAGGGCGCACGCCGAGTCTCTCTTCTTCCGCTCTGTTATTCATAATCGCTCTTTGTCTTTGCAAGGACAGAGCGTGAGTGTTGCAGAGGGGAAAGCGAGTGATTCTGGCTCTGTTTTATCAGTAAGAGTAGAATGGGCTTGGGTCTCAGTAGGTCAACATCCTCCAGTCTTCTATTGTAGCTTGCTTGGCGCGGTTGATAAACTGTGTTGAATGAGAAAACAAAAGGGTGAGGGGAGGTGTAATTGCACTTTAACTGCTGCTATTGGACTAATATTTGTCCAAGTGGAGAAAAGAGACATTAGTCACATTGATTAGGAGTCATTATTGGACTAGCGGGTAGCGAGCTTAGCTGAATGGCTGCACACTGGATGAATGTTGAGCATTATTGTGGACTGATAGCGAAGATATGGGAAAAATAAGACAATTTTCAGGCTAATATTGGCCTGTTCTCAAAATATCTGAATCTGTATGGTACAATGAGTATTTACAAATACTATTACACACTATATTTGTAGATTCTTTGCACATACAGTAAATGAAAAGTTTGGAGATGACACTTACCAGTAGGTCTTATCACAAACACTGATGAAGCTTCAAGCAGAGCAGCTTTATCAGCTGTGGATTGGTTCAGTCAGAACCATTTGATTATTGATCTGTGGAAAACGAACTAAACTTCTGTATCCCACTTGAAATTGACCAAAATCACCTCCCATATCTTCACTCAGGCGCGATGGCATTAAGATGGCAGCTCTTATCAAGGAACATCAGAGACCTTTCTTGACCCTCAGCCTGCAGAAGGACTGACTCCTCCCATCCAGGAATCATCATTCAACCATAGGTGCAAAGTGTGGGTAACAAAGCAGAAACTTAAGGGCAACACACACTGGCAGCATTGCCGAGCACTGTCGCACACATCGAATGTGTCATATAGAAAAAGGTACCAAAGTAAATTCTTGAATCATCCGCTGGTTTTATTTCTACGTCACAGTGGTGACAACACTTGCTACCAATCCTCTCATCTAGCTTTTAGATAGATAGGAATACATCAATTGTCCAAGCTGTCAACCTATTACTTAAACCACAGTTTATTTGTAACAATCATACATTTCTCCTAGCCTCAACCACACCACAGACAGTGTGCTTAGATATTGTAAAAAAAAGTCATTTTAAAAACATTGGCAATTTACATAATCCAAGGTTTTGCAGAATTGTCCAATACTATTTTTTTGGCAATAGAGTTGCTATGCTCTGTTTCAAAGAGAGCAAAAATAGCCTACCGGGGAAAACATTATTTATTTATTTGGCATGAAAATGGTCCAATTCAAAGATCCAGCCTCAGTCAAGATGCATCAGTAACACTCTTCACCAAAGCACATTAAAATGAATCCCTATACAATCAAAAGCAATGCAGTAACCAACGTGACAGCCCTGCAGTCAAAGCTACATTTGTGACATTTAAAATCATTTTTTTTGTTGACAGTCAGGCAGGTGTTGGTTCAACTTAATGGTAATTTTTGAGGAGTTTTTATATTGAATTGCATATATTGCACAGGTGTTACTGTGTCCACCTCCTGTGCATACAGTACCTTAAATCGACGCTCCCCCACATGCACACACACACACGCTCACAAACTCACCACCTCCTCCATCACCTCCACACATGCACACTCACACAAACAGACGGTCAAATTGACATACAGTCTGTCATATTTGCGGCTGGTAAACAAGCACTGAGAGGCTGTTAAAGCCGGCAAGCTGAGTAAACCAGAGACAACAGTGTGCTTAATGAACTGGGCTGCCTCCCAGCACAACATCTCATCATCACTTGGACTTAAACAAACCACTCAGCTGCTAATTGGCCGAGCTGCATGGAGCCGCTGTGAGGAATGTACGCTCCCCACCTCCACTGTTGCTTCTCAAAGGCTTGACAGACAGCAGCAAGACAGACTCTCTGTTATTGAGTCTTTGCACAGATATGTGATAGTCTGGCCTTCTGTTGGGCTTGACTGTGTACATCCATACTGAGTCACTGCATAGTCTTGTGCTTCACTTATGTGTCTCCACTGTAATTGATGTTGATGTTTTGTTTTGTTTTTTTTACACTTCCTCACTCTCATAATTAATTTGAATATGATTTGCTGAAATAGTGTGAGGTCAAGGTTGGTTGTTTTTTGCACTACACTTCCCAAAAAGCACTTGTCAATCAAACACTGCAGCCAGGGTTGTGACATCACTCTTTTGGATGCTCAGCTGACAAAGTGTGAGGCTCTTTTCTTCATCTGTTTAGCTGCGGTGGCTATCGCTGTTGATGCTAATTACCCAGTCCGTCTTCTTCTGTTTATTTCAAACAAACGAATAAAGCCCATCACTTCCTGTGTGCCAGAGGATTTCGCCCAGGAAAGCCCTACCAGACACCAGGTGTTTAGATTAGCCAATGCAAAGATTCATAAACTGGGTATAAGCTGAATTATATTATTTGCAAACAAACGTTTATTTATATGAAATGTTGCAGATATTTCTTCACCGCCATTTATTTATATTCTTGTCTGTGTACCGTCTCAAGTTCTCCACATGGATCAATAAAGTTTCATCTTATTTTATTATCTTAGAATTTGACATTTTAGTATGGTTTTGGGGAGTTTTGGGGAAACATATAATTCTGTTTATATAATCCTACGACCAATACATTGCAGTACTTAGGGGGATTTCAGGCTGCTTGTGCAGCCAACAATTAACCCACAATGTAATTTTTTTGGAGGTAGAGGTTCCTCCTTTGGGTCAGACCAACCTTGTTGCTGGGTGGAGATGTTTCGAGCGAGTGTAGGGTTTAGGAGGAAGTTGATAGAGCTTAAGAGCAGGAAGCACGCCCAAATGGCTCATGGTCAAAGCCTGAAAGTAAAAACAAAAAACTCTGCAGTTCAAGTTCATGTATCTGTTCACTTTGCTGTACTTTAATTTTATTAAGGGAGTGTGCAAATATTTGTGGCATGGATATGAATGATAGGGATACTGAGGGTGGATTTCAATGCTGCTGGTGATGATTATACTTTTTAATGGAGCTGCTCATTGCTGATGGTTTGCTGATATTCTGTTTCAGAGCACAGTGATTTTAATGCTGCTGAAATCAATTGATTGAATCCACATAAACAGATCCACCTTTAATAATTGTGTGCGTGTGATTGTGTGTGTGTGTGTGTGTGTGTGTGTATGTGTGTGTAGTGAGCTCTTTTCAGGTCGCCATGGTAGAATCATGGTCATGGTCATGGTTCTCCCAGTGTTTGCGCCTGGAAGATGCTTCACATACAGTATCTGCAATCTATTTAGCTAATATCCTCATTCTGTTTCTCCATCGTGTAAACTTACTGTTGTTACTTCTACTCTGCACACACGGCATCTATTGCATGCCTGTGTCCTAGAAGAGGGATCTATCCTGAGGCTTCTTTGTTCCACATCAAAGAGTTTTTTTTCCTTATCTGAATCGAGGTTGAAGGATGAAGGGTGTTGTATGATGTATTAAAGCCCTTTGAGAATTTGTGATTTTGAGCTGCGTAAACAAAATAGACTTGACTTGAGTAATAGAATGTTGACATTTCACCCAACTTAATGTTACACATTTGCACAGCACAAAATTATTGAGGGGTTTGCACAGTTAGAAGGGATTACAGGACAGATTTCAAGTGCAGGGTTTAGATGACATATTTGACATGATTAATTTATTTGCGATTCATTGAACGTCTCCTTTTCTATTCCTACACATGTTTAATACAGAGGATGTGACATGCTGGTGTGGGGTTTGGAGTTGTTTAAAGGCACCTTTGGCAGCTCCTTGGGCTTAAAAATAACGTAACAAATAAGATAACTAGGCTAATTACTTTTGCTGTTGAGTAATTAGCGTGGTAATGTCATAACTTTTTAACTTGTAATGAGTAACTTATTATATTTTCTTAAACTAATCTATTGAGCACTGCTCTTCTAAAATAGGGTTGAAATGGGACACAATCTTTTTGCCCCAGGAGACAAATATCATCAAAAATTGGCACATTGTTGACTGCAGTTTTAAATTTTAGATATTCTTTTAGTCACTTGAAATGATAATTTGCAAATGACAAAATGTAAACCATATACTTTGATGCTTTATGTGATCTCTTTTGAAAGGCCTGCCATTCAGACCATTATGTGACAGTAAAATCAGGGCAGGGTGAAACAACTTTTATGGCAGGACTTTTACAGAATAGTAAATGGACTGCACTTATATAGCGCTTTTCTATGTGAATGGACAAAGCGCTTTACAATTGGCCTCTCATTCACCCATTCACACACACATTGAAGACCTTGCAAGCTGCTGGCCTGCCCGTCAGGAGCACCTTGGGGTTCAGTGTCTTGCTCAAGAACACTTCAGCATGTGGATGGGAGTGAACTGCCAACCCTGTGAGAAGGGGCATGACCTGCTCATAAGCCAGAAAGACATGTCTGAGTGTGTTTGGCAAAATCACATCTTCACTTCCATCATATCATTGATAACCCTATTGGCATCTCCAGGTGAGTGGCTGTCCCATTTGTATTGACAAGCCAATATTGGTTCAGTTTTGTCTAATGCTCCATAGCTATACTGTATTTTAGTCAAACACACATGAATATTTGCAAAATATGGCTTCAACATAAGACGTGGCATGACGGATTTTGAGACACACAATCAGAGTATGACATTATATGAGCCAGGAGCTTCAGTTTCAGCCAAATGAAAGGGCCACACAGCCCCTCAACATCTCCTTCTCACTGGCAGATAATAGGTGATTAAGTCCTGTTGCAGACAGTGGGCCACAGGGAGCCAATTGATCTGACCTTTGACCCCTCACTCTGACAGAGGGGGATGGCTTGAGGTCAGGCCTGTAAGGGATACCCTCTTTAGAACAGGAGCTAAAAGCTGAGGGAGGCACCCAGCCAGGATCCGAGGGTCTCTGGGGCCCCCCCACCCACCAGCATCACATTCATATGGTCAATATGAGCCAAAGAGCAACGTAACGGTAATGTGGTAACGTTTGTTTGAATAGATGAGCAGATAGCAAATATTGCATTAAAAAAATAGTTACACAATATCTGTCATCAGTGACAAGTTTCGATTGGATCCTAACTCCTTCAGCTCGGAGATCTCTGCAGTCCTGAAGTGAAGACTGAGCTGATCCTTCTCTCAGTCAAGGACTTGTAGGGGATTTTCACTGGAGAGGACTGTGTAATGCCACTTCTCTTTGAGGTATCCATTGAAGTCAGCACTATTGCATTAAGCTTACTGGTCTTCCTAAGGGCACCTTTTCATCACAACCCACACACACACATCCACGCATACACATCCCTTCCCTCACACTCCCCCTTTTAAGTTGAGGTATTGTCTTTGACAGCATTATAACGGTATCATTCCGCTCCCACTGTGAACAACAAAGACAAGAAACGCCAAATCCTAGAACGCAGCAATCTGTGTATGTGTGTCTGTGTGTGTGTGTGTGTGTGCTCTTAAGCAATGCTAATGGGCCCTAAGAAGCATTAAAGTGACCCCTTCTGTAACAAAAGAGTTAATAATCCGTTTAGAAAACAATCAGATCCCTGGCCATGAGAAAAGCCCCCTGCTAAGTCTTTCTGTAAAGAGGAGGAGGTGGGAATTCACCTTTTTTTTCAGTCAGCAATCTTGTTGAACATCACTTGTTTTCATCGCTTTCTCTACAGGGAATGATGGAACTGTATTTAATGGCTGCTCTCGGCCGCAGTCGGCAAATACAAAGACAAAACGGTTGAGTTTCGCAAGCTCGGTGACCATTTTGAGAAATTCAAAGTGACCCCTGTCGGAGGTCAGAGTTTTTTTTTATCAGCCAAATCTACTGTAAATGAGTCCCATTGTACTTCTAAAGGAGCTACTAACAAACAAACACTGGCCCGCCCGTTAATTGCTAATGATAGGCTCTTTGTCAAGTGTTTCCCCCTCTGGGTCAAAATGTTCAAACATCAAAACAGGATCCATCTCCAGGTGAGTGGCTGTCAGGTGACGCAGCCACAAATATAATAGCAAGCAAGGTCAACTTATATACAGACACGGGCCACTAAGTGCTCCACAGTACAAGAAATACAATCCAGCAAAATCAAATGCAATCAACTAAAAACAAAGACAAAAGCACCACATAAAATACACAAGGGGAACAGACATGCGACGCAAGTTAAAAGATACCTCATGCTACCTAAATGCCTGTCTGAACAGATTGGTTTTTAGCTGCTTTTTAAGAGAGTCCACAGAGAATAGGTGACTAGAGAATAATAGCTGATATAAGCCATTAAGACTGTGAATGACATCTCCCGTGCTGTATGTCAAATATCATGGTGATTAAAAAAGTGTTCCAGAGTGATAAAATAAGTACGAGCTCAGTGTGAGAGATCATAAAACTTTGGGTAGCTGAACATATTACCTCAGGCAGGCAGGCTTGTCTGTTATGCGTCGGAGTGATCCATCTGTTTTAACATCAGGTCAGAGCAGAATCTATCACTGCTTATCTCTGCTGTCAAGTAGATGAGGACAGGTTTTTTCTTTATCTCTGCTGCTTGTCCTTCCTTCCCTCCCTCTGCTCTCTGACATCCTGGAAACTGATCACAATGCCCGTGGAAGAGAATTTATTTAGGGGAATAAAACGACGGAAGAAATGTGACAATTAAGCGAGACGATTTAGCATCTTTGAAAAGCATATCAGCTGTTATTGAGTGTCTTGGCTTTGATGGAGGGGCTTGGCTTTATCTGCTTTAGATTTGCAGGAAATTAACATTTGTTTTCGGGAAACAACACAAGAAGCAAGTAGAATTATTTCACCTTATTGTCACAATTTCTCAGTGAGTCCATCAAGATTTAAAATTGAGAAGTATATGTGATTAGAGAACAGTGTTTCCATGTTAGTGAACAAGCAATGATACTTTGCTATTAACAGCAAACATAATCAGTTTCATTGCTTGTTATGTTACTTAAGCTACTCAGACAACTCTGTCAAAAGTGCCTTTAAACAGCTCCTTCATACCTGCACATGAATTACACACATGAAGAAAGAATAGAAGGTATTTACTGGCCATCAACAGCTAGCTTAACGTTAGCCCCTGTGACTGTATCCAGCAGTATTTCAGAAGTCCTGTTATCAGAATGATGCTGTGGGGTTCACACATCCTCCAACTCTTGTACTAAGAAGTGCTGTAAACCATATTCACATGTTCACACGGCAGCCATTTTCCTCTGACATCACGCATAGGATGCTCAAATGCTTTTATGGAAAAGGACAAAAACGTACTACTGTGTTCCAGATCGTATAAATCGTCATCATTCCACCGTTTCCTGATTGATCGTCAGCTGAAAAGACATATGTGACATTACGTGACAACCCATTACAGCTAACGTTAGCATTCAACCACTTCCAAGCTAGCGTTACCGTTTGAAAGGCATAGGAAAGGCATAAATTCATTCTGAATTTATTGTCTTGGACTCAACTCCACAACTTTATTTTAGCCTGAAAGTAAAATGAACTGGATGTAATCAAGCTTGAAATGTCACGCAGTGAGCGCTGTCATCACAGAAAAATGCGTGTTCCAGTGAGCGTAACGTTACTGATTGATTTACTGGGTGAAGAGACAGCAAAACAGTTAGTGTTACATTGCAAGCTTTACTACATCCAGTGTGTTTTACCTCCAGGCTTAAGTAAATGTGTCCAAGAAGCGCATTGATAAGACAGAATCATTTATTCTTTCCTATCATATTGTGTAACACTGTCAAATGGTAATGTTAGCGTTCTGTGGCTGAACAATAGCATTACCTGTTGTCTAATGGTAGCTAATGGGTTATCAAATATATTCTTTTAAATTGAAATACAGTCTGCTGACACTCCAGATTTTCACTGCCCATTGACATTTCAGTTACTGATCAATTAGGAAACAGTGAAATGATAATAATTTTATCAGATATGTGCTTTGTATGCAACATGTCATTTTTGAATGTATAAAAAATAACCCATTGCATTGTGGGATAGTTAGAATATAGTTTACTATAGGGCACAGACAATTTGAGTTAGCAGGAATCACATTTCTCCATTTTTGTTTGAGGCTAAGCGTTCCTGTGCTAAGCTAATGTGTTTTCCAGCAGTCTGACAACAAAATGCATATCAGCCTTGCATCAAATTTCAGCGTTACTGAGATTAATCACTCTAATGTAATTATTAAAGTTCAAATTGTAATCCCTCATTCGTTACTGATCACATTACTCTAGTAGAAGGCCACTGTTACAGATTATTTTGTTTTAATACCATATTACTGTTGAAAATTCAAGGTTTTACACACAGAAGAGCAGAGCTCCTGTGACTAGTAACTATGAATGCCAAATAAGCCAATTATTTAATCATTATTGCTGTCATCCCTCCTTTGTTGAAGTGTTTGCGAACAAAAAGAAATCAGCTTTATGATGTTTTTGGCCGTCTTCATTTACATCAGTGCAAATTACCCAGGAGGAAATGGCCAGTGCAAGTGGATTGTGGGACTTTATTCGAATGTTTCCTGCGGTAAGTTATTCCTTTGTCTGGGCTGAGCTAATAGCAGGGAATGGGATTCAAATAGAGTCAAGCTGCCTCCTGAGATCCCTCAATCCACCGTCGCCATAAAAAGAGGTCTGAGGCCAGTCTAAATATTTGGTAGTCTTAGCAGGTTCATGTTAAAAGACACACACACGCACAGCATACACACACACACACACACACACACACACACACAGAGTGAATGCACAAGCAGGCCGAGGCTGTGAAGTTGAATGGCATAGCTCAAAGCCTTCCTCCCCCTATCCCTGCCTCTTTCTCTCTAAACCGCCAAACCATTCTCCCCCTTTCTCCAGCTCAGAGGAATTCATTAACTGCCTCTCCACAGAGACACTATGGAAATCAGGCAGCTACAAAGGCAGAGAGAGAGGGAGAGAGAGAGGGAGAGAAGAGGGAGGGGTGGTGGTGGTGAATGGGGCTATATTATCCTATTAGATGGTGGATATGTCTCGTTTCCCTCCCCTGTCATGAGAAAAACATTAATTTTAAGTGAGAAACGAGACAGAGGGAGTGGGGGAGAGAGAGAGGGATGGAGGGAGAAATGGTGAGGGTCTTTAACATTGCTCTTTTATCGAGCTGAAATGGAGAGTCCCTTGGCTCCATTTACCTTGGCAATGAGGATAGAGTCGCTCTCCATGAATGCCATTTAAAATGCCATGGAGATTAAGCATCCTCTCTCCCTCTCCTCTCTTTCTCTCTGTTTCTCACACACACACACACAGCAGCAGCAGCAGCAGCAGCAGCGGCGGTGGCGCTTGTCATAATATGTGTTTAGGAAAACAGCTTTGAGATTCATGAGTAAAGCCCTTTAGGTGCCAGCGCTGAGGAGGGAGGAGAACGGAGAAAGAGACAGAGAGGACCATCATTTAGCCAGAGTGGGCTTTAAGCACTGTAATTAAATCATTAGATCCTCCCCTCCCTCCCTCTCTCCCCCTCTCCACCACCCCCTCCTCTCCTCTCTCTCTCTCTCTCTCTCTCTCTCTCTCTCTCTCTCTCTCAGCTCAGCCAAGCTCATCAGGGGCTCCAGTGTGAAATGATGAATCTGTATTTATGGGGATGGAGTAATTACGCAGCTAACCTCTGAGGGAACCCAGGAGGGCCACAGGGCCACTGAGCAGGGCGCTGGGTGCTCAACCTCATTAGCACTACCCGAATGTGCATGTGTGTGTGTGTGTGTGTGTGTGTGTGTGTGTGTGTGTGTGTGTGTGTGTGTGTGTGTGTGTGTGTGTGTGCACATGTGTTCAAAGGAGCAGATTGAAACAGAGCTACTGGTTTGATGGCTTGTCAATGAGGAAACATCAATCTGTATCCTCACAGTTTATACACTTTCTGCATAAAAATATAAGATTTTCTTGCATCTGATATCTCAAATTTGTACTTTTACTTGCTTTTTTATTTTTTTTTGCAAAATATACTCTGTAACATCAGTGACTTCAAACCTAGGTTTATCAGAGTACAGTAGTCCATTCTTCTCACTAAACATCTGTCATTTTCCACCCCACAGCTCCTGTGTGCTGCTATCTCTGCTATCTCTTATCCTCCTCAATCTCTGTCATTATCTTCAGCCTCCTTTATCTTGGGTCTGAAAATATGCTCTGCTGACTTCCGTCGGTAATCGCGGACATTCCTCTCGGATCTGGCCGACCATATCGATGCCTCCCGGCCCATCTGCTGGCCAGAATGTCCCGGCATACCCTGCGGATCAGCTGTCAAAGCATGCAGGAAAAATGACACCTAAAATATGCGAGTTATATACGTTCGAATTGCAACAGTTGTCTGATCCATTATTATTATTATTATTATTATTATTATTATTATTATTATTATTATTATACACTCCCCAACTATAACTGCTAGTATAACAACTTGCGCACAATAATAAGCCACTGTGTTTCTATAAGGACAGAGTGAGGTGGTTCATGTGTTGAATGAAGTCACACTGACCATGAAAAGACACACACATGCACACACACGCACACACTTCACAGGTTTTCCTCGCTGAATAGACACAGTGAAGACTGCAGAAATTAGATCACACACACCAACACCAACGCCAACACACACACACACACACACACACACACACACACACACACACACACACACACACGACCTAGGCTAACCAATGCACTAATCGCCTGCCCCGGGCATAGGAGGAGCTTGGTGCTTAAGTAGGCTGCCAATCAGTCAGTCAGCTCCACATCCAGAAGCTCCTGCGGCCAGACACACGCATCACTCCGCACTCGAGGTGCCAAACTGCGGCTGTGATTCAACTCCGGGTCGGTGGAAGTGGAGAAGCTTGACAATTTCTTAAAGGGGGACTCTGGTGATTTAGACACCCCCTTTCATCCTCTTCTTCTTCTTTCTGGGGATTCCTACTTTTTTTTTTTTTTTTTTTTT
>JBBMOE010000029.1:937302-1014802 GCA_037975065.1 Chaetodon trifasciatus
CTCTCTCTCTCTCTCTCTCTCTCTCTCTCTCTCTCTCTCTCTCTCTCTCTCTCTCTCTCTCCCAGGGCTCCCAGTATGAGCTGAAGGAGAGCCCGGGGTCCCACCCAGCCTCTCTACCTGTCCACGCCGCCCAGGGCTTCTACCCGTACGGCCAGTATCCGTACGGGGACCCGTCGAGGGCTAAGACGGCCACTCGAGAGACCACCAGCACCCTGAAGGCTTGGCTGCAGGAGCACCAGAAGAACCCCTACCCCACGAAGGGAGAGAAGATAATGCTTGCCATCATCACCCGGATGACACTCACACAGGTTGGTAGTGTGCACGGTTTCAGATGTGGCCTGTGCCCTAACAGCACCCTTTGGTGGGCCCCAGGCTCCATACACAACTCTGATTCAATAAATCACCATCAGCTTGTTTTTCAGAGGTGATGTCATGCTTATCATTTCCTCTAAGATCAACTGTTCATTAAACTACTTGTTACATCACTTATTATGATAATGGAGTTGCCTCTTGTGTGACTGATCCTTGAATAAAGTCACACGTCCACCCCGAGAGAGAAGAGTCTCCAGATATTTCTGATTTCAAAGCTCGTTTAATGATAATGAGGAATTAGGAGAAACGGGGTGAAGAATAATTACGTTTTTGTTTTTTGTTTTTTTTTTGTTAATGTCTCACATCCAGTCTGCAGCTTGTCAAACGAAGAGTGGCTTTATTCTGATTTATAATGTGTGAAAAATCTATTTCTTTTTTCTAGGTGTCGACGTGGTTCGCGAACGCCCGCAGACGCCTGAAGAAGGAGAACAAGGTAACCTGGGGCCGCAGCGCCGAGGACCGGGACGGCCGCATCTTCAGCAGCGACAACGAGGACGAGCACGGCAAGAACGGCAGCGACGACGAAGACGAAGAGGAGGAAATTGATTTAGAAACGGTCGATATCGAGAGACCCGAGGAGCAGCGAGCAGGGGAGCAGAGTTCCGGGAAGGAAGAGGGAGAGGCGGACCTGCCCGCCAGAGCGCAGGCCTCGGAGCCGAAGAGCTCGGACAGCAGCAGGACGCTTTCGGTGGAGGGCCTGAGAGGAGTGGAAGCGGCCATTTCTCTCAATAGATCGCCTGTTGTCAAACTCGCAGTGGATCATTCCCCCAACAGGCAGGAGTGCCAGAGACCACCGCAGAGCAAACCCAAAATCTGGTCCCTGGCTGAGACCGCCACAGCCCCCGACAGCTCTCACAAACCCTCCTCCGCGGCCCATGCGCACCACCCGGCTTTGGCCTCCGCCGGCCACCCGGCCTTACTCCCGGGTCATGGGATATATACATGCCAGATTGGCAAGCTGCACAACTGGGCCAACGCGGCTTTTCTGAATGCCAACTCTCTTTTGAACATGAGGTCGCTCCTCGGAGGGGCGCAGGCCGGACACCTGCCTCTCCACGGCGCGGTGCCTGTCGCGCGTCATGACGCACGACCGGCTGCGGCGGGCCGCGGAACTTCGGGCACGGAGGACGACAGTGATGTAGAGTCGTCAGGAAGCTTCAGTCCAAAAAGAGATGGTATGGACTGCATTTGATTGTACAAGCCCTTGCAATTAATTTGTTTACTGAACAGGCCTCAGCGCGCATATTTCAACAAGAACTGATCCAACAAATGAATTATCTAAAGGACAATATAAGTAGCCTACTATTTTCATCCGAAATATGAAGATAATTCAAGCCAATAAACAGTTATTTAATTAGCCTTATTTTTCTTTTATATTATTTTACAGACGAAGAGAGCGACCACAGGCCTGATTCCCTGAAGTCCCCATTCCAGCTCATCACTGACAGGTAACCTCGCGCATTGGAAATCAATTTGGCATTATGACATTATCAACCTCCATTTCTCTCCACATGTCTTCTGCTAAATGAACCTGAAAGCAGAGGTAAACACTGTTACACCTGACTGGGCTGAAGGCAGAACTCAGCACATAAATCATGTGATTGAGTCTCCACTTTAACGCCTCGTCAGGCAGCGCTCTAATATATCCTGCGGGGGCCCCCAACAACGCGGAGTTATCGCCACCTGTGTCATTTAAATAATCTGCCGCCATTCATTCACGCCCCCTCAGTGAATGCAGCTAATGTTTGTCAAAGAAAACGCTGATACCAACATCAGGGATGTAGTGGAGGGTGAAAGGACATAAAACAATTTACCTATAGTGTTTTTTTCATTTGCATAAATAGAGTTTCACATTGTACTAGATGATCTTTCAAAAGGAAAATCATAGTATTAAAACCTGTGAATAATTAAAAAAAAATGAATGAACCAAGAAATGATTTTTATTTATTTATTTATTTGCAATATAATTATATTGATGATCCAGACACATATTTTTCCCCCAGTATCTGAGGAAATGTTGCACTTATCTCACCTCTGACCTACCTTTTCTTTATCCTCACTTCAGACCTCACCATGGGACAGCACCACAGCGAGTTCTGACAACAACATCATGAGAAGACAAAGGAAAAAAAAAAGAAAAGAAAAGAAAAGAAAGGAATAATTTTATTTAACGGAGAACAGTTTAATGAAGGATATTTTTCGATGGGGCAACCCGTCATAGTATTACTGTTTAGCTTCTACATGCAAAAGAGATGGTTGTTTTTGTCACAGATTTGCTCGTATCTCTCTTTCATGTCTTTTGTTTTTTCTTCGCCTCTTCTGTTGTGAATGAAAACCTTGAAAATTGTAAATACAGGATATGAATTTGTCTTTAAAGAATATATTTTTGGGGAACTAAATAAATGTCATTATAGTCATTTATTATTGGAGACTTTTTTTCCCTGTACTGAATTAGAAATTGTTCATGTTCTGCAGAAAACGTCAGGAAAATCAGGGGACAACGGGGATGACTTACACTTCCTAAAACCAACTTGTCTTTCTTCTCAGTTGTTGATCGGGTTTTTTATTATGTTGGTTTAGAGTGTATTATTTTATCTGGCAGACATCAGTTTTAATGTGAGCATTATAATGAATCCCAACATAGAAATTCTCTTTTTATTTTTCCTCCCTCTAAGAAATCAAGTGTGAAATCATACATACAAATTCTACATTTATATGAATACACATAGTAGAATACTTATATAATGTCTTATGCATTTCCACTTGTTTAATGATGATCACAGTGTACACACCTTTTAATTGACCCCCTCATCACTGTGTCTAGTTTGTTTCACACTCTCCATGCCAGCTAAACCGTGCAGTGTCAGCCCATTTTATCAAGAAAAGTCTCGCCCTTATTGAAATCTGCACTCTCGCCAAAACTCAGAGACTTACTGTATGCCAGCGCCTTGGAAGCCACTGCAAGCGCTGCGGAAATTGAAATTGAAGATTTCCAGGACCTTGTGAACCTGCGCCTGTGCTTTCAGCCCAGGCCTCCTTGCTTTAATGTTGGATTATACCCCCTCAGTGCCACCACTGCCGCCTCTGAAATATGGATCAGACGGCAGGAAAGGCCAGCAGCCAGTATGGGGGCAGCAGCTCCGGGGGAGGTGGATGGGAGGGGAGAGTGGGGGGTTTGTATGTCACTCTGAGCCATCCTTGACGTTCACAGGCCCAAAAATGGAGTAGAGAGAGAGAGAGAGAGAGAGACAGAGACAGAGAGAGAGAGAGAGGGTGGATGCTGGGGGCTCTTAGGGCTGTTAATAGTGAGTGTTTCTCAAAGCTGTGCTCCTATGCTTAGCAGCAGGTCATGCATGCCATGATTTGTGTCCTTTGGCCTCTCAAGGGGCCTGGACAGCCTCAGGTTCATGTACAGACACAACTTAGATTTAATTGCAAATTTAAACTTGCTATGCAGACTATGCCAGCAGTCTTTAAGAGTTGTATATGAAGTAGCTGTTTAAGGTTCACACTTCATTTTGATGGTCCAACGCTGATAGTTAACTGAGTGTAGAGTGGTCATGGCCTCTTAGTAAAATGTTTGCTGACTTTGAGGTGGTCAGGTACTGCTGAAGTCAGTAGATGTTCAGTATTTGGATTAGATTACTGAAATGGTTCGAATTAGGTTAAAGTTGAGTCACGCTGGGTTAGGTTGGTCTGCAAAGGTGAAATACATTTGTGGCAGTGTGTTGAATAGCTACTTTCTGCCATTTAATAGCTTAATGTCAACAGCTGACAACTGAAAGGAAGGGGTACTTTTGTATTTGTTATTATTTGCCTAAACAAAGCAGCACAATGGACATTTTGAGTCAAATGGTGATTTGAGCAGGTATAATCCGCACTGACACAATCAGAACAACCAGGTTCATGGACCTGGATATTAACTCAATGCTGCCACCTCACTCTGAGAGAAAGTAAAGCAGAATAGTACTTTATGGAGTATCCCTGTCACTGTCTGTGTCCACGCTGAGGTACATACACAAAGCTTCTCTTTAAGTCCACTCTGAAATTCCTGCCAGTTGTTAATGTAAAACTTGGTGCATACTTTGCAAAGCCTCTAAACACTAACCCAATAATGCTATTCAGCTAAATTTGCATATAGTTCTTATCAAGTAAAAAACCACATATCTCCAAATTTGGCAGCTTTGAATTTTTTAGATAAACTGAAGGATTAGGTGTCATTTTGTGGGGTGAGAAAATTCTCTTATTGCTGAACATAAATAAAGCATTTGAAAACCTTGTGGATTATTTGAAAAATAAAAGATGAAAACAGACTTGTTTTCTGACGAGACAAGGATAATTTGGCGATAGGCAGTTTTCATTTTATCCAACTAATGCCATAATAGTTAACCAATAGTTCTGCTCGATTCAAATGACCAAAATATACAGCAGTGCCGAATAGTCCTAAATCAGGCTCCATACTGGCTTCACTATACATCCAGTTTAATCTTAATTAGTACAAATCTGCACTATAAATCTATATGTCTTGGTGTATATACATTCACTATCACCAAGGCCTACAGTGCAGTTTATTGAATCATCATTTTAAAAAGTATTGCCTCGGCCCTGTAAAGCTGTAAAGTGATCCATGATGTAAATACACTGTAAACATCACAGGTTTCAGTATTGAACTCGTGTGAGATATGCAGTATTACTGTAATATTTTTCTGGGAATATAATGGATATATTTCCTTATGCTGATCGTGAACTGGAAGTCAGATCCTGGCACTGCTTTATTTACCTTTAAACAACCTTGAAGGAATAGTTTATTTTGGGAAATACTTTAGCCAGACCCAGGCTAGCTGTTTTTTTTCCTGTTTCTAGGCTTTGTGCTAAGCTAAGCTGTCCAGCAGCTTACTGTATTTATATTAACACAGGAGTGGCCTAACTCTCTGCAAGAAAACAAGGTAGATTAATTCATAAAATGCCCATCTATTACTGACAGGTGTGTATGAGGTGTGGGGAAATATCAGGCTTGACTTTGGTGGTGCTTTCAGGTGGTGCAGATTTTCTCCTCACTCAAAACAAACAAACAAAAAAAAAATCTGTATTCTTGATTCATAAATCCATCAAACCATCCATTCTTTCACAGAAAGTGAAAGAGTCAGAGATAATAAGATAAACAAGGGATAGAAAGAGCAAACTGAAGTCTAAAGAGAGCAAATGAGAGAGGGGAGAGAGAGAGATGATGCAGTGAGAGCCATCATTGATGTGAGAACAGCATGGAAGGAAGCCAGACACTTGAGGCCATTTTCACTTCCTCTGCCAACTCTGACAGACTGCCATCAGCACCGCTGAGGAGAATATCAGCCACTCTTTCTCATATGCACACTTCACTTTTTCTACACTTCATCCCAGCCAGATCACGCTACTGTTCTTCCAAGTACTCAAACAATATGTTATTCTTTCAAAGTTGGATATCAGCAAGCTTAGCATGATGGGGCTGAAAATGACATCAAATGGCTGTTTGATCAGGTACACAGCGTGCCCAAAACATGCTTTGTTATGAAAGGAGTGGAAAAAGTGAGCAGATCCAAAATATGATTAGTGTTGTTCTGGCGGGTGCTGCCGGAAACTTCTTCAGAGTTTCAAGTTTATGCTTCATGTTGGTTGTTTGTCTCCCAAGCTGCCCCAAAACTTTTCAAAAATGGAACTGGTACACACTGTAAAAAGCCATAAGTGAGGAAAACAATCATCGCTAATACTTCTGAATGGCACTCTCTCTGTGGAGGTTTTTTTTTTTTTTTTGAGTCGTAGCCCCTCAAACTCTCAGTGTGAATAGAGTCTTCACTGGTGCTTTGGTATTCTCATATAGGCCCTTTGGTGAGTTCTAATCCTTATTAAAGAGGTAGATTATGGAGGGGATTTGTCTTTGATTTGCCTGTCCCACTGCTCTTTTCTGTCAGCACCTCGGTCTCTCTATATACCCTTCCCTCCTTCTTTTTCTCGTTCTGTCTTGATGGGATGGTCGGGAATTAAACAATGATTACCTCCATGTGCCATCCCCCTCACACTCCCACCCTCAGCCGTCCTCCTGTGATTATGGCCACATGTATGAGGGCTCCCGGCCGCCTGAATAGATTTGTTAAAGGCCCCCAGTGGATGAGAGAGGCCCAGGGCCCATAGCCTGGCCCTCGTGTGCGGATCTATCCCCTTTCGAGGCACTCTGCATGGGGGTGAGCTCACTGCCAGTCCCCCACGCCCACCCCCCCACCCCTACAGTGGTTACCCCTCCTACTCTTCTCCGCTCCTCCGCCACACAGAGATAATCAGGCTTATGTAAAGACGACGTGCTCTTTTGACAGTCATCAGCTCATCAGTGATCCAATCAAGCCCAAATCCGCCATTGTTCGCCGCTGAAAGTGTCTCAAATCCGCTTGTGCAGGAGAGAGGGGCTGCGCTCTTTATCCTGCCAATCACTCCTGACATTCCTGCCCCTGTTGCCATGGCCTGAGGTCAGAGGTTGAGAAAACAGGGAGCATGAGCTGACTTGGGGAGAATGGCGGGGCGCTAAAGGAGGGACTCTCCATGCAACGGCCCCATTGGTCAGCCAACGCAGGGGGTAAATGTAGACAAGTTAGGACTCTATAGCCCCGCTGAGAGGGCCAGCCGGACAGAAAGAGACATGGGCAGGGGAGGAGAGAGAAGGGGGGATGATGAGGCAGAGAAAGGGCCAAGGGAAGAGAAAGAGGGCAAGAGAGGTGTGTGCAGAGAAAGGAGGAAAAAGAGGGTTAGGGAGGGACAGTGTTTGATCACCAAATAGGCTTTACTGAGCTTGACCCCGAGAGGCTCGGAGAAGAAAGGGCCTGACACACAGCTGAAGGCTGTAGAAAAGAAATAATGAACATGCAAGTTAATATTTCTTGAATTCTTAATGGAGTTTTGCACTTAAAATGCAGAAATTAAACTTTTACAGCAGCAAAACAACCCACTGTAATTAGCTTTGCCAACAAAGCTGCAACAAAATGTCTGATGCGTGTGTGTGTGCGTGCATTGCTAGCTGCTGGTCTGTAATTTGAAATGGAAATTTACCTCCCAGCGCAATGAAGCTAATACATGTCATTGCAGGATAAGAGGGGCACTGGGTTAAATCTGTTGTAATGTTGTCAAAAGAATAATTTTCTGTACCCAATGTATACGTAAGTGAGCAAATGTTTAGCCTAGACGAGATATCATAGGGAATTTAGACCATTCACTGTTCCTCCATAGGGATTAGTGGAATTAAGCGTTTGCACAAAAGCGAAGTATCAAAACTCATGAGTAATTCAACAAGCCCCACAATTCTGAGTTTACCGAGGGCTGCTTCTTAGCTGGCGTTCATTGTCACGTTGCAGCTGCGAGTACCGTACAGACAAATAGCAAACATTGTCAGTGCCTTTTAAAGGAGACAAATTTAATATACAGGGAAAATACACACAACAAATACTATGAAAGGGTGGGAGTGATAAGTCTTTTCTCTGTTCTGCCCATTCATGGCAATAATCTGAGGGAAGAAGCAGATTAGGACAGAGGGAGGGTTCGTGATGGAGTATTCGCATCGCTGGCTCCTTTCAGCCATTTTGAAACAATGTTTATCCACCGGTTTGTTATAGTGTAGCAACTTAGCTTAGTGTACTGCTGTGAGAGTCCTGAGGGGGCTGAGGACTCGCTGCGTCTTTGTTCAGCATCCATTGAGACATGCCGGTGTAGTGGAGCGGGGCGGGGACGTTGCACAAAATGAATTCATACGTGATCTCGGCGATTCCTGTAATCGGTGCCTCAGTTTGTGAAATGTCTGGGAAATGTTTAGTTGGAATGTTTAGTTTATACAGCCATTGTTTGCACATGAGGAAGAAAATTAGCCCTTGGTTTGACTTTTTTTAATCATCGCATTTGCGGCATTTAGACTGCAGAAAATATGTCTCCATCGATATTTTATGAAACCCGAACAGTCCTGTTTTCTTAAAACAAGGAAAAAAAATCCAATATAAATCAACTTGTCTCAACAATTTTGCTAAAACGAGAAGCAGTAACTTTAGAGGAGACAGAGCATCATGAAAAAAATCTTGTTTGGTTCCAGAAAGTTCTCATTGTACTGAAGCAGGTTTCATTATCCAACTGCACTGGCATGCTGTAGAGGGGCGACGTCACTGTGGTCAGTTGGTCCGTCACTGTAGTCCAGACTGAAAAATCTAAAAGTATATAAATGTATAATATTCAATATTATAAATGACTTGACATGAAATTTAGCCAAGAAATCTGTGGAAATCCTGCTGACTTTACCATTCCCCTGACTTTCTGATACCTGCATGTCAAAGTTTTCACTTATCCTGTGCAATTTTTCAACATCGACAAGATGCATAAAAATGTGTACATTCAAGGGTTCTGAGTGATTATCTTGATTACTTCAGTGACTTTTCCTTTAGTGCCACATTTGTGGTTTTCATGTCTCCACAGCTGGTTCACACATTAAGTAACTTTGATGAGACCAAACCTTGTTCAGTGCTTAGTTTTATGACCAAATACCTGCAAATTAATCACATTTCAGTCCACCTCTGGTGTACTTTGTGTTAGTGCTAATTAGCAAATGGTAGCATGCTAACACATTAAAATAAGATGGCTAACTTGGTAAACATACCCGCTAAACATTATCATGCTAGCATTGCCATTGTTAACATGCTAGCATGCTGATGTTAGCATGGCTCGTAGTCTAGTCTTAAAATAAACAAGAACAAATTTGCTGACACAAAACTGTTTCAACCTGACTCCAAAACAAGCCCACTTGTGTTTTTGAAAGAGAATTTAATTAGTGTCGGCATCTTCAAAGGACAAAAACTAAAGCAGAAAGCAGATCTAAAATCGTGAAAAAATGATTGGTTGATCATAGAAACATTTTTATATCTTCAACTTGTTTGAAGAGAGTGAGATAATAACAGATACAAATGACAAGATATGACGAGGATTCTGTCAGTGTACAGTAACCCAGAGCGGAAAAAAGCCCTCTGCTGTTTTTCACTCTTTTGATAATGATAGATGACTTGTGGGTCACATATCTCCACAGTGTAATTACGCATGAGATGCGTGCGTGTGCATGCACACACACGATCATTCTGCGCACACACGAGGTTGCAGAGTAATGTGAGTCCTCATTCATCTGCCCAAGTCATTTAGGGTAATAGAGCTTAATGGAGTATATTAACCCTGTCCAGCTTGCGTCCCCTCCTCAGATGTGTGTGTGTGTGTTCATGCACGTGCACAGGGAAAGGGGAAACCTGCCAACTGTTTATCTGCAAGGGACACACACACACACTGGGGGAGCAGAGATCTGGTTTCCCACTGTCACAGATGCTTACCCGCCTCTCCATTAGTGATGTGATTGGAGTGGACACAGAAAACCAGCAGCCTCGTTCCCACAGGGGCAATCTGAGGAAATTATTGCCCCGCTCCTCTCCGGGGAATGTCAGCGCTCCAGAAAGAAGCACTTAATCGACTGCTATCGCATGCAACTTTCTGTCAACCGCTTAGCATGAGGTTTTGAGCATTTGGTGTGGATTAATACTTTGTGAAAGGGCGTGTGATGATATGTGATCAGTCATGGAACAGAGGCTCTCTAGATGCAGAATAAGGAGATCAGACACTGCGAAAGTGACAAATAGATGATCACTGGAGAATGAAGATTGATATAATAGTCAAGATATCCAGTCTGCTTTTACTCCATTATCTCTGTGAGACAAGGAGGAAACCATGTTGTAATATAAAGATAGAATACACATAAATAGATTCTAGATAGAGATGATCTGTCCTGATGCAAAAGGGAATGTGACCAAAAAAAAAAAAAATCAGACACTAATTAAGACACAAAACACTGAAACAAAGGGTGTAAACTCAGTCGGGCAGGTTGCCGGGCTGCATGCCGCCGCCGGCCAAAAGTCCTGGGAGGTCCTGTCAGAGATGTAACATGAAATCTGCAACCACACCCAAGTGTATCCATGCAGACGAGCAGACCTGCTGCACTGTCTTTGGTCAGTCACAAAACTGTGGGTGACCTTTTCACCCCGGTCAATAACAACTGCAAGTTAAGATCATTGGCTGCCCTCAGGCTAACACCACCACACACACACACACACACACACATACACACACACACACACACACACACACACACACACACACACACACACACCACTACAATAAGGTTGTAGTTCCCCAAATCACCAGAGGATGGCAGCTGAGGTCTAAGCAGTGATACTGCAGTAGTCATGTGAAACAGGGATAAATGTAGCTCTGTTTCCTCTTTTTCGTGGTATCCCTCAGTCTAAACGTATAAGGTGGACACTGGTGTCATTCTCTGAGGTTCAGTGCGTCCCCAGGTTTCCAGGATTTCCTATAAATATTCACTTTGCTATTTCCATTTGGCTTATTGAAATTATTTCACGAGCAAATCCAGATAACTCTTGATTATTTTTTGTCCTTTTAAGCGAAGAAAAAACTGTTTGTATGACAGCCCTTATATCCAGCAGAGCCCAAGCCCTCCTTAACCGCTCAAGAAACAAATTTCACATTGTTTTATCACCTTGACACTTCACATCTTTTCCTAAATTATGAAAATTGCTCTTAAGTATGATTTCTAGTATGTTTCAGGCAGTGGTGGAAGATGTAATGCAGAGTTGCTTGTGAATTTCCCCCAGGGATCAATATAGTGTTATCTTAACCTATAATGACACATCATTATTGATTTCTTAATTAGATTTCGTGTCATTTATCTTGGATTTGCAGTAAGTAATTAGTAACTAAAGGGTAAAACGTAAATATTTCCCTCTGAAATGTAATGGTGTAGAAATAGAAAGTAGCATACAATGGAAATACTCAAGCAAAATAAAAGTACCTTCAAATTTGATTAGTATAGTACTTCAGTAGATGAAAAAAGCTGAGAAAAAAAGACACACCCAATGCATACACTCCATATCTGTGATTGACTGGTTTACTTACCAAATCCAAAACTTTTATAAAAGTTTGTAAAAGTCCTAACAAGGATTTAGACCTCTCTAATTGACCCCTATATATTGTAAGCTACATTTCACTGCCTGTGAATTACTTTTTGGCTCATTTTTTCATAGTCCATATAACATATAAAAATGAAATAGTTCCGTATTTGGTGCTTGAAGGTCGTTCCTATATTTTGTCACAGCATCAAAGGTGCAAGCCCAGTTTGTGGCTACAGGGAAGAACTACCACTTTAATACTTTTCTACATATTGAGTTTTAATAAGGTCAGAAAAGAAATGTAAATTCTTTAAAAAAACAGTGACTAGCTGGTGGTCATAGTGAAGCATTTAGCAGCGAAAGAACCAGATGTTTCTCTCTGGCATTGGTAGAGACCAAAAACAGAGCAAGACAAAAGTGAATTTTGGACTTAGATTTGCTCGGCAGACAGAAACAGGACTTGATAACGTTGCTCTGTGGCTGTTTGATGTCTAAACTAGCAAATGTTTGCTAAAAAGTTCACTATTTCAACTTAGAAGGAGATGCCAGTGTGTGTTCACAACTTGTTTTTGATGCCCCCGAAGTGACTGAAAAATGAAGCCAACGTGGAAGTGCCAAAAGACGTAGTTCCATGCCTGCATGAACTTTACAGCAGAGATAAACAGCTTTACAGCCTGCCACAAAAAAGGTTTTGGTCTCTATAGCTAATTTCCCCATTCATGCCAACTGTACAGGAGATGAATTTTTATATAACTCACTTGTTTAAATTATATTTAGGCTTACAGCTATTGATGATTATGGGTGGCAGCCTTGAGAGACGGCCAGCTGCTAGGTTTCAGCACTCAGGCTTCGTTAGGCCAACCTCAACTCCACCTTTTTGCCCATTTTTGGGTTAGGTGGGAGTTTGGCAGAGTTAAGCACTACCAAGATGATAGTGGCAGCCAGAACCACTGATAGTGAGCTTCACAATGGCTCTTCACGAACCTATGGGTGAGGTCACAGAGACTACATCCATGTTTTACACCGTCTGTGGTTGAAAGGAAAACAAATTGGTTGATTTTGCAATTATTATTTTTACACATACCATACAGAGGTGGGGTCTGTGGGTACCCACACAATGAGGAGGTGAAGCCAATTTCAACACAATTCAAGAGAAAACAGCTGGCAAGAACACAGGTAAAAAATGAGTTATGGTAGATGGATGGATGAATGGATGGATGGATACTGGAAAATGTAAATGAACAGACAAGAAGACCAAGAGAGACAAAGGACAAATAAAGTGATAAGGTAACAGACAGAGGATCAGTGAGAGAGTTAAGATGGGTTAAAGTGTTTGTTAAAGGCTCTATCGGTCCCTGTGGACGGAGGCTTGAAGAGCTGAATAATGTATGTCCGCTCTCGGAGTAATGAAGTGGAAGCGATGGGGAGAAATACGGCTGGCCTCTCAGGGCTCAACGCAAACTGTACACACTCTTAAGAGCTGCCTGTAGTCTAAACCTGTCTCCCGCTCTGCCTCTGTCTCCGTCCACTTCCTTCACACACACACACACACACACACACACACACACACACACACACACTGCACAGTGGCTAAGAGGGTTAGCTTGTCTCTGTTCCCTTATCCTGCATCATTGATGAGGAAGACCAGGGCATTTATAGTATCCCACTCAGAGTTCAGCAGCTCCACATCTTCCATGAGGCTCTTATTAGACCCGAGCAGAGGAGCAGCAGATAGCATGGCTGCTGCTCAGTGGTCAGACAGCTACTCGGTGTTGGCAGCCTTGTTTGTGGATCAAATCGAGCCTGGTTTGCACTTGTACTTGGTCCGTGCTATTGTGCTTAACAAGAGGCAGCCGCTGTAGGCCGTGTCTTGTGGTGAAAAGAAAGGGTTATATTCCTTCCTCATAATCCATTTATTGCTTGTCCTCCTCTGTCCTCTTCTTTCGCTCTGAATAGCCCTCCTTTTCGCACAGAGCAGAAGCTTGAAAAAAGGTGGAAACGTTACCTCCTTTACCCCCATGTTCATTTGTCTGATAGAGGAACACTGTGAGCAAAGGTAGTCTTGCATGGAAACGACTTTTCTCCACATTTTGTTCCACTTCAGTTCGAACACCTTGACATAGCTGTTTTGACAAAGATCCCATAGCACACAGACACTATGCACATAACCTCCTTTTCTTTTGTTGCTGCTGGTTTTGTAAAGCAGGGTGTTAAAGAGATAAAGATAACTTGTTGTGAAATTCCAATATTAGCACACATGCAGTTTATTAAATGCATTTAAAAGAGCCTCTACATTTACATTTTTGTAGGAATTTAACAAATGTTTTTATTAGTGAGCTGGCTCTCAGCTGCTTATTAGAGAATTTGGTTGCCTTTGGACAGAGCCAGGTGAACGTTTCCCCCGTTTCCATTCTTTATGCTAAGCTAAGCTGATTGGCTGCTAGCTATAGCTTGATAATGAACAGATATGAGAGTGAATAACACAGTGAAAAGGAACATTTCCTCAAATGTCAACCCACTCCCTACCTATTTAACTAGAAGTCTATTCATGGAACCATTTCCTGTCTACTCTGACTAAGAAGAGGCTCAAGAAACAATAAAGTCATGTTTTCACTCAGGTTGTTGGAAGCAATCTCTTTAATATGGGCCCTTCAGCACCACCCGCTGATATATTCTCTCAAGGTGAAAAAGCTAAACCCAAGATGAAGGCTCAAAAAGCATCTACATGTTAAACAGTGATTAAAATTGCATAGATTTCAGAATTAAGGTAGAAAATATTCAAATGTTGCGCACTGTGATTGAAAGAACTTGTGATTGGAGTTGTTTCGTCCTCTTTTCCAAACACTTTCGGCACAGCGTAGACCTCCTCCTCCTCTTACATTAACATGCTTCTATCATTAACCCCATGCCCCACCTACTGCATAATAGCTCAAGCTGGATGCAGGAAGGAGAGAATAAGAATGTGTTTCCTTTCTTTTTTTTCTTCTTGAGGAGCATCTTGAATGAATGATTGATGCTGGGGGAGCAAGATCAGAAAGATATAATCACGGTCTAACGAACTCAGAGCCTTAAGAAATATATACTGGAAGAATGCCATAAATTTATAAACACACCATATATTAATATATAAGTAGTCTATTGAATATTCAAAAAGAGGGAATCAACATAATCTATCCACCTCTATGTGCAAAGCATGCTTTCTAGTCTTTCTTTTCACCAAGGAAGAAAGCTTGGAAGTTAAACCCTGCCTCGCTGCTCATTCATCTATATCTCACAACTTATTTTTCACATAAACTGTATGAAACCAAGATTAAACAGTCGTGTACATTGTCAGTGGCTAAACAAATTGCCACTCTCCATGAGTGACATGTGTTTTGTGTGAAGACGTGCAACGCCAGTGTGGGGGGGTAACTTCATTTCCAAGCTTTGAGCACAGATGAGGGAGAGACAGTTAGTCCGTGTTCAGTATATGAGCACCTTTCACGGGACAAATGGAATGCCAATCAAGCGCCGGTACACAGATGCCGCCTCCCCGCTGGGGCCAGAGATGCTTTCTGGTGATGCAGCTCTGTTGTTCCAGCCCTACTCTGGGTGCACTGGGAATATTTTGTCCTTTTACCTCTCCACATCCCCTCGCTCCATTTCAGATCCCCTGACTATTAAGGATTTCTTCTGCTCCCCAAGTTTACCTCTTCAGGCTTTCCCCCTTTTCCACATCCATGCTGGATTTCTTCAAGTTTCTGACCTGACTTTTCTTCTTTCTCTCCATACCTGTCATGGATTTCTCATTTTGATTCACCCCTCCATTTCC
The DNA here is from genome assembly GCA_037975065.1 of Chaetodon trifasciatus. Lineage (NCBI taxonomy): Eukaryota > Metazoa > Chordata > Actinopteri > Chaetodontiformes > Chaetodontidae > Chaetodon > Chaetodon trifasciatus. The sequence goes on from JBBMOE010000029.1 coordinate 952,486, forward strand.
CAAAATAAGGGACTGTACTAAAATGATTAGAGTGGGGAGGGGGCCTGATTCTTATTTTAATTTTATAAAAATGAAAGGCCTTCCCTTACATTGTCCTCCCTTGACCTAGAAAAGAAACACAATAAACCCTCGAAATATCTCAAAATAATACATTTATGGAAAGCATAACAAAGAGCTGTTAATCAAACTTAGTGAACAAGGAAAAGCGACTGCGTATATCATATAGCACTGCAATATTTTCCACCTAATCTGCAACCATGTCTCATAGGAACTGCATTTATATAACAAACTTGCAACAGCCAATACTTTCTTTAATAGAAACCATTTCTGATGGTGAACATATCAGTAAAAAGCTCACTGACAACATATTTAATTTGTTTTCTACCAAAACAGGCAGTCTTGCAATATTGACATTTACGATCTTTTACGTTATTTCCATTAGGGAAACGATCCTTTCTTGATGTTAACTTAAGTGTTTTCACAGTCTAAACCAAGCCACATATCATGGTTTGCAGTTTTAATTGTCACCACAATGTAATTGGGAAAACAATTTTGTGCTGTATAAATGTAATTGTTGTAAGAAGCGGATCACTGTGCACATGCTCTGCAGGTTGGAGACATTTCTTCCGGACAGTTTAAAAAAGTGCACAGTCAAATATCTATGAAAGCCAGGTGGATTAAAGAACTTAGTTACACTGCATTCAGACTACATTATGTTCAACAAAAATAAAAACCTCTCCCTTCTTCGACCCCCTCTCCCTGCTGATAATTTTCACACAGTCCCTTTCTCCTTTCCTCTCTGCCTCTTATCATTCTACCACAAAATTTCTTTACTGCTGCCATTTTTGCACAAATGTATCCAATTATTTTTAACACCACAAACTCCTCTAACATTTCCCCTGTCCTCCCCTGTCCTCCCCTTGCCCCTCCCTGTAAAAATCAATGACCTAAGAGTGCATTGAGAAGAAATTAGAGAAATGTTTCCACTTCACCAGGACGGCTTAAGACTTGGTTATTAAAAACACGACAAGCCATTCAGTTGGTAAAGGTGCTTACTCAAGGGAATGCGGGGAGTGTTTATTCGTTGATTAATTTGCTTGGAGGAGACCTGAAATTTCCCCACTCATGAATATGTGGATGACAGGGAGATTTCTCCGTGGTGACAAGTTATCTAAACTACAGGGCAAAACGATTATGCTAATATCAGGTTGTAGTCATCAATCATCCCGTGTCAATGTGGTGTCAAGGCATCACGTTCCTGATCCTCCCTCTGGCCATAGCACAGTGTGTGTAGGAGTGTGTGTGTATGTGTGCATGTATGCAGCTGCATGTTTGTGTATCTGGAAAGGAGAATTGATCACACTCTCTTTCTGCCTCGGGACTGTTGGTGGTGGTGGTGGTGGTGGGGAGCTGTTCTCCTGGATAGGAGCTGATAGAAAACTGGGAGGGAATTAATTAGGGGAGTTTCTTCATCTTGATATGAACACCGGGTTACACACACACAGTCCGTGATGACGTCAGAGAGACGCGCCTTAAAACCAAAGAGCGCATCACGGGGAGATGCATGGTTTCATCACGCGCACTGACTCGCTTTGGACTGTAAGGTAGCACGGACACTGTAGAGGCTGTAGCAGCTGGGTGAATGTGGCGGAACTGCGAGGGAAGCCAAGAAGTTACTTTATCAGACTGTTTTCGTGGTGCGTAAAATGAAAGTGCTGCGTAAACGTCTCCGTGCCCCTGTTTGGATACGGTGGTAGACGGTATCAACATTTTTAAACCTGAAAAGTTGACTGGCAAACTAGCTCTAAACTAGTGTCCGAGGCAAAAGTCTCCCCTTGGCACGGATGCTGTTGGATGTCGCCCCGGGTCTGCGCTCCAGCTTCTGTCTCTCTGATCTTCTTTGAGCCATGGCTTACTCTCCGCTGGGATACTCCTACTCAACCACACCGCAGGTACAGTCAGATGTTTTTTGTTTGTTTTTGTCTTTGTTTTTGTGCTTCAGGTTAATGAAAATGATAAAATATAGACTTCTACACAGTCAAAATATCCACGAACATGTCACTTGTTTTCTTCGCAAAATGTCATAAAATCAGAAAAGCACAGGAATAAAAGAAGCTTAGCAGGACTTGAAGAAGACTTGTGCTGTAGACTGTGGACTTTTTTGCGGTGCATTTAAAACCTCATTTTATTTAGTGGTTTTCGGGTGTGTGAAAAAAACACCTTTCAATATATTTCTCATATCATTGTTATGGGACAAATGAGATTCATTTTGCATTTTTTCGTGCCAAAGTTTCTGATGACCTCCAGCTCTCTGGCCGGTTGTCTGGAGCCGGGAACGCCTCCGTCGCACCCGGTGCTGCGCTCCCCGAGCCACCAGCTCACCTCAGGCACCGGCATTGGAGTCTACAGCGGCCCATATCCAAAGAGCCAAGGTTATTATAGCAGCTGCACCAGCGACACCACCGCTCTCTATTCCAGAGTAAGTTTCACATTTCACTTGTTTGTTATTGCCGTTATTTAAAAACGCGTAATTCTCATTACACTCACTTTGTAAGACACGAGACGAAAGAAAGATTGAAAAATAAGTGACCCTGAAGTTTTTTGAAGACTGCACAGGAATGATACGTGAATATTGTACTCATATGACAAGAAAGTCAACAAAAGTAATTTCAGGTTGGAGCCACTCTTTGGTATCAGAGTGCTTTCCTGTGAAAATGTGTTGGAATATTTTAAGAATTCTGATTCAACATTTTATATCAGCTATTTGCCAATATTTTCAGGGGCCACTAGATCCCAAAGACGGAGCTGCATCTTTGCATGTGGGGACATCTCAGACTCCTGCCTACTATCCCTATGAATATACACTTGGACAGTATCCCTACGATAGATATGGGTAAGTCAAAGTCTACAAACTGACTGAGTGCCTTTATTTCTTTCAAATGAAACTTTTTCAATTCAAAACTGTAATATCATCTTTGGCATCCTTTGTTTGTAGTGACCTCATATTCTTTTATGTCTTGGCTTCATCACGGAAGTATTATACTAAGTATAATATCCTTACTGGGATTTAGTGTCTTAAACTGGCACAGGGTTGTATGTTAGGGGTTTTGTACTTTATGCTGTAGTCTGTCTCCTAAGACATCATTAATGTGTGATTTAAAGTCAGTAGTGAAGGAGGGCTTTCTTTATAGCAGATGTCATGCACTCGTTTTTGGTCGGACATTGCTTAATATTGTTTCATTTATCATGATTTGGCTCAGGTATTCCTGCTCTGACGGTGCCTCCCGTCGTAAAAATGCCACCCGGGAGACCACCAGCACCTTGAAGGCTTGGCTGCAGGAACATCAGAAGAACCCCTACCCCACAAAGGGAGAGAAGATAATGCTCGCTATCATTACCAGGATGACCCTCACACAGGTAGGATTTCGCAAAATAAGTTTTAAGGGCACTCTAGATGGCTATGTCTTGAAGTTTAGTTTTCCCTCAGTACATTTCTCGATCGATTTGTCATTCTTTGTGTTTGCTTTACTTCTTTCACATTTTCTATTACACCTATATACTTTTTTCCTTCTTTCCTTCTTTCTATTCATTGTTTTGCCTTTTCCGTCCCTCCCGTCACGAACATATAATGCTGTCATTTGATTTTTTTTTCCTTTCTAACCTCCATTCCTCCCCTCCCTCAGGTGTCTACTTGGTTTGCAAATGCACGCCGGAGGCTGAAGAAGGAGAACAAGGTGACGTGGTCGCCACGGGCTTGTAAAAGCTCTGATGACCGAGGCTGTGATGATGACAGTGACGAAGCTGAGAAGCCACTTAAAGATGACAAAGACCTTCCTGGTAAGCAGGAACTAAATCAATCTGTCAGCACATTTTGCATGTTTCAAGGTTTGCTCAAAGGCTGATTAGCATGCACAGACTTTGTTATCTGTATCATTCATTATTTCAGATCAACACTGTGCAGACCTGCAGAGTGACCTTGAGGACTTCGACCTGCTTGAGTCAGATGGTTCTGACTGTGAACCAAAGCCACAGTTTCTTTCTGAGGACAATGGCACAAACAAAAACACAGACCTCCCACATGGGCATCTCACACACAACCCAGACCCACTGCACAGAAAAGAGAGGTTGTCTCCAGAATGCCCCAAACTCACACCTGCCCAGCAGCAAAACAGCAGCTTCTATCCAAACCCAGACCTTCGAAGTACAGACACCAAGCCGAAAATCTGGTCCATCGCTCACACTGCTGTATCTTTGGATGCCAGCTTGCAGCCAGAATACCCTGCCTGTATGCTGTCATCAACCAGGTCCTCCTCTCCTGGGTATCCATCAAATATGGCGTTAACCAAGCAAGACAGGCAACAGGAATCACCGGTCGCCACTCTCAGAGAATGGGTGGATGGAGTTTTCCATGGTCCTCCTTTCCAGCAGCCCAAACCAGCTGAGGTGTGGAAAGGCTTAAATGATGGCGTGGTAGATAGCAGAACACCAGGACAATCCTTTGAACATGTTAGGTCTACGTCATCTTTGTAGTCCACACATTGTCAACAGAATATTTCAAAGACTGCGGAACTGCAAAAAGTCAATATTTTGTTGTTGTGACATGACCAATTGACCGCTTGCTAATCACCAAACCCCTTAGCTACTGTTGCCTCACCTGTCAAGCTTTCCATTTTTGCTCAGCACATATGCAGTTTATAATAATAGCGGTGGCATTTGGGTGGGATTTACCATCAAAATTCATAATAACTTTTGAGACAGGAGGTCCTTGATTCCAGACATAGGCAGCCAAAAGCAGGCTTCTTTTTTCTAGTCAATAACTGTGGATTTTGCAGACTGAAATGACAACTGTTGGTGGCAGATTTTATTAGCTCTAGCAATTTTGGTAATTAAGCTAATAATATCTCAGGTTTATTAGAAAACCTGGCTGGCTGACTTTTTAATGTTTCCTGCTGAATATTGTAAAAGTGTCTTAAACAGGCATTTGCTGGCTAGGCTATATACATGATATTGTGCAGACGGAGGCTAAAGCATTATGTCCCAGGCAAAAAGTCAGCATATCCTCACCAGCTGATGATCCATGTATCAAACACGCTGGCTTTTATGACTAACGGGTGCATCTGGCAAATGTAATGTAATCTAAGGTAACATTGGCTTGGGTTGCTGGAGCGTAAACTTTCTCAAAATCAGTAAGGAGCACGACAGAGCTGCTAATGTTAGCCAATAGAACTAATAAGCACCCAAGACTGGCCATCACACAGTGAGAACGCATGATGCTCCAGTGGATGTGCTAGTCATGTAATGTAACACCCAAATCCCACAAATTATGTAGTCAAGTAAAGGCTAGTTCATGATGTGCTCCTTGGCTTTGGAGGTCATTTCTTGGTAACTGTAGGTACGCTTGGTAGCCAGATATGCCAATGATTGCAACTTATGTTGGATCAGACAAGCAAATTGTTTAATTTATTTCTTAAAGTTTTGCTCTTGTGTTTTCAGTTTTGGGAAAATTGGGAAAAAAGACACCACCTTCTAAATGCTGTCAATGCAAGGTATTGCTCCTACTGTGGTCCTGTGTACTTCTGGAGAAATCCAAAGTTTGACAGACCTGGTGTGCCCAGTTACGGTGGTGAAGGGGTTTAGCGAACGGTCAATTAACAACATTTGGAAAGGCCATAGCCCTCTCATGGACGTCATTAATGGTCAACTGTCTTAGAGCAAACAAATGTCACCACACACGTTTCTGCAGCTAGGTTGTACGGTTCACACACATGAAGAATATACAATATTGTACACTTGCACTAAAGCCTGCACATGCACTGAGTCACAAAAATAAAAGGTGTATTCCGTAGCATGGCAAAGTTCTCTGAGTGTGCCCTTACGTTAGCCGTCCACTGTGCTGCAACCACTGGTATCAGTTTAGATGATGTAAATTCTGTACCCGAATAGTGGAAAATACCTCCGCAGCTTCGGCTATGTGTGTGTGCGTGAGTGTTTGTGTGTGTCTGTGTGTGTGTTTTGAGGGAGTGAAAGGGGGGAAGTGGATGGTATTCAGCCGTGACTAATGGAAACACACAGAGGAGGGTGCTGCTAAATTGTTAAATCGATGCCACTTCCACCCCGGCTCCAGATATAGCTGCAATCAGCGATGCGTCCCTTTTCATTAGGTGGCTTTTGACTCTGTCATCCTGGGACTGCAAGAAAATCCACCGCACACAAAATGCTTCATAAAACCTCTTAAGTAATTTTAAGTAAGTGTCACATCTTTATCCACTTCGGTGACTTTTTCATACAACCAAAACAAGAAACATCACCGAAATAATCAGAGAAATAAGGCTGGCATCATTAGGCCTAAACACTTCATGAAAAATAGATTTCAATCAACTTCAATTACTGATGGAAACATCACAAATTTAGCACTGAAAACAGTGAAACCAATATTTTCTGGAACAAAGCACAACAAGAAACAGTAAGAAGTTATTTTTTTTTCACCCCCACCTTTCTCCTCCTACTGTTTTCGATTTAGGAAGAGTGATAAAGTATTTATCAGAACAGAGGAGGGATCTGCCTGGGCTTTGTATGGAATTAACCATTTCAGATTAAATAATTCAGGATGAATTCAACCGAGAATTTCATTCTGTTTCTGCCTCATAAATAAGTTAGGTTTAAGATGATAAATAATGACATCTGACTTCTTATTTCTGTAAAGTTTTCTTTCTTCCACTTGCTGTCCGACAGGATCTCATTGTGGTTGGCTGCAAATATATTTTTTATATTACGGCTCAAAACTTTTTTTTCTATCTAACTTTGATGTACTAGAAATGATACAATTTTGTTTCCTTTTGAAAAATCTTGAGGTGGATTTGACTTCAAAAGAAGAGGCGGTAGTGTCGTGAAGAATATAGAACAGCAGTGAGATAAGAGGTTGACCCTGTGCTGAGTGGGGATAAGAGATATGAGGTTATACTTGTTCTCACTCTTAGCTGTTTGAGACATGACTCGTCTCTTGGGCACAGAGCACGGGGAAGACTGTAAAAGTACATATACACTGCAAACTGGCGTTAAGCATTAAATCTGCTCTAACTTTGATACAAACACTAAAAAAAAGGTCTCACTTGTTCAGAGTATTAAAAATTTTCTGGAATCCACTGTTCTACCCTTTTCTGTTTTTTCAAAATAATTTGTTCTGAGAGAATCCTTCAAATCAATAAGGGTGTTCTGTACAATCATTATTTCACTCAGTTTAACTTGTTATTTAAAATTACCCTCCAGGTGTAGATTGAACTCAAAAAACTCATCTCTGTTCATCAAAAAGACATGTTTAGGAGTTTTTTTTATGCCTTAGATGTAACTCTACACCTTTGCCTTCATGTAGTATCCACTGATCTAAGCAGTCCCCAACTCAGCTCAGCTATCTGGCGTAACTGTCGCTGTCAACACCTCCAAGCTATGTCCTGTCATCATTTGACACGAATACAACCTGGTGGGTTAGCGTTGGCTAACATTATCTTGCACACATTTGTTTGGACACAGTCAAAGGATAAAACAGGGGAAAAATAGATTTACCAACACGGATTAATGGATGGAACAGCGTCAGGCCTCAATAAAAGTTAAAGGCTACTCCAGGCTACAGTTAGCTCTCAGATTTTCAGATACCTTGCTAACACATGGAATTTCACCATTTCCCCCCAGCTGCACCTGGCTTCACCTCTGATACCCCTTGTTTCACTGTAGGCCCACCCCACAACATGATGGGATTGATTCATCAGGCGTGTTATGTATGTAACTCCGGCTGTGAGTGGACGTAGCCTCTTGGTCTAAGTAAAGGCAATGCAAAGTGCTTTAAACCTGCATTCTACTAACGGACAACAGGGGGCTACTCCACTAATCGCAAAAAGAAGTTCAATTGTATGTATGCCTCTGAGGAAATGACCCTACTTCTCACTTGATTTATTACCTAAATTAACATTTGAGGTAAAAACATGTAGAGTAAAATAGATGATAAAGCAGGTTATGCTTTAGGGTGTGGCCGCCTTGTGATTGACAAGTCACTGCCACAGCATGTCCTTGGATTCTCAGTCAGATCCAGTCAGGATAAAGGAGCAGCAGCACGTATCCTTCCAAGCTCCACCCTCTCGTCCAAATATGGTCACTTCTTGCTACAAAAAAAACAAGATGGTGACGTCATAATGCCAAACTCAAGGCTTCAGAATGGTAGTCTACAAACCAAGAGTTGACATCAAGGTGGGTTTACACTTGAATCGGGGTTTTTGGCCCACTGCAGTTCCAAGGAGAAAAAGCTCAGCCAAGGCACTGACTGCAAGGCTAAAATCTAGATTCTGAGGGGGCTTTAATTAATGATAAACTCAAACTGTTTAGTTTTACATTGTAACGTAAGACCTGGACTTTAAAACTTAATAACTGGTCTTTTGGCCACTCGGGGGCAGCAGAAATCAGGTGTGACCACAACACTAACATAAACTTTTAAGAAGTTGTGGAGTCACATTCTTATTTATTTTGGGACACATTTCTGGGCTACCTGGTGAATCCAAGGCCAATACTCTCTCTCTTTTCAGTTCTGGTCTCCACCAATTCCTGAGAAAAATATTTTGTCTTTTTACCTGCTAAATGTGAATCTGTGTTCAGCAATTTTTCTATCTACTGTTTAGTGAAATACCATTTTTAGAGCTTTTTTTTTTTTTCTAAAAACAGCTTCCTATCACAGCCAAAACAACAAGCTGAAAGACGCTAGAAATCTTTGCTTACATAGCTGATGGGAAGGGCAGATGATAATTCTCCATTGCAATTAGAAAAAATATTGGAAATAGGCACTTGAGTATTCCTGAACTTTGTCAAAGTGTTTCTTCATACAGAGTGATTTTTCACTCTGTCTTAGGAGCTTTCTTTATCAGTAACTGACTAAACACTAAATTTTTAAAGTGGGTGTTTTAAAATTCGAGCACAGTTAATATAAAACTTCAGAAAATTTGTTTTGACCAGTTTCACAAAGTTTTCCAAATGATTCCATTTAGAGAAGGTGGTGTGCACCTTAAAATTAGCTGTTTACACAAGTAAAATTACGATGCAAAGTACCATCAAAACTGGGAATATGACAGATTTTTTGCAGGTAATTTACATTTCCTCTTGTGAGAGTGCCCCTCCATCGTCTCTCTCGCCTTTCACACTCTCCATCTTACTCCACTGACCTCTCACACATCCCCCCCCCCTTACTCCTGCAGCCACCACCCATCTTATCTTCTTCCTCATTTCCTTCCCTAACTCCACATCTCATTCTCATTCCCTGTCCTCCACACTCTCCCCCTGTCTCTCCTCCTCCTCCTCCTTCCCTCCACTCGTCTCACCTCACCTCTGTCTGCTCTCGACACACAAGCGAGCCACTCAACAGCCAGTCTGACACGAAGGCCTGCTCCCTGGGCCATATAATGTGATTAAGCCTCAGTGTGTTGCTGCAGGCCGGGGAATGTTAGAGCCACTGTTTACTTGTCTGGCTCACATCACCAGGAGTTATTTGGCCTTTTATGTCTTATGGGAGAACTGACACAGGCTTGCTAGGCAAAGGAGGACTTTTATCCGCTCAGAAAAGTAACCCAGGAATGCTTTTCTTAAATAAATCGTTCATATTATTCATTCTGCAACCCGAGATCCTTTTTCTAAATCACTTCTACTTTTAAAATTTCCAGTGGAATGTCTGCACGGGAAGTATTGACAACTTCAAATTACTCCTCTCTGCACCCTCTGTCTGACACCTATTTCCTTTCAACACTGTCTGTGTCTCTGTCACATACTCAAACACACACACACAACCACACACACACAGGCATACATATACACAGTTCTAAGTCTCTTGTGTCTTGTCACACACACTTTGGTTTCCGGGGCTATCAAAGTGCTGAGTGCAAACTCTCTCCTCCAAAAACTGTCACATGTCGCCAGAGGTGTCTCGCTCCCTGCGGTAACCCTCTGAGCTCCTGGCACAAGAACAAGTCATTATTTCCATGGTAAAGGTCAGAAGCTCTGTCACCTGACTCTAAAGTGGAGCTGAGTGGAGTCGCCCCGAGACATTGACCAAAGGTCAGTTTTCTGTTTTGCCTCTCATACAGTAAGTATAGATGTGAAGAGGATGGGCTGCTCCCAGATCTGCCTATGAGCTCCTTTTGGTCACAGTGGCTTCCAGACATAGGGGTTCAGATAATTGGCTGCAGGGAGCTCCATAATGAGCCTGAGGGTCTGTAATATGACACATCTTCAAGGAGAAATATTTTAATAGGGCAATTACAGGGACGAGGAGGATGTTTTGTGTAGAGTGAGTGATTGTTGTGGAGGGGCGCTGTGTTAAGGAATTCAATGGCATTTAACTCCATTATCTATTGTGTGGCTCAGCAGTGAGGAGATGTTCAATATGATTACAGTCTCATTTGAGCTTATTTTTGTCTGAACGGTCTGACCCAGCACTGCATGCTTTGGAGCTGCATTTGAAATTATTATCTAACATTATGCAGAAAGAAAGTGGATAACTGGATGTAGCCAAAGACGCCTCTGGTGATATGACAGTTTAAGACTGAACCCATGAATGAGTACGTCTGCAAATTGGTTGAACCCAACTTTATAATCTGCAGTTACTTGACATATGTGATGTTAAAGAATTCCATTATGCTGGCTGATGCATTTAAGAGCAGTGAATAATTAAACAGTGCGGTTAAACCCAGCACAAAAACACTGCACTGTTTAATTCAGGACAATTCATATGCTCAGTTTCATCTGAAGATTTTGCCCCCGGCAATGCCTCCAACTCAACCAACCACCACCTCTGAACCACTCAGACTTACCAACCGCAAGACCCACCAGTCAGCTCTCTGACACTGACCCGGCTCGCCTGCCTCATTTTAACAATACACCTCTCTCCCCTTCAATCATCCAAAGTGGTCTGACTATAGATGAGGTTAACTACAGCATAAGCCTCACTTCCAGGAGTCACCAGGGCCAATTATATCAGCCTGACTACTCTTCCCAACCTGAGCTCTATGGTGTGGAAAATGCAGTTCCACTGGCTGCATCACTGGGGACAGAACAGGCTAGTGCTGTCTGGAGCCTGAGCCAAGCACGGGCCAATTTGGCATGCAGAGGTCTTTGGAGAATAAGCCTGATGAAATATATATATGATCTTCTTCAAACATGTATTGTTCCGCGCTACTGTGTCTTATCAGGCTGGCTCCCTCCTGATGTCTTCCAGGCTTGGCAGAGCGAGACTCTACAGCGCAGATTGTGTGGGACCAATGCACAAGGAATGCTAAGATTCCCCTTACAGTAAACAGTAGAGACGAGCCATATCTCGCCTGCTTTTTGATGAAAGCAGGTTCAAAGCCCTGCAATCGCAAGGAATCAGTTATTCATGTATTCCAAGATGCAGGATAGAAATAAATCCCACCCATGCAGATAACAATGGAGCAGATGACATTTTTAAGGTGCAGCGCGCCTTCCATCAGCTGTCTTCTTGTAGTTCAGACCAATTAAAGCTTTATCATATACAAAACCTTTTGGTGTCTGTTCTAAAAATGAATAGTTGCGGCTGCTGCGACAGAAAATCATGTCTAAAAACTTGCCTTTTCTTGCTCTTCGTAGCAGTCTGTCACTGCCTTTGTAGTGCCAGACTGAACACATCTGCTGGACACTGCTGACCTCTGGCTGTCATAGGAGGGAACTGCATCGACAAATTCAAATTACTGGTACTACAGCACTGGTACTCCTATTAAAAAAGGGACATTAAATGTGTCATGAAAAGAACCCTTGACGGTGCTGTGCACATACAGCACTACGTGGTCATAGACAGACACAGACATGCTGACATGATATAATTTATTAACCAATATGGCTGTTTATACAGAGAAGCAAAGACAGAGGAAATGTTTCAGTGATGATGCTTCTGCTTGAACTGTAATCCACAGTAGCCACATGTGCCCACTTTTGTGTCTTTATCCTGGAGGGAGAGGCAGAGAAAATGATAGCGTTCACGCAGACTTAGAGATCATTGAAAACAGAACAGAGGATCTCAACAGGTAATCCATAATTCATATTCACATGTTCAATGTGCATACATATAGAAGAAATAGTAATAGGTAGGTGAATATGCAGCTATATAAAGTCTAATTTCACTGAGAATAATACTGTTTTACATCAACACTGATGAACACTTGTAATCTGATTCACAGTAATCAAAGTATTGGCTGCTGTTTAACCAACAGCCACCACAACTCAGAGTGACCGACGAGGCTTTGCCAAAATGGACAAACAGACCACTTCAAATCACTTTATCATGCTGATGTGTGCAGGTTCTTACCAGGTTGATGTAGACTTTGGGATGGCCCAGGGCTCCTCCACCTCCATCACAGGACACCACTCTGGCCTCAATGTCAGTCACTGGCTCCTCTGCCACCAATTTGATGGCAAAGTTCTTATTCACCTTGAGACAAACAATGATTTCTGTCACCATCGGCTAGCAAAGTGAGCTTTACATTAGTAAGAGGCACAGATCTATCTGGAACAAACTGAATGATGATACCAGATGTACCAGATGTGCTGTCTTTTAAAGGCTTCACACTGACCTGTTCTCTTAGGCCTATGGCTTTCTCTCTCTGTTTAGCTCTCTACATGTGTGGAAGTTATGTTATTAGACACACTGTAGACACAGTGAGACTGTGTTGGTGTGTGAAAAATGGCTGCTTCAATGATGAAGGCTATCCTGTGTGTGTACCATCTATTTACCCTGCCAGCATACATCCAGTTTTTAAATAGGTTTAGTAGTGAGCATGAAATGTTTCCACCATAAAAAATAATAGTTATTATCTTAGTTTCTATTTAGCTTAGACACTTTTGTTTATTGTTTTAGTGTAATATGTGTGGCAATGTGTACTGATTTGAATGTGTGCTGAAATGTAGAACAGAAATGGATCTGAAAACGAGACGCTGATGTTTGGCCAGGCCTAAATCTTTGTATGACACAATCCATCACCTGTGATGCTGCACAAAAATTATTATACCCCCAACAACATCGGTTATCTGGTTACGTTTTAAGTGGCTGTGTCAGGTGCGTCTTACCTCTTTCTGTCTGCCAACGAATCTGACTCTCCTGTGATCGTTTTCATCAAAGACCTGTGAGGGGAAACAAAGTTAGGCTCTGACTCATTATGCTGTTTTGCTGCTGATTTGGTGGCCAGTTTTGAAGTACAATTTTTAGCCAGCTAAAGCGAGTGCATCAGACTTTATCTATACTTATAAAGGGGGAAAGAGCTGTTGACACTCCTTATATGTGTTACAATAAATTACCGAAAGTCAAATGGTAAAGGAAAACGATAACAGCCACGACTGTCCGATGATGGATCTAAGTTAATTGACCCACTAGCTAAACTGACACAAGGCTAAGCTAATGTTGAGCTACGCAGTAATACCAACACGAGACAATCAAAAAGGATCACTTACCTGGCCAGTGTGAGTAATGGGCTCGCCGGTATTGGAAACTTCTATGCTGTAACGATGAACAGGTACGGCAGCCAGTCGCAAAGGTGCAACAAGCGCCTTTGCATTTTTACTGAAGGACAGAACTCTACCAACTGCGGCCGCCATGTTTACAACAGCCTACTTTCCCAAGGTGCCTTGCGGATAACACAGATTTATAGCAATGATACCCCAATTTTTGCCTTCCAGGTTCAAAGTAGTTATATACTGTGTACCAAGTCTTTGCGCTTAGGTAGATGTTATAAAAGATAACAATGACGACCATTCTTGAGTTAGACTCTACTAATGGCAAGGGAGGCAATATTTCTCCGAAGTCAGAGAGCGAAACTGCCTTACAAGTTAATATGAGGGCAGCACAAAAAAACGGTTCACAAACCGGAAGCAGTTATATCCCCTCGAATAAGACCATGATAGCGTCCGTGTTGTCGTGATTAAAACGCATCATTCAGGCATATAGCACCTGTTCTACCTTCCCAAGGAATTTCTAAAAGGTTCGTTTTCGTTCTTTGACTTTGTGGTACGATTATGTTGTGTTGGGGACGAACATGTCGGCCGTCTTTATATCTGTCTGTGGCGTTAGCAGGTCAACTCATGACATGCTCGTCTCCTTGGCAAGTAGCCTCGCTATGCTACAGTGGCACCGTACTGTGGAATTTACATGTGTAACACCTTTTAAACATGTCACCCATGCAAGGCTCCACATGACTTTGCATTACGCTGCTCAGTTTTGCTCAGTTTTTTTTCTTTAGATGTATATTGATAATGAAGCTATATGTATGGTGTTATTTCTAGTCTTTTATGTACTAGTTAATCTTGGGATGGATTATGTAACGTGGCTGAGATTATAGAAATAATACTTTGAATGTGATGGGCAAAACAGTTAAGGGCATTCCTTAATTTCTCTCAAATATGTTGGGAAATCATTTCTTTACATTAACATGACATTAACCAAATCTCACACTTGAAATATAGTCTTATGTTATAGAATTGTGATATCCATTTTTCAACTGCAGTTGCATATGATCTCTCTCTGACCCCCCCTCTGCAGCCTTTGACACCATGGCGGCCCTCCTTTTGAAGCACCTGGCTTCCTCCCTGACGCGTCAAGTGGCCCAAACGAGCCAGTTAAATCTGACCTCGCCAGCAGCTTGTGCTTACAGATGTCTCTGCACCCTCACCACGGCTCCCCGCACACTGCTCCTGTCATCAACCAGAATCAGCTCCGTCCAGCCCCCCTCATCCGGCTCCTCTGCCCAGTGTGGGCAGTCTCTGCTGGGCCAGTGTCAGCATCTTCCCTGCATCCAGTCTTCTGCAGGCATGAAAACCAAGTCTGCCCTGAAGAGGCGCTGCAAAGACTGTTTCTTTGTTCGACGCAGGGGGCATTTGTTTGTGTTTTGCAAGACTAATCCGAGGCACAAGCAGAGGCAGGGCTGAAATGTTGGAGTATGGAGAAGATTGTTTGGAGATTGTGGATATACAGAAGAAATGTGCTACCAAAATAAATTGTTTGACTGAAGAATGTTCATCGCTCTTTTCCTACTTCTATTTTCCTCTTAACAGCAAAGTTCAACATTTTTTCACAGCGAACAAGCTGAATTCTAACATTTTGTGAGCAATCTTTTTCTTAAAATTCCACAACATTTTATATGGTCAGTATAGCTGATTTGAGATTATTCTGAATAAAGTTTATCTTCCGAAAAATTACTGTAATACTTTACTCTTAGTACATAAAAGCATAGTGAGTAAAGCTTTGAGCATACACTGTACATTACAGATGCATGCTCAATATAAAGAGTTATTCTCTGTGGACCATTGCATGGTTAAATTCTAAGTAATTTTTTAATATTTTTATATTAAGCAACAAGATACAACGCAAGAACTTGATTGTAGCCAAATCTAAGGTAAGCAGAGTAATTCTTTTTTCACTCCATGCTATAAAAATGTTAACTTACATCTAATATTTATTAGCCTGGGTCATGTCAGATTCCTTTCTATCATTCTTCCACAAGAGGGAGCCAAAGTCTACGCTTTATGAATACAGGATCCAGCCTGCATGTCATGCTCTTATTCACTGCCTACATATTGTAAATTGTCCCCATCACCCCGTGGTTTTTATAGATCAGAATTATTTATCAGTGCCTTTACAATAGAGACTCACAAAAACTGTACAGAACCTCGCGCTGAAAATTTAGCAGACTTGCACACTTCTGAGGCCGTCTCAGGAACGAGCTGCTCATCTTAAATTCTATGGCTGACTTTTGCATTATTGGATCATTTCTGAAAGACAAAACACAAAGCAACCAACATTATGGACAGTCTTTGACATGCGAGCTGTGCAGCCATGGGAACCTGACTGGTTTGAAAGATGTTTGACAACAAACACTGAGTCGACAAGTGCCACCCAGCATGAAAAGTTTTCCTACATGGTTAATATTTACTGATGGAGCAACAAAACACCTGTGTGTGTGTGCGCGCTTATATTATGTAATTCAACATTAATATTTGTATAATTAACTTCACGAGAGCCCAGCAGGATAACATTAATCCAATATTTGCCACTACTCAAAGGCGTTTCATTAAAATGCAAGAGGTTTCCTGTTTGGCTCAAAACATGCTACTCTACATGCAGAATCCCATCATACAGAGTACAGGAAACAATGTCGGTCTGCCACCTGTGGCTTTGAGACACAACACAGTCTGTTTAATAAATGGGAAGCTGCTGTCATCTGGAAATAAAAGACACACAGAAATTGATGGGTGGATCAAATGCAGGAGGAAACCGGACTTCAAATGCATACTGAGTCCCAGTGAGAGCAAATCACCCCAAACATCTCCAACACACATTCCACAGACAGTCACACCATATCATCTTCATCTTCTCCTGGTTGTGTGTTATATGAGTCTGTGTGATAGTCGCTTGGTTGTGTGACTTAAGTGTTTCAAACGTCCACCTCTCTTCAAAAGGTTCATGTTATTATAAAAGAATAAATTCTGCATTTAATAAAATCTCATTGCTCTATTTTCAGGGCTCTGGGATGTCGGTGGTACGCTGCTATTAATTTGTTAGTTTCTGCAGAACTTTTTTAGAGATTTATTGTTGAATTTGCAGTGACTTAAACCTGGTTTCATTTAACTGGATTAGGCAGTTTTATATGGAAACGTTATGACACGGGCGCGTGCGTGCGTGTCTGCGTGCATGTGCCACCAAGTTTTAGATTTGGTCATCGCTTTCAAAATAAAAGCACGAACACGGCGTTCAGCACAGTATGCGCCAATGTTTGAGTGTAAGATAAACGTGTATTACAGAATATAACACGAACTTCCCGATGACACATTGAAGATGAAGCAAAGTAGCAATTTATGACAATGCTGACGATATTTTAGACCGCTGGTATTTTAACACTAAACAGGCTGCTCCGTCCTAACGCTTGCCACAGACACAGGAACTATTTTGAACTTTACAACCGGAAGTCACATCTATTCATCTGGCTCGCTTGCTCTAAGCGATTCCTCCTCTCCGCCCAGCATGACTCTCCCCTCCTCTCACAATAAGGTGGACTGACTGATGAACAAGAAGTGTAAAAACTCCTCCACAAAACAACGAGCTCAGTACACATTACGGGACATTGTGGTCTCGACTCTTTCTCTTTCTTTTCAGGGCGTCAAGTCGTCAGCAATGAAGTCATCACACTGTCGCCCCGCCAGAGTGGGTAAAAACCCCTTCGTCCACAAGCTGAAATTCACCACGGCAGATAAAATAAAGGTAAGACAATTAAGATAAGGCTTGATAAATTCTCTTTTGTTGAGCCCTATCTTTTTATAGTGTTTATATTGACTGTACTGCACTTAAACTGCATTGTGTTACGGCCTGTGTTGCGGGTCAGTTTACACTCTGGTGATAGAATTTGTAAACTTTTTATATATATAGAAAGAAAACACTGGAAAACAGTGAGGCAGTCATCTGACTATCGAGGAAATGTTCCTCAATGTTTTCCTGGTTGTGGTCAGTGACAACAGAGAGCATATTTAAGTGGTCCTTAAAGGATGACAACTAATAATTGAAAGAATGAAACAGTGTTCATGCATGCTGAGCCAATATACAGAACAATGTGCAGATCTGCTTAGCCCTCATTATGATCAGTGGTGTCTACAGACATAAGAGCAACACGCTGAGCTCAGATTTGGGAGGGAATCAAATGGGAAACAACAGTTTTAGGTTTCACGTGTATCATTTTTGGGTCATCAGTCACCTGTAACCGCTGTGCTGCCCCATATGCTCCATTGTAGGTGTTATCCGAGACTTGTGGTGTCATGATGGGACCAACCGCTACCCAACATTGTACTGGATGGATCCAGCAGGATTGAATCTTGATCGACCTAATTTGCATGAGAGACATTTGCATGAGATTTTTAACTGCGCACCTGCAGGCAGCTGGAAGCTCAGTCCAAAACAACTGCAAGCAGTGCATTTTTTGACATGTGGTAACACACTGTACACGCGATTTCTTCCCAAATTCTCCCTCTGTCAGTCTACACTTTACTGTTTCTGGCCGTGTCCTTCGGCTCATCCAGTGTGCACACACAAACACACATGCAGGCGCACAGTGTTTACACTCCAGTGTTAGCACAGGGGTAAACAAGCTGACAGCCGGCCAAGTTTCATGTGTGATCAGATAGTCCTAATTAGAAAGGATCAGTTTCCAGGAGGGTGTTGGAAGAGTGGCTGATGGTTTGGGTTAGGTTAAAGTCAAGTCAAGGTTAGGGTCTGTCCAGTTCGGCCTCCTTCAGGTGGGAACACCGACCTGCAGACTAATACTCAAATACAGGGGGGGTAGAAATACAGCTGTTAAGGTGCTTGTTGAAGCAAGGCGTGTGCTCCAGGCCAAACATGAACACAGAAGTGGTGGGTGTGTCATTCTGCTTCAACTCTGGCTACATTCTAAATCAACCACTGAAATCAATGTTTTTCTCGCTGCCGGAGGACGGCAGTCTATCAGAAATGCATCCTAATCAATCAACCAATGGATCAATAGGCTCTCATGCCTAGTGAGTGGTGTGGTCTGCTAACTGTCCGCTCATGTGTTTCAACAGAGCTACTAAATGACTAATTTCGTCTAGTTTTATACAAATCTAAAATTGTTTTTTTAATTCAGAGTTTGTATTGAAGGTGACATAAAGTCTGTAAAATAAGTTGTGCTGAAAGCGAGTCACACAATCAGACAAGAGGAGGAAGTACACTGTGTTTCCTCTGCTCTGTCCCATTAGGTTTATCTGTTTCTCCAAAGCTCCAGAGCCAAGAGGTGCCTGCTTTTCATTCAAGGCAAAACGTGCAATGCTCAAATGTCAGGAAATTGGCCTTTATGTTGGCACTGTCTGTCCCCAACAATCACATTCCACTGAAAAAATGGTGAACCCCGGCCTTTATTCCTTTCTGGATTTTCATGCTTTGACTGCAGTAAACCCTGCTTTATAAACATGCCTCTGCAAAGACCTTCTAACCCGTTCAGTTTGGCTTCCACAAAGCTGTAACTACACTTGCTGGAAGAGTGGGTTTATTGCGATGTGTCTGAGTTTGCAGCAGATTGTAAACAGTTGTGCGTCTGCAGTCCAACGAATGTAACCTGGACCATGTGTGTCTGTGTCTGGTTCACACCTCCCTCTGCCTGCTTGTAATGTGGTGGTGAGGTGTGTTTTTCCACCTCATAACCATCTGGACGCATACACACAGTCCCATGCAGTCAAAGTCTTCACTTTTTTTCCTGTTGCTCTCCCCATATGTCCTGTTTCAGTGTTTCAAAATAAAAAAGTGGGGAAAAACTGCATTTATTAAGTGCCATAGACTTAAGATGTAAATGACTGCATGGTGTGTGTTTTTCATGGTATGCGTATGCTTTTGAACCTCTGGGTTTGTCATATGTAGAAAACAAGTCCTGCTTGATACATAAGCACATTCGCCCCCGTGGCTCTTGGTCATCCTGGACCCTTGTTTTTTAACTTCCAGCAAACGTGATCAGCAGGACTGTAGACCAACTAGGTCAGCAAGTGAAAGGGACAGAAAGACAGCGGCGCTCAGGCCAGCTGAGTCACACACATTGCTGAACAGTGAACATCATACAGACATGGCTGCCAACTCACCAGCTTGCAAACAAAATACCTGTGACACTGGGTAGAGCTGCGATGTCCAGAGACTGGATTGGGACCCCTCTGCAATCTCAATGAATATCTCAAATAATTCTAGAGAAATGGTGTATGTAATGAGATTTCTGGCTATTTCACTATTTCAGCCTGGTCCACTTGTCCTGGAAGATTTTTAATTGGGCAAATGGGTGAATTTCAGTCAAATATTATCTGTGTTTATTGAACATATTTTCCCATGTTTAGTGTCTAAGTGACTAATGGGGTCAACAGTTTTTTAAAATTGGTCCAGTATTGAACGAGAGTGCTGCAGCCTGCAGCCTCAAAACGGGTTGCAGTGTAATCCCTCTGGGCTTTTTGCGCACCATCAATATACATCCACTTTGTTTTTTGCTACTGACAGGCTCGGAGTGTTATTCTAAGTGTCTGACAACATTATGGAAAAGATTCCCTCCAGAAATACCTTTTTGCTAAAGAGTAAGATCCGTTTGTTTAACCAGAATTGCCTCGCCGAAACCACCAGACTCTGTTCACAGAAACTGTAATATTATCATCGTAAAACTCACTTCAAACTCAGCAGAAACAAAGAATATATTCACATGAAGCAGGGGAATTATTTTCATCAGGCATTATGGCCACTGAGATTTATAAATGTAGGATTTTCAGCAGATCTTCCTGATGGGAAAAAAAAGCAAATTAGCACATGTTTGGTGGCTGTTTGACAATAGGGGCCTCAGGTATATTTAAAAGGAAGCTTTTAATAGTGTGTATCTTTGTCTTGGACTAGCTGCACTGCTTGTCCTTACTTGAAACAAGTAGCTTGTCCCCTACCTAACACACAGACTAAACCTGTACACCAACGACATGACAAACAGAAGGAGCGGTGGACTGCTTCCAGGGCTCCCATGTGGAAATCAGAGCACACTCCCCTTGGCTCATTGAAAACAATTTAACTCAGGGCAATTAGCCTTCACCACAGGGCATATGGAGCAGTTAAAAGTGTGCTGGGTCACGTTGCACAGGGGAGCTGGGTGTTATGTGGCACGGCTGTGGAAACGTATGTGTGTCAGTGCAGGGCTGAAAACAACTTTTCAGAGGTGTTCATTTGAATCAAGATGAGGATGCTTCAGCCTGGAAAACACAGAGCGCTGTGCTGCTGTGACATCGTCCTCTGTCGTACTGCGTCTCCATCTGTTGACTTCTTTAAATTCTCCTCTAGCACCACCAACAGGTCTGCTTGACAAGTCGTGGTGGGTTGGTAGTCCAAATTTTGTATAGTTGCTCCCAGATGATGTATTCTAATGATGATCTGCTGACTTTTTCTCCAGTGCCATCAGAAGGCTGACCTTGTTGTTTCTTTATTTAAGCATCTCAACAACTATTGAGTGGATTGCAGTCGTATTGTGTGTAGACACTCTTGGTCCCCAGAGTATGAACTGTAAAAGCTTTGCCTTCATCGGGTCAACATTTCAATTGGTCCAATTCTCTGTGTAGCAGGAGGACAGAAGAAGAATGAACTTGTTTATCACATTTATATCTCTGTGTTGTATCGAACCAACAGTTTCTTAAAAAGAAAACGCTTCAGATGTTTCAGTGAGAGGTTTATTTATTAAAACTAATAGATTTTATAAAATAATGTTGCCATACTTAGGTTGTGTATATGTGTGTGTGTGTGTGTGTGTGTGTGTGTGTGTGTGTGTGTGTGTGTGTGTGAGAAAGAAAGAAAGAAAGCAGATGTACCCAGCTGCAGGATGGGCTGAGTGACTCACTGTGTTAATGGTCCATGACAGCTTTAATGTTGCCATATGCACGTACAGAAGGTGTGTTTGTTTGTGTGTTTGGAGACAGTTGGACCATCGTGCCTTCCCAGCCTCCTGAATATTTAACAGACAACAGAATTGGCTGACAAAGCGCTGAACTTTACCCTCAAGCCAAAAGACATTTGCTGCTATTTGGTCATCCAGAGTAGACAATGGGAGATTTTCTTTGTGCCTTTTACCTTTTATGATGTCACTTACATATAATACAACACTTACAACTCATAAGGTATTAAGGTAAATCTGGTTAAAGTGAAATGGTCCCCAAAATCATGTGACTTTTCATCATAATTAGCCTTAAACTGCTTTAACCCTGTGAAGACTGAAAATATCCAATATTGACTAAATACGTAAAATATGAATGAGACCACGCTAAGCATATTTCAGACAAAAGTCTTTGTCTGGTGGACAGACAAAGACTTGGTGACCAAGTAGAATTATGAAAAGAAAAGTCAGAGCAGAAAGAAGTGTTGAAAAATAAAAACTGACTTCAGAAAATTGACATAGAAATGACCTGTGATGTGAAGAAGTAGGATGAAAGAACATTTAATAGGAATCCTGAGCTGAGTCTTAAAAATTTAAAGTCTTGAAAACTGATACTTTTTTTTTTATGCACTTTTTTTTATGCACTCCGAGCATAAAAGTTTAAGCTACTTTTATACTAGAGAGAAGATCTGTGGTGCAAGTAAGCCCAGCAGTGCAGAGCCGTATTTTCATAGAAAATTTCAAACAGTCAGCTGTGGATGAACCAGTACTCCCATAAAACACTAGAAACTGCTTCCCTCTACCCCGCCCCAGCTCATTCTCATGCCACCTCCTGAGAAAATGTCAGCGGATCCTCCCAGATGGATTCGTTAAGCTCTGATGATGAGTGCACGGTGTGTCAGCCGTGGGGGTGGTGAGGCAGGGAGAGGGGTTAGAGCATCATAAATCACCCCCATTACTGTTTATTTATTAATACAGCCCTGCAGTGTGCACCTGGGCTCCTCCGGGGGGAGAGACACACACAGGAAAAGAAAGGAAAGACGGGAGAGGATGGGAAGGGGTGAGATACGATTCCCTAGAGTGGTCACAGAAAGCACATCAATGCAAAGTAGGAGGAAAACAGTTGAAGGGAGAGCAGCATGATAAATGAAGGTGCAGCTGAGCAAATAAACACAGGGATGGATGGATGGATGGATGGATGGATGGATGGATGGATGGATGGATGGATGGATGGTTACAGAGAGGAATTCCTCTAGGATTGCAGATTACTGTGAGGCAGGCCAGGAGGTTGATGAGAAGGGGAACGAGGGAGCGTGATGAAAGTGTGGGATGAAGAGATCAACCAGAGGTTGGGCAAAGGGGAGGAAGGGGCTTAAAATGTCACACAGTCTGAATTTACGCTGAAGGCCATGACTTTGTGACCCTGCTAACACTCACACACACTCACCACATCTCTCTCATTACACAGTAAGAGAAAAGGCATGACAGGTCAGTCAGCTGACGTCTGATCTGTGCTGTGCCACTCATGGTCTCAAAAAACTGTACTGTATGATCTGAGGCTGAGCTCAGCCTCATACACTGTTTGCAGAGTGGCCTTATCATATTTCCTAGCTTACTGATTATTTAGTAAAATCTCACTGGTTCTATGCAAAAGCGAAAGCCCTTGTTTGATAACATCAAACGGACAGAAACCCCTACATTTCTGAACAAGTGGATTGTTTGCCTACGTTTCAGCATCATTCTTATCAAAAACATTTACTGAAAAAAAAAGATGAATGTCAAAGATAAGACGCAAGATTTCAAATAATCCAAATACAGTAAATAAATAAGAACCAAATGTTCTTCTGGCATTTAAAGGTGATGAAGGATACATTTCACAGTGATGGCTATGAAACAGGCATTTCAAAATATATCTGTATAAACTATTGTAAACTGGCACAGTTATTCACATGGGTAGGGATTGCCCGGAGGTTAAGCATTCCTGGTTAAGTGTTTCTGCTGCTCGCTCCACCCTGCTGAGGAGACCGATCCCAGTATCACAAGCAGTACTGCTTCTCAATGATACGTCAGCTCTGGAGTTGATCAGAAGCTACTGATGTCTTCCTCCAGCCAGTCTCAACTCCTGCTCAAAAGATGGTGGTCTGCCACTGGAAACCACCACACTTTTAATAAATCAAATGAGGGTATCAGCAAACAATGATGCATTCATGTACCGTATGGACACCATGTGCATATCTCTGATACCTCCATGCATGTTTATGTTTCCTGTGAACTTTAACCCCTTAATCTCGAAATAAGGGCTGAAATAACTCCTACAAGTACATAAGTTTACTGTATATACTGTACAGTGACACTTTGTACTATAGCCTAGGATGTGTGATTTGGTGAGACCTCTTGATTTTAACATATATCTGGTAAGTGCACAGAAGTGCATATGCATGCTATTTGATCATGAGACCGAATGTGACTGTATAATTCACAGGTTTGTCAGCAAGGTATATGATCTAGACTGCAGACGAGAGTCTCTGTTAACACTGACAGCAGTCTCATATGAACAGATTGAGTTTAGACCCATGCACTTCATGTCCTGGATGGAGTGGCTGTATCCTCGCTGTCCTGATAACCTGGTTATGGTTCACATCTCTCGCCCACATCCACACACTGCCCCAGTCCCTCTTCCTCTCCTTGCGGTCCTCATGCATTAGTGTTGCTGACTGTGCAGGTGCTGTGACTGCTTTGACATTCAGTATGTTGGTGTTCAAGTTTGTTGTCATTTGTTCTGTAAAATGTTGTATAATTAGTGTAAAGTGTTGTTAATAATGATAAAATATAAATGATCCTGACCTTTCAAATCAATTTAACATTGTGGTTCTGGCCATAATATTCAGCAAGCAGTGGGGTCTTGTCAGTTTGAAGTAGCAGTATGACCCGAGTGCACATGCCATGTTCAGTAATAACACCAACTTGCCCGAGGTCCTAGAATACAGGCTCCTGCTTAATTTGAGATGTCGCTGTGGCTTTTACAGGTTTCACTACCAGGGTCTTGATACAGCAAATACAGTGAAGCTGTCAATCTCACAATCCTGTCGGAGCAAACTCAGCCACTTTCCATTAGGTTTGTTCTTTTCAGTGATATGTAAGTGCCTTCGTGTAATTATGCCTCAGTTTTTTCTTTGTGTGAGAGGTGTTTTCAAGTTTTGCTTCGGCACCTACTTTGACTTAAAAGAACAAAAGTGGTGCTCATCAAGCCATAAATATCCTGTGACAAATTGAAGCTGCATTCAGAAGAAAGGTCCATCCAAGTTTTTTTCTAGGAAAGTTATGACTTAAATCTGTTTTTTTTGTTTTTTTTTCTGAATATTACCTTCCTCCCCTGGCTCCGTGTTTTGTTTCTACATAAAATGGCCTGATAGGCGATCGAAGTACAGTATACACATGCACACATACATAGTTGTATATTTGTACCCACTCATAATTATATGTACATTTTATATGCAGTCAAGTCATATGTGAAGTATGTTAATTTAAAGGCTCATCTTGATGTTTGATTGTTTTCTTATGGCACTAGCTTGATGAGCAAGAAGTGGAGACACAAAAGTATCTTATGTGTCACTTTTATGTGCAGTATAGTAATGATGCTGCTGAAGTCAGCCTCAGAAAGACTGACTGGCATGTGATGTGAGTTGTTTTAGGAAATATGAGTCATGATATCCAGTCTCTAGCAGTGTATGATTCAACTTCTTCTCATGGTCAAGAGTTACAAAAGAAAACAAAAATTCTAATAAATTGTACTTCAGATCAAATCAGCAACCAAGTATCTTGATAGTATTGAGTCGGGAGATTCAGTGTTATCAAGAACTGGAACGGGGGATATATAGACATGCATATGTTCTACATACAGAAGAGGCCTTTAAACCCACAGGGCTCCTGAGCAGGAAAGAGCACAACTCTTACTGTGATTGATACTGTACATTGTTTGTTCCTTCCTGAAGGCGCAGGTGGAATGTGTTGCCCCCCCCCCCCCCCAACCCTGCAGGACGTGCCGGCATATTATTTTTATGCATAGGAATGTACAGTATGCTCAAGTAATGACTGTTTGACAGCTGCTAAAAACCCAGCAGAATGTAAGCTGACGGTACAGTGAATGATAGTGGAGGTGCAGAGGAATGGTGACAGTGTCTCTATCTCT
This sequence comes from Chaetodon trifasciatus, assembly GCA_037975065.1. Lineage (NCBI taxonomy): Eukaryota > Metazoa > Chordata > Actinopteri > Chaetodontiformes > Chaetodontidae > Chaetodon > Chaetodon trifasciatus. The sequence continues at coordinate 978,136 of JBBMOE010000029.1, forward strand.
GTTCTCTGTGTCGTCAGATCGGACTGATGTCTGTCACTGTGTTTCCCATGCGGCTGCTGCTGATGTTCTTCTTCTTGCTGCTGGCGTGGCCCTTCGCCTTCATAGCCTGCCTGGGACGCTCAGACTCTGTCGTTGAGCCACAGTCGTGGTGGAGGAGGTGTGTGTGTGGTGGATATTTGTTGTGATTGAATTTCATGAATATACAGCATCCATAGGAGTTACAGTTTAAAGCAAAGATGAAGCAGGATGTTATTTTTGGGGATAATGTATATAAACCAGAATTCACCATGTTACAGTAATATGTTATGTATGCACAGAGGGAGAGTAGCAGTGGTGGAAGATGTATTCAGACCCTTTATGAAGTAGAAGTAGCAACACCACACTGTGAAAATACTCCACTACAAGTAAAAGACCTGTTTTCCAAACCTTATTACAAGTATGTAAGTATTCTTTGCAAAATGTACTAAGAGTACAAAAGTACAAGTACTCATTATGCAGGAAAGTGGGACAGTTTTCTCTCATATCTCAGGTATATAAGTACCTAAGATTTTTACTGAAGTGCAGTACTTGTGCCATTGCACTTTGTTTCATTCCACCTCTGGACAGTAGTTGCACAAGCATTTGTGAAGGATGTGTAAGACGGACAAATCTTTGTCTTTCAACTGCCCGTGTGTGTCCTTCATCAGGTTTGTAGACGTGTGTCTGCGAGTGGTCTTGCGAGCCATGTGGTTTTGCGGAGGTTTCCATTCGATCAAGGTGAAAGGGGAGCGGGCAGCGTCCTCTGAAGTTCCCATCCTCACCATGGCACCTCACTCCTCCTACTTTGATGCCATCCCAGGCAGCCTGACCATGTCCTCCATCGTCACCAAAGTGGAGAGCAGGAGCATTCCCATCTGGGGCAGTGAGTCATACAGATTTCCATTAAGTGTAGTGTTTTCTCTCTGGCTCTGGGTCACATTTCACATCTTTCTTTTCACCGCCGTCCTCGCAGCTCTCATCAACTACCTCAGGCCAGTGTTTGTGTTTCGTTCGGATCGGGACTCCAGAAGAAAGACTGTAGAGGAAATCAAGCGGAGAGCCCAGTCTGGAGGGGAGTGGCCACAGGTGACATACATGAGAACGCATATAAAGCCATACAGTACATGCACACAGAGAAACAGTGATCTCACCTTAGCTCACACCAGTTGGGAATTGAAAGGTGGTAGCATAAATGCAGTTAGTCAGCGCGTGGCCTCATTTCACAGCGGAAGACGACAGCCGTACTGGCTTTCATGTCTCTAAATGATCATCTCAAATCAGGCTGGAATCACCAACAGTATGCTGAAACATCTTTCTGTGAGTGCAAATTCCTGGGATGCCATATATTTGACACTCAAATGCATGACCGCCACTGCACGCCAACTGAGCAGCATATGCATTACTGTACATATATACCCTATGTTGTACTAACAGGTCTAGGCAGGTTTTTTCTTTGACTAAGAAAACCAAGATGAAAAAGAGTGCTGTACAGGTATTCAGCTCGTCTACAGTTGATCAGGAATCAACAAGGGAGCTGATGAAGAATCTAACCAATAAGCAGAATTGATCTTGGCATAAATCTGATGCATTCACATCCCTAATGGGAACCTTAATTTGTGTTTGTTCCAGATCATGATATTTCCAGAGGGGACGTGCACCAACAGGTCAGGTCTCATCTCATTCAAGGCTGGTATGTGTTCAGTCCCCTTCCTGCTTTAGGCTTCATGAAACCAGGTGGAAGGTACCTGTGTGCATGTGTATGTATTACTCTCACTGAGGGGGCATAGATTTGTTTACATAGCCACATTGTGGCGACTCGTCTTACTTGTGGGGACAAAATGCAGGTCCCCATAATGTAAATGATTCAATATTAGGGTGAATACTTGGGTTAAGGTTGAGGTTAAGGTTAGGCAAGCATTGGTTATGGTTATGTTTCGGGTAAGTCTCCAAGAAATTAAAGTAAGTCTGTGTAATGTCCCCAAAAATGATGAAAACCTAACGTGTGTGTGTGTGTGTGTGTGTGTGTGTGTGTGTGTGTACCCTTTCATATTTTGAATGACCCTATTGTGGTGAAATTGTGCTGAAAAGACACATGTAATTCCATACTTGCAAAAATTACATGTCCTCTTAACTAAAGACATTCCCATCAGCCTCAGCTGTAGTTTGCTTTTGATGCTAGTTAGCGAAAGTTAGCGTACTAAACTCAGGTGGTGACCACGGTAAATATGCATCTGCTAAACATCAGCGTATTAGCACGGTCAATGTGAGCGTGTCAGCATGCTGATGTTGGCCTTTAGCTAAAAGCACTGCTGTATAGACTCACAAAGAGACCAACGCTTCCAGCCTCATTTGCTGTGTTAGTTGTATGACTCCTCTCTGCTTCTCAGTGTCCTCTCACTGTAACTGTAATACTGTATACGTCATCCTGCTTACTTGTTCCTGCCAACCTTCTGAGCTCAATTGACCCATGTGCAGTATCTGTCTTTGCATGAGAGACGGGATGTCCTTATTAATCAAGCATGCCCTAGTGAGGCCTGATTATTGCACAATACATCGCACAGGTAGGCACTTGCAGCTGCTCGCATCTACTGCAGGTGTGGGTAGTCTTGCTCACCTGCTCAACTGCAAAAAAAAGCATCTTTTTTGTCCACTGGCGGAAGTTTTTAGTGTGTAATCCAAAAATATGAGCTACCTGCAGTCCATGTGGATGGTATTCTCCAGAGAAGCTGATCCAGTATTTGTCCAAACCACAGCTCAGATCAATATTTGGCTGAGGTTCTTGGTCATTTCCAGCCAGCAGGGTGTTAACAGAGAGAGCGCGTGTGAGCACTTTGTTCAGTATTCATTTCATTTAGTTTGCCTGGACTTGTAAATGGTTATTTATGCATGAAGTTGACTGCACGGCTGCCAGCTCCAGGTGTAGATGTCTGGACAAATTCATTTTATGTTGGCCCAGCAGGTTTGGGTTCGGTGTCCTGCTCAGGGACACCTCAACACGACACACAACTGTTGCACCCGATCTTTTTTCATCTTGTTTTTCTGCTCTCGTGCATGTGTCTGTCTGTGTGCATGTGTGTGTGTTACGCTGTCAGCCATTGTTCTCTGCCTGCTCTGTCTAATCCCCTTTCTTCCAGTCTGTAAATCTGTCATTCCCAGTAAGCCCTGTTTGTCGCACTCTGTTCTGCTTTTTTTGAGTGTGTGTGTGTGTGTGTGTGTGTACTTGTACAGCTATCCTTGTGAGAACCACTTTGAGTTTTTGGGAGTGATGACATTTTTGGAAAGCAAGGACATTTTGGCCAGTCCTCCCTTTGGGGCAGTCCTTCAAAGAGCTGTTTGAGGGTTCAGACTTGGTTTTAAGAGTTAGGTTAGGTTTAGGTTAAGGCTTGGGTTTAGGCATTTAGTCGTGATGGTTAAGGTTAGGCTAAGGTGTCCTCACAAGGACAGAAGTATCAATGTGTGTCTGTGTGTGTGTGTTTGTCCAACTTGATCCGTCTGTTGTGTGGAACCAGTCCTCTCTGGATGTGTCTCCTCTAATTATGTCTCTTCACTGGCTCCCAGCCCAACAAAGCAGCAGTGTTCGTGTGTGTGTGTGTGTGTGTGTGTGTGTGTGTGTGTGTGTGTGTGTGTGTGTGTGTGTGTGTGTGTGTTTGTGTTTTTAACGTGCAGGGTACCACCTGTGCATGACGTGTTCAGCAGATACCTCCAGTCTTCAAAAGGCCTTTTAATAGAGCTGTCATTTTGGTGTTCACCCGTCTCTCCCTGTCCGTCCTCTCTCTATGCTCACATTATTATTCAGAGGATGTAGTCACTGCTCCCTCTCATGCTCCGTCATGTTCTGTCACCATCTCATGTCCAGCTAGACCAGTATGTCGGCCAGTATGGTTCTGTTAAAAATCAGATGTTAGCTCGTCATCCGTGTTTAAAGGTGGAGGTTCCTTGTTGATTACAGCTGCGCAGACAGTGTTGTGCCTGAACACGCTCATTGAACGATAGTTCATGAACTCATTCATATTTTGGGCAAACGTGAACTGGACGTACTGTATTACTGCCTGATGAACATTACTATGAACTTGTTCATTCTGGTGTCTGTGAACGGCACACTCTCTCAGTTTAACTTCCTTCAATAGGGTGCCAGATTTCTATAGAGCCTTCCAGGCGAAAACCCGGCTAAACACACCGTAAACAGGCCTTAATATGTAGCGGAAAAAACAGCCAATCTGGCAACCCGTGTCGCACAGCTGCATGCGTCATCAAAACAAAAAGCAGCATGGAGATGACAAAGCAGCAAGGAGACGTCGTATGATCATTTTAACAAGTTTTATGACAAGGTCGGTGAGGATGGGAAAAATCTTACATTTCTGTGCAAACTTTGCCCGCCGGCTTTCAAAAAGAAAATCCGCACTTCAGTCACATGCAGTGAAAGCTGCAGCTGCCACTAGTGTGGACTGAATAAACAGCAACAAAGCGTTAAAGCAGCAATGGGGAAATGCTGTCCCCTCAATGCTAATGTAAACCATGGTTGGATAAGAATTCAAAATTGGATAAGAAGATGAAATCTGACGTACAGTTACAGTGTTAAAACTGATAAAATAATTGCTGTCTGTGGTTCTATAGGGGCTGTGGCAATAATTTTGAAAAATAATAGCTCGCAGCAACATATGGAAAAAAAGAACTATGAACTAGTTCATTTTTAGAACGCTGAACTTTGTTCAAAATTTTGAATTATGAACTCTGAGCTTTCCCAACACTGTGCGCAGAGTTGTAAGTTCAATTTTCCAGCATGGGGTTTTTCTTTCATTCAGCACAAGGATGTCCTCTACTGTGGGAACTTTTTAACTTCACCAGCCTCACAGGTGTCGTGTTAAAGCAGAAGTGATACCAGCCTCTCCCTTCCTTCAGGACCTATTGGCCTATTGTATTGTATAGTGCACATAAATACACGTGTAAGTTTTAAGTATTTAGCTTTCTGGGTGTCCATTCAAAGATTCTAATAAATAATATACATGTTTTTAATTTTATTTTGCTTAATTTGTGATTTTACTTTTTGATTTATGTTTAATTCTAGAGAACACTGAACAGATTATGTCTTGATTGCATTTTATCTAATTTTATACCATATAACTATTAAAGAATAGTTTTGAAAAAAAGTCTGAAAAAGTTGTGTAATGAGAAAGGAATAATTTGTAGTGGTAAAACCACAGAAAATTATTCTGCATCTCTGCCCTTCCCTCGGGCGTATGGGGCATTTTAGCATCTTTTAGCTCATTGTTTTGGTTTTATGGTCCACACCTTTACTGTTTCATTTCACTGCTTTCATCAACCTCGTTTCCACATACATTTCAGGTAAAAGCCTGTGATAAACCCACCGTACAGCACCGAGACAGACAGACAAAGTTAGCGACTAGCTAGCACAGTGGAGCATTTAGCAGCTAACGAGCCAGATGTTTCCCTCAGGAGTTGGTGGAGACCAAAACAAAGCTAAAATCAGATTGGTCATGAACATAACATTCAGCTTTATTCTCATTCGTAATACTCTTATCTCATTCTCATCTATTCAGAGCTCAGACAGTAGCTTGAATGGGGCTTTGCTCAGTAATAAATACTGTATGTAGCTTCTATCAGCTCGTCTGTCATCACCAGGACATTATAGAATCTCCACAGAGAGCTTGTCTGCCAGGACTGGAGGTTATCCTGAGGTTATGAGCTCATCCCAACCAGTATACAACTTAGACCAGTATGTTCTTTTGTCTCACAAATTTGCTGATAATATATAAATGTAGTACCTGACTAAAACTCAAATACTGGCTCGGTACAGTTCCATCTCACCACCTCCCTCCTCTCTTGTGTGTCTCAGGTGCTTTCATACCAGGACTCCCAGTGCAGCCAGTGGTGCTTCGCTACCCAAACAAACTGGTAAACACGCTCTCTTTTAATCCTTTCCATACCTCTAACTGAGACAGTTTAAACTTTGTCCGACTCCACCTGTGAATACACCATGTGCACAGACCTACACACACCTGTGATGTAATGGTTTCTTTCCCTCACGTTAGCATGCGTTCTTCCTGTGTTGAGTGACTTCATGTTCGAGTGGGATGATATTTCATCCCCTTCTTTCTCTCTCAGTCTCTCGCTCTCACACTCAGACACACACATGCGCACACACATACGGACACACACGGGTATCATGTCTCTCTCTCTGCACCTCTCCTCACTCTCTCATGAATTATACACTTCTTATTACCTAGTTTTTCTTGTCCGTTTCCCCAGAGAGCTTTTGAAACTGTTTCCCTTTGGGCTGAGCTCAGTCACTGTACTTTAGTGACAACGTGGCAGCAAAGGGCAGTTAGCCACACACACATACACACACACACACACACACACACACACACACAAAAAAAAAAACAGCTTAGCTTGTCCACATTTGGTATAATCCTGTCCAGACCACCATCAGAACTATTTCCATTCCATCTGTTTCCATCTGTTCATTTAACTGGGAATGGAAACAACCATAAACCAAACTACCCCCAGCCAAGAACATTGGAAACAATTTACACAAAATTCTGATTGTTTGCGAGCCAAATCAATACATATTCAACTTTCTGGATCTTTAATGCAAATGTGCAACACCAACAAGCAGGAAGAGAAGCCAATAGCAGCAGTTGAAAGTGCCCAGATGTCCTGCTGTAAATGTGATTTTCATCAGAATGGTCCTGGGTTTATCTATATGCTGTTTTATCGCTCTCAAGATATGTTCACACAGGTTGTTTGGTTTCCTCACTCCAGATCAGAGCAGAAAATAATGCATTGTCACATTTAACCTTTAGGCGGTTTACTGTTCTGTTGACTTTTCCTTTTACACATGAACAAATGAATGTGGGTCAAGGCTGCCCAAAACAAGGCTCGCGGGCCAAAGTGGGTCCAGCAAAAGGTTTGATTTGGCCTGCCAGAGGTTTTTAGTTAAAAAAAAAAAAAATTTCGTAGTCTGAGCATGGTGGGCAGACTTAGACTTTGCACAGGAAGCAAATCAGTTGAGGGAACTTGGGATCCTAATTTACATCTTAACTGTACAATAGGTGTTGTACATCTAATAGAAGTTCTAGTTGATCATTAATTTCACTTCAATTTGACTACACTTAGACTTTCAAAGAGTCAGCTCTTTTTTTTAGCATTGCACTCCAATGACATTGATGGGCAATTTAAAAAAAAGTTGCAAAATTAACGCAGCTTCCTTGTCATATACTGGTGCCTACATGGCCCACAATGCAATTTAACTGCTGACGATTGGAGATTCAGGCGTGTTATGCTAGCAGCAGCTAATGTGACCTCGATCTGCTGGCCACAAGCGGAAATGAGGAGCAGGTTGCGGAGGTCTGTTGACCTCACTTCTTTATAACTCCACAACCCCAGACTGTTAAAGTGTTCAAACTTTGTGGCCTCCAGATCTAACCAGTTTAATCTATCACACTTCACACAGCTCCCTCTGGAGCCACAGGACTTTACACAAGTTACTCCACACAGGCAGTGGTACTTCCCAGGACCTGTCAACGGACTTCTGTGTAGTTCTCCTTTCAAAGAAAGTTGCATTATTATGTAACAGAACTGCAGCATTAACCGAGCAGGTGTCAATTGAAATCTTGGGGATAAAGTGTTGCAACATTGTCAGTTCACATCAGTAGGACAGTATTTAGGCATCAATCAGCTGTGATGAATAATATGTGTAAGGTGAGTGGATCTTCAGCCATCCTCAGAACCCACAGAGACACACAAAAGAGAAAAATAACTAATTGCCCTTTAGTAAGTAAGAGAAGCTGTAGGGATTTGACTTCACGACATGTTTGTGTTTGTCCTGAGCCGTTTCCTCTTACTCCTTCCTCCCCACAGGATACTGTTACATGGACATGGCAAGGTCCCGGAGCGTGAGTGTTTCTGTCTTTCTCTCACACACCCACACTCTCACATACACCACACACCCACACACACACACACATGGCTCTTACTGCCCTCTGCTAAGTATGTAGTTCAAACAGCAGTGACCTGTTCAACCTCAACAATGAACGTGGTAGAATGCTGTTGGGAAATCTCCATTATCTTCAGTGGTATTTGTCCACTCTTGTATCCATGTCCATTTTTCTCTTCCTGACACTGTCTCACCATGTACTTACAAAGCCAACCCTTCTGTCTTCCAGATTCAAGATCCTGTGGCTCACTCTGTGCCAACCTCATAACCGTATGGAGATAGAGGTGAGTGGTTTAGTCAGCCAGAGGTCAGCAAAACTGACTATACTCCCCATCTAATGTAACAAATGTGATAGATGTAATTCTGTATTTGTTATGCAGCGGACAGCAGAGTTAAGCTGACATTCTCTGTCTTTCTTTAGTATTTGCCTATTTACACTCCATCAGATGAGGAGAAGGAAAACCCTGCCCTGTTTGCCAATAATGTCAGGAAGCTCATGGCAAAGTAAGTGTGTGTTTGTGTGTATGTATGAGCGTCGGACTGTATGCACATGCTCGTTGTGGATGTTCATAACACACAGGCACATGTGAAAGGTCTTCATTTACTTTCCCTCTGTCCTGATAGGGCGCTAGAGCTGCCGCTCACAGACCTGTCCTTTGATGACTGTGAGATCAGCCTATCACAGGGTCCGCTAGGCATTTATGACTACAGCAGCCTGCTTGAGTTCAACCTGCTGGTGTGCCGTCTGGGGTGAGTTGCGGGAGACTGGATTGACTGGTTGGACTGGGTGAGCGCTGGGTGTGATCTAAGACTTTGGGGCCCCAAAGGTGTAGAAACACTGACATCTATGGGTGGCAGGGCAGAAACACACTCAGGAAGATGCATCCCCCTCCAGAATAATATGAACCAGTTAATTAACATCAAATGAGGAAAGGTTTGGTGTTGTATAGCAGAAATGTTATGCCAAGGCTCAATATTTTTAAAGAATGCCATAGTTTTTTGCAAACCAGTTATATATGCAGGTGATACATTAACATAAGAAAACGAACAGATATCTGTGAGCATATTATGTGACTATTTGGTTAAATACAGGGGCGGCACGGTGGCGCAGCAGTTAGTGCGCGTGCCTCACAGCAAGAAGGTCACCGGTTCGATCCCCGGGTCAGGCGGGGGCCTTTCTGTGCGAAGTTTGCATGTTCTTCCCGTGCTTGCGTGGGTTCTCTCCGGGCACTCCGGCTTCCTCCCACAGACCAAAAACATGCTCATTAGGTTAATTGGTGACTCTAAATTGTCCCTAGGTGTGAATGTGAGAGTGAATGTGTGTGTGTATGTTGCCCTGCAGTCGGCTGGCGACCGGCTCAGGGTGTACCCCGCCTCTCGCCCGTTGACAGCTGGGATAGGCTCCAGCCCCCCCCAACCCCGAAAGGGATAATCGGGGTATAGAAGATGAATGAATGAATGAATGGTTAAATACAGAAGATTTGGCTTACATGCAAAGGTGATCCTATAGGGTTTTTATTATCTCTTCTCCACATTTGTGTATTGTAATGTAATTCTAACGATTTTATGTAGAAAGGTTGAGTTTTATTCAGCTATGCGTCTAAAAAATCAGCTATAATATCATAGTAGTCATAATTTTAGTCATAGTTTGTGGTTTAATCTGTGTGAATTTCATATACTGTGTCATTATGATGTCAAAGCCAACAGCCAATCAAGGAATCTGTCAAGTTTTAATGAAGAGCACATCTTGACGGGACAAAAATAAAGTGTTGCAGATAAATCTTTGATTGTTTGCACATTTTTTTACAAATAGAAAGTACAACAGGAAGTCGTCGGCCAAAATTCAAGCCAAACTACTTTAGGTGTCAACAACAGAATATGAACACATTACTCACATTTTTTTCCTTCAGACATTTATCTGCTTTACTCTTTAAGATGTTGTGGATAGGTATGTGGTATGTTTACAGGCCAACCAAAGTGAAGGCGACAAACAGCGTTTGCATATATGTCACATTTTAACAGTATCTGGAACTAATACGTTATTGCATGATGTGACTTCTTTGTGTTTTCTCTGGTGCACTGTTCATGATCAGGCTGAGAGCAGCAACTACAGAGGAGGTTCTGGAGGAGCAGGCCAGGAAAGCCCGAAAGCTGCAGGGAGAGCGGCTGGCTTTGGAGGACTTCGCCCAGTTCCTCAACCAGCCAGTTACAGACACACTCACACAAGTCCACAGCCTCTTTGACCAGGTAAACGTACAACAAAACAGATTGCAAAGAGGTACAAGAGCACATATAGTGCAGGATAAAAGTAGGTATTTAAAGTGTATAGCAAGATGACTTTTAGAGAGAGTTTTATTTGAAGCTCAGAGACAGACCTGGCTGTGTTGGACAATTTAGCAATAAAATCTTTAAATTAATGACTGAGATCCTAAAATTGAGCTTTGCAGAAATTCAAAGTTTAGGTCAAATATAGAAAAAGGAAAGTCACCAGGCAACATGGATCATACAGAAACAAAGAAACCCCCCAAACCTTTAAACTGCTTAAGAACACGTACATTTAATCAGTATAATGCATTTACAATTTAGGTAATTGGATTTATTTGACTAAAAACTGTGCATTTTCACATAATTACAGACAATTATCATTACAATGTTTCAAATAAATAAATAAATGAGTTATCATTAAGTGTCCAGATTGTAATTTATTCATTTTCAGTTGTTGTTTGGCCTTCTGGACTCGAGTTTTAGTCCTCTTGTGTGGTCATTTAGACAAGGCAAGGCTTTAGATGATGTCTTCTACACAGTATCACTGATTCAAAGCACCCACCGGTCCAAACTGCTGCTATCACTTTCCAGCCTCATAGGTGTCTTACTGTGGGTGTCGTGTCAAACTGCTCGGATAAACTTGATTTCAAACTAGAGTTTACACTAATAAGCATCAAGTGACATTTTCATATGGGAACATATTTGTTTCTTTGCCACTTTTACTCACTAAGTTGATTTTGTTCCCAGCATGGAGACAGACACATAGACATCAGACACTATGTTATTGCTCTGTCTACCATTCATCGACCCTCCGATTCAATGAAGACCCTCAAACTGGCCTTCAAGGTGAGCACTTTTACCGCTGGATCTGCTTCAGCATAGGTTTAAAGCTATAGCACTGAGAATATGTGCTGTTGTGCAGATGTATGAGAGCGAGGAGGATGGGGAGATCCAAGAAGAAGAGCTTGCCACCATCTTGGAAATCATGTTAGGAGTGGAAGAGGTGGAACTGTCGGGTTTCTTTGTATCTCGTGACAGACCTGACACAGAAAAGATCACATATGGTAAGACCCAGTGTTTGTCATTAAGCATTTTTCAGCTTCAGCACAAAATTATGTGACACCTTTGTACACATGAGACCATTATGGAGATGATTGACAGCGTCTATCAGCGCGTCCCTGCTTCCTCCGTGCTGTCAGCATCACATTTGATTTCTTCTTGGCTTCACTGAAGAGGATAAGTACCGTCTGTCGTTGATTTTCCAGGGTCCTTTACATCCACCATCTGCCTTTTCTAGAAACTGTCAAAGCCTTTCCGTACACTCGTTGTTTCTCCGTTGTCCTATAAAGCAGTTTCCGCTTTTAACATGAATCCCGCTGATTTCCCATCTGCACACAGTGTAAAACGAAGCTGTTCATTTTCTCTGTAATGGTATGAAATCAGCATAGTAATTCTACTGATGTCTCTAAATGAAGAAATGAATAACACTGATGTTACAATGCTTCACATCACACCTTGAAAAAAATGCTTGATTTCAGTACTCTAAACCAAAAAAATGAAAGAGATTCATTATAATTTAATCATGCTTACAACACAATTTCCTGTGTTCTCCCCTCTTTTCCAGATGAACTTCATCATTTTATAGAGCAGCACCCACGCTTTGTCCAGCATTACCTCGATTTTAAAGACCATCCGCGCAGATTCTGCCTCAGCCAACCGAAGAGCTGTAACGGCCAGAATGACAACAAAGATGACTGAAGGCTGGACTTAAACCCAACTACCCTGTTTACCTACTCTATCTGATGCAACAGCATCTCCACATGCTGCAACTGGCTCATCACCTCTGTGCCTTTAAGTGCAGGTAGACGAGGAGGAGTAGACGGAGAGTAACCGTAGATCTGTGTGGATGGATCGGTCAGAATCTCTGCTCCATCATTTATCTCAGTTCTCCTCTGATTTTTTATTTGCCCTTGTCCCCATAATGATATTAAGAAACATGTCTGCTCTGGAAATATTTATTTTAAGTTTATTTACTGATGTACGGAATATAGATTTTTAAGAAATTAGCTGATAAAAGGAGGGGTGTTTTTAGCCCTTTTACAGGCTTTGTGATGAAGGTTAGCACTGTTGTTGGTCTCAGGCACTGCCCAAATATGCTGCTCATCATCAGTGTACATAGAAAACCTAATTCCAGATGAAAAGGATCCGGATGCACACCATGCTGGGATGTTATCACAGCACACTATAAAAGAAATGCTGGGTAAAAACACCAAAAACAAAAGACCTGCCAAGTAATCCAGAGAAATCACTCCACACTTCAAGCAGCTGTGTCACTGCCATCGATATACAAACCAAAAACCTTTGCAAAAACGTATTTTGATTATTGTTTGAATACCAAACAAATCATCCAACTATGCTTTTGTATTTTATTTGCTAAAATGATGAGTAATGTTGTTTTTTTCTAAATTTTAATGCCCATACTGTTTTCCAAAAGTAGTTTTTCTGCATCTTCAAGGAAGATTATTTTAAGAAAAACATGGAAGAGAAGGATTGTTATCCTTCCTTTAAACCTCTGACAGACCGATATTACACATACTGTTACCTTAGTTTCCTGAGCTTGTGCATATCTCTGCTGGTTTAAATATTGATCACAGGTTTACGCTGGACTGACACCTTAAGTAACTTATGACTGCGATGTTCCTGTAATGTTTAATTTCTCAGTGAAATGCAAAAGTCAAAGCTTCTTGGTTTTATTTTTCAAATAAAATGCCATCAGTTTTGTGTCGTTGTCACCTACTGTCTGTGTCCACTAGGTGGAGCTCTGCTTTCACACATTGACTTCAAGGTATTCTGACTTTTTGACTCCCTCAAGTTGAATTGCAGTACTTCTTTGAAGAAAGTCCATGATTCATGAACAGGCCATTGTTAAAATGTTGTCTGTAGCTTTATTTACTCAGCTGTAGAGTCTGTTCGTACTATCTATGTTTCCCTTTGATCACTTGGTAATCATGCAGTAAATTTCTCCAGGCTGTGCCTCCCCGCTATTGCTTTCATAATGCTTCATCTTTTCTGAATCCACATGGTGGTGCTATCTCCCTAAACTATACCCACTAGAGAGCCCATGCACCACTGCCCACCTGATGGACAGGAAAAGCATTACCTCATCCCATCCTTTCATTCCTTCAGGTAAAAATAGACAGATTAAGCCTGGGCTTTGATGAGAGAAACCTACAGAGGAGGTGTGGAAGTAGGGAGAGAGGGATAGAGATGGAGGAGAGAGACTAAATGGATCGTTCTGCTCCAAATCCAATTCCTAATAGCTGGAGGGAGGGTGGGTGGGAGGAGGGAGAAGAAAACAGTCAAAGAAAGAGGAGAGGGAGAGGGGGAGTGGAGATATCACGTCTAACAATTAAGACCTGCCTTCAGGGTCTCAAGAAGAAGCTTTGTTGAGAACATATAAATTGCTCATTGAGCAGTGCCTCTCTGCAGTCTCTCTCAGATACTCCTGCCTCTGAGGAATCTGCCATAAAAGACAGCAGCTGCAGCCTGCAGTCCAGCACATAGGAAGGCTGGAATCTGTTCACAGTATTTGGGGATCCATCTCCAGCCGCCATTCTGGCCAAGCAAAATCCCCCCTACAGTAAACACAAACCTGGATCTAATCCCAGCGACTGTAGTTGAGGAAACATCACACTACATCCACTGGAGATCCCTTGTGGTAACTGTACTTTGCAGGGTCAAAGATCCAGCTCAGCGAACAATTTATTTTTGTTGTACAGGCCAAATGGATGAACCTCTTGATACTCTATGCCTGGAAATTAGCCTGTTTGCTCCTCAGAGCCAGGTTGTGTAGGTTTGCACTAGCAGTTAAAATATTTCAAATCAAAGTTTTAGCTTATGTGTTTAATATAGGATAACGTGATACAACAGCAAACCTGCAGTCTGACACATCTACTGCAGTTTTCCCCAAAGGGTAGCCTACTTGTAGCCTACCCCAGTGGGTATGTGGAGGAGTAGCCTAATTACTTTGAAAAGATATATATTATGATTTCATGAAAAAAAAAGAACATTGAGTGCATGGCAAATCTATAGTTAGCTGAAAGAAGTGGATAAATAGTTAAAATGAGCAGCTAAAATGAATCCATAGACAGTTGAAATCGCAATCTGAAAGTATTGCTAAATAGTTTTAATAATTGTTTAAAAGCAGTGGGTAAATAGATAGCTGTGGATAATTGATTCAAACAGTTATCTACAAGCAATGGATCAGTGGCTTAAATGATTGTCTAAAAGTAATGAATAAGTGGTTCAAAGAGAGAAAAGCGATGGATCAGTGGTGCAAGTAGCTAGTGGATGGTTGAAATAGCTAAAAGTGATGGATAAACGTTTGATGTCTGCTAAAAGCAATGAGTGAATGTTTCAAATAGCTAGAATTAATGGATAAAAGGGAAGCCTACTCGGGTTCATCTGACACAGTTGTGGGTTTACGTCTGATAAAAAAGGCTGGGATCCACTGATCTGAGAGACCTTGAAAAATGATGGGCACTCTTGTCCTAAATTAGGAAAATCTCCCCTTTGATTGACTGTGTTTCACTGTTTAATTCCTGTTCAGCTGGCATTATTCAATTAAACTGCATTTCAGTTGGTATTCACTGTGACCTGATTCTGCCTAAATATTCACTGCTTCTGTGAAATGTACTTTGGCACCTTGGAGTGATTGATGACACATCTAAGCAAACATGTCTCCTGTCACTCAGCTTCATGTTGTGCTTTCATCATGCTCATCAGCTCACTGACTTCATTGACAATAAAGTACAAAATCATCACCAGAGAATTTTTTTTTTTTTTTTTACAACGGCAGTGCTCCACTCCTGTGTTGTCATCAACCAGCTGGACAGACGTGGTATCGCACTAGTGAAGCTGTAGTACAGCTGTAAGAACTAAATGCTAGTTAGCATACTCATAGTGACAACGCTAACATGCCGTTCAGCTAACTAAACATGAAATCTAAACCAATGTATTGGACAAAAATGCCATCTAGGCATGACAGTAAAACTTTTGTTTCTTTCAGTTAAAACTTAGACCTCAGGATGGCGCTAGATGAAAATTCAGGAGAGCAGCAAAGTCATTCAGGTTCATCCTCGGTGGGCAATGGATGTCTCTGCAAAGTTTCATGACAATCCCTCTTATACTTGTTTAAATGTTTCAGTCTGAACCAAAGCGGTTCAGCCTACTGACTCCACTCGGGATGCCACTCCTCCTCTCTTCACCTCCATCGCCTCTTTTGTCAATGGTGTACTCTACATTTAATAGAAGTAGTCAACACTGTGGGTTTCATGCGATTGGCTGTTCGTTCAAACACGTTCTGATTCTGGTTGGGTGTAAAGAGCATCTGTGGGCTGCCTGTGGAGGTTTAACACTCTTACTTGTTTGGGTTATTGGCCTCACACACAGACTGCACTCCTCTTTTCCCTCATGTGGGTTTTTCATGAACTGCCTGCTCCAAAACCAGAGGGATGTAGGTGTTGAAGAAGGGATGCGTGCGTATAACGAATTCCTCTGAGTCACTTTCCATGTTTTCAGAATCCAGCCTGCTCACTTTTTAACATCCCTCCACTGTGTTATATGTTGTTTTTAATTCCTGTTTACATTATGATACGATTTGGATTTGGAACACACTTGGCTCGCGGCATTAACATGCTCAACGAGTGGATTTGGAGTTCAAAGAAATGGCCCTTTCGACTCACATCTATTTAAAAAGGTATCAATGTAAAAAGCTGTTGAAAATAGAAGTGCATATATCTGCGCTCTGAGTGCTGCATATTGATTATAGATGAGTTGAAACCAAGGAATATTGCCACACAAGTATAATTCATCCTTTCACTCTACGTTGCATAT
The DNA here is from genome assembly GCA_037975065.1 of Chaetodon trifasciatus. Classification (NCBI taxonomy): domain Eukaryota; kingdom Metazoa; phylum Chordata; class Actinopteri; order Chaetodontiformes; family Chaetodontidae; genus Chaetodon; species Chaetodon trifasciatus. The sequence goes on from JBBMOE010000029.1 coordinate 994,271, forward strand.
ATATGACATTGAAATATGCACTTGATCAAGAAACCCTCACAATAAAATACTCTCACCACTCTATAGAGTCCATTAGCCATTGAGACAAGCAGGGAGGCATCGCTTGTGCTCCAAGATGGAGAGATGTAAGGAGAGTGAGATTGTGGCTGAAAGGTTCAAGGCGAGTACCAAGAAGATAAATCACAACTTGGCTGATGCGTTTGTCAGCGTGCAAACGGGATGTAGAGCCTATCAGGTAGAACAGCCTGTGAGCAACATCAGAGAGCAGCTTTCTGTAGAGGAGAAACACTTGAGCAAGGACAATTACCATGATGACAAATGTTAGAAATCTAGTTGGGACACTTCGGGCCTGGATACAAACACTCTGTGAGGTTGTTTAAGGAGCGCACCTTCTTTATGCTTTCATCCGTTTACTACAAATCATGACACCGATACATTACTGCTGACTGTCTTGCAAACCATGCTGTTCAGGTTTTTGAATAAGCACCTCCAACCTTTCAGCTGTGAACTGATACACATTTGGTGTTTTAGTAAGTATTTACAGCAGCAGCATGCTGTCCGTGGGATTGACTCAAAGTAAACTAGAGCTCATATGTTAATGGTAATGAAGGAACGTGTCACTGACAGTATAGCTCATTGATGTGGTTTTAAGATGACAATGGAGCTTGATGACACAGAGGAATAAGATGTATCAGGCTGTGGCAAAACAGAAAATACTTTGATTGTCTTTGATAGGATTTGCTGATAGTATAGAACAGTACCATACTTATCCTTTAAATGAGTTGACTAACTTTTTATCAATAGAATAAAATGTCACGTTTACACAGAAACAGGAGTTTAAACAAATCGTTGAAGGAGCTATACATCAGAATTTTAGTGTAAAACACACAAAAAGGAACTAAAATCTGCCGTGATATCTGCTAAAGTTTGCATGCTAAGCAGCTAGTCCCAATAAGGTCTAGCCTGTCCTATCTCGTAATACCACTTTGAACCTCAAGAGGCAATAGTGAGTCACTGTAGCATCCAGTCTGCTCTCAGTATTCAAAGCACCTGCTCCAGGCAAGAAATGAAGCCCAGCAGCAAAGACAAGACGTGATAGAAACAGAGGAAAGAGCAGTAGCATAGTGTTATGTATAAAGGAGACAAAAACACTGACTTAAAGGGTAAGGCTGGTGATATTCGATATCTTCAACAACAAATACCAGACTATAACCAACAGAGTGTTTGTGTCTCAATACTGAAATTCCATCTTTCCTTCCCTGTCCGTGGCCCCAAGCTCATTGTTTCCTCCTGAGGATGTAAATCTTTGCAAATATACACTTTCACTTTCATTTGAGCGAACATTGTTCGAACTTTGGTAAATGCTGCATTTGTTGGGGACTACTTTCAGCTGTGAACTGATACACATTTGGTGTTTTAGTAAGTATTTACAGCAGCAGCATGCTGTCCGTGGGATTGACTCAAAATAAACTAGAGCTCATATGTTAATGGTACGTGAAGGAAAGTGTCACTGACAGTATAGCTCGTTGATGTGGTTTTAAGATGACAATGGAGCTTGATGACACAGAGGAATAAGATGTATCAGGCTGTGGCAAAACAGAAAATACTTTGATTGTCTTTGATAGGACTCGCTGATAGTATAGAACAGTACCATACTTATCCTTTAAATGAGTTGACTAACTTTTTATCAATAGAATAAAATGTCATGTTTACACAGAAACCTTGATATAAATTAACCTGAGAGTTTCAAGAAGGAGATGTGATGTTTGATTCTGCTTATCTGGAAGCATTGAGCACTAACTGAATGAGTTACATGCAACAAAAAGCTTTTGTTTTTCATATTTCTTGTGTTTATTTGTAGCTCTTTGTATCGTGCTGTCTTAATGAGGTTCTTTATTAGGTTTTTATTGACTTGACATCACTGTGAATACCTTGTATCTTCCTGGTATTGAATATCATAGCAGGTATGCAGGCTTTGGAAAGCTGATTAGAAAGCGGATGCAGGTCTAATTTATCATTTCCAGTTAGCGGCATCGTATTCCCATCCCGGTGCCAACTGGACAGGTCGTCATTTTGCCTGCAGCAGGCTGTCAGTGGGACTGAGGCCTGTGTGTGGTTGAATATGTAGTGTGTGAACGTCCGTCCTGCCTTCAGCATCAGTCCTTTTCACTTCAGCCATAATTACCACTGTCTGAGGGTAACCAACAGTGGCGGATCTCATTATGCCATGATATGGGTCGCGTCTGCATATACAGGCGCACATACACTGCCTATTTACATATGAATGTATCCCGTTTTCCACACACACCCACAAGCAGGCACACACTCGTCTATCCACCCACCCACACACACGCACACACACAAACACAGCATTTACATATAAAAGCGTTAATGTGTGACACACACATTACACAGTACACACACACAGCAGCCTATTCATACATGCACCTCACACATATGGGCTACTCATAAATTTAGACACTTCCGTCAGAAGGCCCTCGCCAGCCGACAGGGATATGAACCCAATATAGCATCCCAGAGATAAGCCAGTGACTCTGGAAGCAGAACTAATATTATTTGCACGGTGTCGAACGTTTATCTGGCGCCGCCTGCAAAGTGATGGTTCGGTGTCACTTTTGTTTAATAATGATGTGCCAATAGTAATATGCCTGCTGGCTGGAAACCTATTACAGTTCAAAAGATTATCCAAATACAATCTAATTTGGAATATTGCATTTTGACAGCCTGTGACTGGAGGAGGTGGGATGGTAATGCGATATTTTCTTTCCTTTTTAAAAATTCCAATTAACATTTTTAATGCTCAACAAACCAATGGTGACTGCAAATATGCAGAGGTGTTTGACAGTGCCAAATCTCCTGATGGGTTTCAGACAAAGGAGAGGGGAAAATAACTTTTACACAATGCAAACTTTTGATTAGGTGAGTGCCATGTTTGGGCTCTCCTGTCAGTTGACTTTAAATTGACATTGTGAGGAAGAGATAATCTTTAAATATACTGTAAGAGAGGAAACACTGTCAAATTGTTATACCCTATAAACACAAATCCTTATTTTACATTCATTATTCTTATCAGGGATGACAGAGTTGACTTCTGTTGTCACACTCAGAGGAGCAATCTTACACGCTACCTACTTTAATATCACATATTTACATTAGCCTGTAAATTAGCGCTAGCCAAATACTGCTTATCGACTGTTTTAACTCTTAGAAGTGTAAATAAAAAGGAGGAAATTAGTTTAAAGTAACTGAACTCCACATTTCCTGAGATATCCACTTATTACACAGCTCACAATAATGACCCAGAATGCTACCTACCACCAATATCACTTTATTAAGGGCTGTCTGTGCATACCTGCAGCCTTGAATTTAGCTACCTTATTATCACCTTCCTCTCATAAATACTTAACCAAGATAGATCAACACAGTAGATGAAATTGTGAGAAAAAAGAGGAAGATTTTTGCTAGTTATTAAAATTAAGCTATTAAAATTGAAATTAAGATCCACCTCAGATCATCTGACGTTGTTATATATCATCAATATCTAATGTTTAATGGATTCCGGGAATTATTTTGTGATAAAGTGTTTTAATTTACTTTTTTTGTTCATATCCACTTCCCCTCAACTCCAATCAACAGTACTTCCTCTGTTAGTGATTTCCTGCTTTTCAATGAATGACTTTTGACAACCACCAGAGAAGCAGTGAGTTGTTGCTTCAATCACTGTGGGTATATGGGCAAATTAATGTCACCACAGTAGAATTATGAGGCTTCATCTGACTCTTGAGCTTTGAATTTTTAATCTTCAGTACCCATAACTTTGTCCCACAGTGTGTCTGTCATTTTTCTTGTTACATCATGTACCTGTGGCTGTGTCTTAGAAAATGAAGGTGCATGGGTAAACACCTGGTGACACAGTAAGAAGTTAATATATGCACAGATTGCATAGTAACAGGTTTGTCCTTCAGCTTATGGTTCTATACCTAACAGGTTATGACATTTGCATGAAACAAACAAATGAATGGAAATCAATGGATAAATAATGGATTGACTGAATTTTAATTACACACAAATATTCAAATAAGTGAAACTAGTATGAAAAACAAAATATTTTCATTGAAACATTTGAATTCTCTTTATTCTATTTTCATCTTATTTTTACTGTTATGATCAAGTGGGTTTTATTCTTCATTTTATTTTCCACTCATTTTCTAGCCCTGTGGTGATGACGGTCCCTAAACTGTAAGTAGTAATTTTAGCCTAAACCATGTTTTTCCTGACCTTTTTTTTGTATCTAAACTCAACCAAACTATTACCATGGTGATAAACTATCAGAAAACAGTTATACAGAGATTTGTAACAGTCTTGGAAAGCATAGGCGAGCAATGTTGTCCTGCCGTTGGAGGCGTCAGAACAGAATTGTTTTTGGAGGACTTGTTGCACAATGACAACACTGGCAAGCTGATGTTTAGCAGTTAGAATTACTTTATCATGTTAGCATGCTGACATTTGCTAATTAGTGCTCAACACAAGTCCAGCTAAGGCTGATGGAAATATTGGGCTACTTAAAATTTTGACCTGATGACTCACAGCGACTAAACATGAATGTGTAAATGTATTCATGGTAATCCCTCAAATAGTTGTTTGGAGGAAAAGTCATCAAAATCAGTTGGATACATCCTCTGGGCACCATGGATATCCACACCAAATTTCACACCAATCCATCCAGTGGTTGTTCAGTGGTTCAGATATTTCAATGTGGACCAAGCCTCAAGAAAGGCTAAAAGTAGTAGTAGTAGTGTACAATCACCTGAGAAGAATGGTTGTGTTTTCGTTACCTTGGAATGAACTCTTTATGTCTACCATGTTCCTTCAGTAGCAAAGACTGAACAAACCAAACACTGACACTAGTGGACACATTTCGTATCCCATGGTTGGAATCTTCTACCTCACCGCTAGCTACCACTAAATCCAACACACCAGTCCTTTAAGACAAGTTAATTCCACATTCGAAATATTTCACATTCAAAACACTATCTCATTCATTTTCATTGAATATTGTTTAATTGCCTTACAACTGCAGCAACATCCCTTGATACAGCCACAACGATAATTAGGGTTAAACCTCACTCTGCTCAGTGTAACAGAACATAGGTTGATAATTCATCAACATTCATCTGCCCTAAATTATGTTTGTTTTTTCACTGAAATTGTTCAGGTTTCTTAATGAGTATCAGCCTTAATGTTTACTTTCTCTGTCAACAAGTTCAATAATCAGTAATTTTATGGTTGACATTTTGCACTCAATTTTCTTTGAAATGAGCCTTTCACTCTACATTTGTAAATAAACAGATTGAAGAGCAGCTATAAATATCTTCACTTCTTTTTCTTCTTAGCAGATTTTCTTTTTTCTTTTTGATGTGGGAGGATGTGCTCTTGCAATAAGGCTTTTGGCTGATGAAACAGGGTGTTGGTCTGCCCACCAGATCTCGTTTCATCTTCAGAGCCTCAAACATCAACTAAGAAAAGGTTGATTGGTGGTGGGATGTAGAGAACTTCATCTTGAATGTACAGAGAGTACATCTGAGGGCTGATACTGTCTAAAATAGTTGTAGTGGTAGGCTAGAGTGCAAAACTGGAAGGACTCTTACAGTAAAATGATACTGGAGAGATACATTCAGTAACAGACATCTTCTTCCGTATTACTGTGCATACTGTCAACTTCCTCCACACGTACAGTATGTGACCTGCAATTGAGTATTTCATGGTGATGGACCGTATACAGCGCTGCCCGGATAAGAATTCGCCCATTGCAAATGCTTAGATTGAGTTGTGGTCGCGGAGGGAAATAACATCTCTTCATGTCGTGATGTGTGAGACATCAGCATGGTCAACCGTAACCATTTCTGGAATTCTGATGAGTTCATTGGTAATGTGATTGCCTGCTGTTGCTTCACTTGTAATGGAGCTATGGGCATGTTTAGTTCTTTTAAAAGAAAATGCTAATTTCAGCCAGAAGGCACATAATGACAAATGAGAATGATATTAAGACTCCATTTGCTCTCTGTGTTCCCTTCACTTCCCTCTCTTCTCTCATGGCTTTTTTTTTTCTCTAGCACATGACTCATATTCTCTGTCCAGCTCTGATGTCCTTCACAACGGTCATGTCTGTCTGACAATAAATTAATTTCTATCTTAATAAAATTCACTAACATTTCAATATTCTGCTTTTGTGTTTTTACCTTTTTTTTTTTTTTTGCTAAATTGCACCAAATGTGGGTGGTTACCCCTCAGTTGCTCCCTGAATGAATCCAAGCTGCATAAGATTTTGAGGCAAGCACATAAAATCCCCTTATAAGGTACACAGAGCACACATGAGCAGATACAGATCACTGAGATATCAAGAGACACATAAATGCACAAGGCAACAGATGCCATTGTAAGTATGGTAATAAGAACCTAGCAGAGGAGGAGGCGGGAGAGGGGAACAGCAGCGTGTTTCAGGTAGGAGCAGGCAGCATAAACAGGAACAGCAGCAGCAGTATGAAGGGCTGTCAGATGATAAACACCAGCTCATCAACTTGTGAGAATGTGATTGGTGATTGTCACTGACTGAGTTAACTTTAGGTTCCGTAAGTGTTGTACAGCAACAGGAAATTCACAAAATCTAATCTAATGTATGATTTCTGCAGGCTGAAATGAAAGCAGAGCAGGAGAGTGAGCATAGAGTTTTTGATTGGTTGATAATAACAGTCTAAGGTGTAAGCAAGCTTAAGCTTGTTTTGTACCTTTGTATGTTTGAACAGTGTGTCTGTGGAGGACATCACACATATTTTAGGCCCTGGACTGCATATTTATAACATGAGCTGTGGCTGCACTGGATCGAAGGTTGCCATGCTGGTTGTAAAAATAATTATTTCTACCTTTTCCAGGATGAGAAGAATAACATTTCTCCATTTTTTGATTACTACACCTGCCGATTTGTAGCCACAGTGGCAGCATGGCTTGAGGGATGGTAATGTCTGTCAGGCTAGAATATCTCAAAGCTACTAGACAGATTGGCATGAAAATGAATGCAAACATTCATGTCCCCCTCAGGATGAATTGTAATAACTTTGGTGCTCCCTTAACTTTTTATGTAGCGCCATCATCAGGTCAAAATTTCAATTTGTACTACTACTAATACTAATACTTCAGTTTATAACCACATACCTGACAAACTAACTGTAGAATGTGTTTAATGCAATTATTATGAGTTAGCACGTGTTAGAGAGCTTACATTAGAATGTTAGCTCATATTTAGCTCGGTCAGCGCTGTGCAGTAGTCTTGCAGAGCTGTTAGCTTGGCTGCAGACTCTAGTCTTGTGTTACACTTGAACGACATCTCTGCGTAAGACATTGCACATATTTTAGGCCCTGTAAGCAAAATGTGTATAAAATTACCTAATTTTTATCATAAGCTTGGTCATCTTTGGGCATGTCTATAATGCTAAACATTACTGGAATCACATGTACTGGGACTGCACTGTATTATTATATGCAAAACAGTAGCTTTTTTTTCTACCTGCTGTTTTTTTCTCTGCTCCTGACCTCCATTGATGCTCTGTTGTAAATGTCAACATGGTGTCAAGTCATCTGCATTGTCATCTGTGGGAATAGAGATAATGCATCACCAAACAACATGTTAAGCCAACACAGCTGTTATTTACACAGGGTTTATGTTCTGTTTTCCCTAAAAATTGGTTGGCAGCACATTTTGACTTTCATTAGAAATGCACATTGGCCCTCACAGCTCCCAGCTTGATGTTTGTGTTTTTATGTTCTATACTGCTTAATGGTGACGTTTCTTTCTTTCCACTGGGTATGTTTCAAAAAGATTGTGGATCTCAGTCAAGCTTTCCTGGTCAAATAATGACATTAAATGTAACAGAAATATAGACTTATTTAATTTTTCCACATGACTGGCAACAAACCTGTTTTCATCTGGAGAGTACCCATCCCTACTCACTGGCTGAGAGACATTCCAGCTTCCTGTCTGTTTTCCACAGCAGATGAGATGTTACAGTATCATATCAGTTCGTAGAGTCCCCAGCACCCAGAGATATAGCACCCACACACACAAACACACTCACTGGGATGGATGGGTCTGCCAATCAGCCGAGCAGAATGCAGCCCAATCCTCGGCTGTTTGGCTCTCTCCCACAACAGTGTGACTCACACTGCAAGCTTTGCAGTCAGCGGAGCGTATCAGCCTCCATCTTCACAGGAAACACTGCCACGGCTTCCACTTTTCTATCTCATTATATACTTACAATTGCTAATAAACCCGCATGCTCAAATCAGCCATGCAAACATGAGCTCAAAGTGCGCTGGGAGCATGTTGGCAACAAGGACAGAAAATAGTCCCTGTGATGGCACTGATGCTATTTGCAGGCATGATGTGTTAATGATTTTGCCACAAGAAGGAAAAATGCAAGCATACAAGCATAGTGCAGACATACATGCCCTTCATTTCTCCCAGTTATAGGGTGACCTTTAAATGAGTGATAAAGAATTGGGTACTGCAAAGATTGCAGGAACAGTGTAACAGAGTTTCAACCCAAATGCAATATTTCATAAAAAGCCACCAGCCATCAGTCTACAAATACCATACTGTACATTCAAAGGTTTTGGGAGATGGACTTTAAGGCGCAGCATAGAGCTAAAAGTGCTGCAAAACAAAGCTGTGACCTCGAGTAAGTGTGTGTGCGTATGAATGATCCTCCTGCTAGTGTGTGACTTGGGAGACAAGACGAGATGAGTCATACTCACAGCTGTGTCTCATGTACTCAAAGTAACACGATGTACTCATATAGACATAAACACACACACATGCACGCATGGACACATACACACACTCCTGAATACATCCATAGATACACTTCACATGCCACATCTCGCAGGCAAATTATATGAATACATCTTACACTGAACATGTAGTACTCTCTTTTGCAAAGTCTTTTTTATTTATTCATGCACTGCTCTTAGTTGACTCTATCGCTTGTAGTTATTCTTTCCTGGCAAAACATTGGCAATTATTGTTCAGTGTTTAATGTACTGTGTATCACTCATAGTTCTGCACCTTTTGAGTATGCAGTTTAAAAAGCTATAGCTCTGAAATGTCACACTAATTAATTACCGTGCTAACGTGCTAAACTAAACCATAGTGAATATGGTAAACATCATACCAGCTAAACATCCATATGCTAAAATTGCCATTGTGAGCATGTCAGTGTGCTGATGTTTGCATTTAGCTCAAAGGACTGCTATCCTCCAGAGCCCAACAGAGCTGCTAGCATCAGCTCGCTGACTGTAGACTCTCAGTCTGATTTAACAGCACTGAAGCTACATTATGCAGCGAGATTTGATCATTAGCATAATCAACGCCCCCAAAGTGCTATATGTTCTGGTTCAATTTGTTCAGGATTCATTGAGTAAAAAAGTCCTGCTGTCAGAAATCTGCAAATGAAAACAACAAATTTAGTCACGTCAGTGGTGGTATTAGTGGACCTGAAATTGTGAAAATATCACTATGATCATCAATGCTGTGTCATCACTGAGTGGTAGAACTGAAAAGAGAGTGGTTTGACATGAACTTAGATGCCAACACTCATCTTGCTTAAAAAAAGCCAGGACCATCATTCAAATGGGTACATGATATGCACTGTCCCTGAAAAATAAGTGGAATAAATAAATAAAATAAATTGTTGGAGAGCTAAAGGCAGCTAAAAGCTAAATAAATTATTCCTCAGTGACTTCAGCACTGCACACAACCATTTCACTCTTTCATTACAATGAACTATTTGACTGAACAAAAACATCAATAATATCACTTACTGTGGATTTAAAATAGGTTTATATTCTTTCCGCAATAGATTGATAAAATGGAACCAAACACGAAACAAAGCCGAACACATTTAGGTATGCTGATCACAACTTTATTTTGCCCATTCATTTTACTTGAGTGACACTTGATTCTCCTTTTATTCCACTATCTTCATCAAAGCTAATAACACAATAAAACAATGAAACACCAATAATAACATCCAGGGGAATCAGTGCAATGAACCAATCAGGACATCATGATTACTCTATTTTTACTTTTTTGTCTAACTTGAACTCTATTATTCAAACTAATTTAACTAGAGGACCTGATCAAACAAGTGACCTCTAAGGTGCCAGTGCAAATGTCACCACTTACTCGCTGCTGCTGTGTACACCTGTAAATAAAAACTCTGATTGGTGTAAAAATAAAGAGAGGGGAAGAGCTGGGCCAATCAGAAAAGGGTCTTTGTTCTGAGTTGAAAATAGAGCACTTGAAGCCCAACTGTTGCCTGGAGACATGGACTGCAGGCAATTAAGGAGCCAGATTACAGTGGGGAGAAAATAGGTGATATTGTCAATGGAGCACGAATTTGTGCATGCGTGTGGGTGTGAGGGTGAGCAGATGAGTGCAGGTGCATCTGACTGTACATGTGTTGAACACATCGGGCTGAGCATTAGTGCAGAAATGTGAAAATGTAGATATAGAATTGTTAATGATTCTTTATATCCACCTTTCTGAATGTCCTGTGATCCTTCTATCTATCTATCTATCTATCTATCTATCTATCTATCTATCTATCTATATGAATGGAAACATAATTTTCACCTTGTCTGACTACTTGGAAAGCTGGTACCGCTGTGACTTAAAAAAAATAATTTATAAAAATATTGAGCAAAACCAAACGCTACCAAGTGGGAGGTAAAAACATATAATTTTCTACCAGCTGATAGTAGGATTCAGCTCTCTTTGAGGTTTGAGGTGGACATTACTCACTGTATTTTTAAAATACAACACTAGTGCACTGCACAAACACAGTCTACGTTCAACACCTACATCCCTATTCTGCACTGCAAAATGTTTAAGAGAACCACAAAGTCTCTGATTGAAGTCTTGGGGCCTCATTTATACATTTTAATATGGATTTAGTATTTTAAATCAATTTGTGCTTTTAAATCCTGAGAAGTACCCTTTCTAAGTCTTAAACGGCAGGGCCATCACGAACGGACATTAGCTTGGCTGCATGAAATAGATGGGACCAGAAACTTGGTGATGTAGTGTCTACTTGCAAGGCTAGTTGGTGAACTGCTGTAGTGTTGTGCTTGCTTCCGCTGGCATTTCATCCACCACTGTACACCATTTCATTCAATGAAATGTAACTGAAGAGAAAAAGTAGTTCCAAGCTAACGGTCAGTTAGAAAATTGGGAGTTCATCCTCTTGTTATTTTGGACTCTCTGGCTCTCCATACCCTGAAATGTCAGCAATGTCAAGACAGCTTTCTAGTGGTCAACAGCATAAATTTGCATGTCAAAGTTCACCAAAGTCAAACTCAAGAGTGGATCCCCTGATTGTAGTGATTCCAGGGGAATCAATTGATTTTGCCATGAAATTTTGCAGCATTAAATCCTGGTGCGTCCAAAACTTTGTGTCTAACTGTAACCCCCAGGTCACAAAACAACCTTGATTTGAACAACCAATAATAAGACGAGGTAAATGAGGCCCCGGGACTAGAACAAAAGCCTGTACACCATGTAGCTCAGCAGGGATCTTTTTTAAGAAGTGAGCTGTACACTTTCCACTTTTGACAGTGTGATGGGTATCTTCCCCTCCTCTATACCTGGTGGCTTAGTGACCACATCCCCTGGAACCCTCCACTTTGACCCTGACTCTCTTCTCTGTTCTCCTTCCCCTGGTCTGTGGAACAGCCTCTCTTTGAAGTTTGCCTTAGGGAGGATCCAAACGACAACCCCCATCGCCACCAATGCCGAGCCAAGACAGGAGAGCCCGATCCCAGCTGCAGTGCTGAGGTGCAGACCCCTGTTGAAGCTTACAGCCTGGGTGTCCACAAAGTACAGGTCTCCCTCTCCGAAAGACTCAATTTTATGTGGAGTGGAGTAACCGACTGACAGGCTGGTAATACCTGCAGTCAGGATCAGGAGACCCAGGGCCAAGGACACCTGGAGGAAGACATAGATAGAAACCTAAAGTGGTAATTTGTGAAGCCCTGTCCTTTTTTTCTGCAGCTGGTAATCTTTCCTCAGCACTCTGCACTTGTTAGGAAAGGTCATTTTGTTGTTTGTGATGTGGAAAAAAATCCAAATTGCCAAATGGGCAGGGGGCTTACATGAAATCCCTCACCTTTACAAATACCACTACACCAGTGCTTGCAGTTCATCATTCAGAGACAACAGTTTGAAATGCACTGTGTGCACTATGTTGCATGATTATATCAGAGAGCGTTTTTCCACTGGGGGAGCTCATCACTGGCAGGTGAAAACAATCGACAGGCGACACCATGTGTCATAGAGGTGGTACGTCTGTCTGCAGCCTTCCCCAGACTGACAGTGAGGCTGGCAGAGACAAGGGAAGACGTGCATGGGCAATTTGGCAGATATTGGAAAGCTTTTGGTGAAAACCTGTCAAAAAAATGGTAGAATAAAAAGTACACCTTTTGCATGACTGAATCTTAATGTATTGTTGATAAGCTAGAGCACTGATGAGGATTGCCCATTGCTCCGACAACCTGGGAAAAAAATACTCACCCAGTGACCCTGTTTAATGAAAAATAGTGCAATGTTATGTTCCATGAAATAGACATTTTGTTCATCCACCACATTATTAGACACTGTCAGATGACAAAACGTGCATGCACAACGGAACCTGGAGAAAATGAAAACAGACTTTATTAGGCCTTCGCCTTGGTCAACACTCGTGTTTAGTCTGCTGCAACAGGATATGAAATGCTTAGATTCATTTAGCAGTTCAGGGTCGACAGGATAAAAAGCTGGGTTTCAAAAGCTTGTAAAGGTAGAGGGCTGGACTGAGAGACAGAATGACATGAAGAAATAGAGACTATACTACATCACTGAATTTACTTTCTATGAGGATATGTGACCCGCCGTCTCTCAGGGGGATTCTGCTTACATTTCAAACAAACATGGGACATAAAAGACACCAGTGGTGGATTTAATCTCTATTGTGTTTAATCAGTCAGTGATAGATATTTATGTATACCAAATATCAGAGCAGGACTGATTAAAGGAAATTCTCAATATGTCTAGCAACCAAACAGTGCAAGAAACGCCAGAGAGGCGTAGCGCTGAAGACACGGACAGACACATTTCCTACGCTGTCTGATGTGTATTTCGTGGAACGGTTTACTGTTTGTTTACTGATAGTGAGTGAGGCAAACAGAGTGTGGTTCCTCTACCTTCCACACAGCTGAGCTCCACCACAGGGCTGACCTCTGGCTCTGGACGAACCCCTGATCCTCCAGGTCCCTCTCCCACATGGAGGACGAGCACTCCTCATAGAAGTGGTGCAGATATGAACGAACCCCAAACTGAAGACAGCTAGAACCTGCCTGGAAGGATGATGTGCACAAAGGGGCCAATTTACACGGGAAGATAAATGTCCTCAGTGGTTTCATTTGCCTGCATCTCTCATTCACATTTGGTGGAAGCACAGGCTCGATAACACCTCAGATTACAGCCTGCCTATAGAAATGGACACTGTGTGATTCTACTGCATGTATGAAATATTTGCACTGAATTCGTGGGCCTTACCAAAGCGTAATCCAATGTTCTCTGCACACCTGCCTAATGTTGATCATGACTCTTTTAGCTGCAATAAAATCCAATAAAACTCGAAGATCACCCAGGCACACTGAAGCTCACCTCACTCCCGGAGGACTCTCCTCCTGAGCCAGAGACACAGGCATCAGAGCACAGCGCCATCGCACCTCACGCACCTTGTACACCTGCGGAAGAAGACACAGATAGATGCTGTAGGTGGTGCACAGATTGATATGTGTAATTCTCTGCAGCGAGGTGGTGTGACACAAACACTGTTTATCTGCTGAATATGGATTTCCCTCAATAAGACCCTCCCTCCCCTCAGAGACTGGTCATAAATCGTGGCCCGTGTCGTCAGGTTGCCCCAGTTATTGTTGCCGCATGCGAACGATTGACGGCTACCATGGCCCTGAGGTAGCTCTATTACCACCCACGGATGAGTCACACATATGCAAGTGCGTGCACACTCTATTCTTCCTCGTACGCATATGCACACACGTCCCTCTGTTGTTATTCTCCTGAGGTGGTTTGATTGATTTCTTTCATTCTCTGCCTTCCAACTGTTCCTCTCAGCGGCCACACATGCCTTATCTCAGTCTGTACTAAACAGTGACTTTAACCCGACTGCAATTTGAAACATAACCCTGAAAAGCAAATCAGTAATCACCAGAGGAGAACATCCTGCTCAGGTAATGTGATGTTTTCACCCTCCTCCAAGGCCAAAATCTTGAGCCTGACAGGGAGAGTTGTTACCAACCTCTGTCCAATTAAACACGCTTTTCGCGAGACCATGTGATTCATGTTTGTTTAGAAGCTCTGGTCTTATTTTAACTGGAAATCGTGGGGTATAAACAAAAGTAATACAAAGAAATGCAAGAAAGTAAACTTCTCACGCTGAAGAAAACTATTCAAATGGATAAATAGAAAAAATTTAATTTCAATTGACTGTCATGAATTGGCTCTAAATTACCTGTTGCAGTTTGTGCTGTCACCTTATTAAGTGAAACTTTTAGAAAAAAAAGTATCATATTATCTTCTGAAAAGAGCGCTGAATGTCGCCAGACTTCATCAATTTAAAATCTCATTTTCATAGCATTGAACATCCCAGTAATTTTTGTCGGGCTCAGTTTTTCCTCAGAAAGAAAAAAAAGATCTGACCTCTCTGGTTTTATTCAAGCTGAATGTCAACACAATTAGAAGAATGAATTAACGAAAAAGCGAGGTGGGGAAGTCCATAATTAACACGATTTCAATGGAAAACTTCAACTTTGCATGACCTCACATCTGATGATGCTTTTGAATGAACGTGTGAAGCACTGCTGAGTGACTCCAGTACATGATTTTCCAGTATCTCCATTTTATACTCATTTATACTTTTACTTCATTACATTTCAGAGGAAAATTCTGTGGCCTACATTTATATGGCAGCTTCAGTTACTGGTTCCTGAAGTGTTCTGCAGTATAACAGACTAACATGTTAACATTAGCTCTGTTTTGATTTGC
Source organism: Chaetodon trifasciatus (assembly GCA_037975065.1). NCBI lineage: Eukaryota > Metazoa > Chordata > Actinopteri > Chaetodontiformes > Chaetodontidae > Chaetodon > Chaetodon trifasciatus. Next base: position 1,009,449 of record JBBMOE010000029.1, read on the forward strand.
TAAATACTTCTTCCACCTAACTGACTCACAGTATGTTATTTGACCCTTATGATGAATTTGGTAGTATGTACATCTTTGAGCTGGTCATGATATGAATGCTAATGTCACTTCTTTGATATGGCTTCCAAGATTCTTTCTGAATTTCATTTTCATGACTGTATAACATCCTGAGATTCAAAGTAACTAAATACATGTACGCAAGTACTGTACTTAAGTGCTATTTTGATGTATTTGTACTTTACTTTAGTATTTCCATTTATGCTACTTTGCAGCCCAAAGATGTAAAATTTGGTCAATATTCTAGAAATGTTCAAAAAGAAAGAAAAAAGTTTTTGCATCAGAACTTTGTTTTTCTTCTTCTCTGCCCCTTCATCATCTCATGACCCTTCAGATTGATCTTGTGACCCTTTGCAGGGGGCTGACCCCTCAGTTGGGACCACTGAACTAACTTTATGTTAAAACCAGCTCCACATCGACCAGCTCACCAGCCAAATGCTGCTTAATGCACTGATGCATCAGTGTTAACAGTGTAACCATTCCACAGATCATAACGTGACACCCAGTTTATGCAAAACCAACGCTTTTACTTCGATACTTGTAAGTATATTTTGCTGATGATACTTTGCTGTACTTTTACTTGAGTAGGATTTTTTTATTTTTAACTTGTAACGGAGTAGTTTTAGACTTGAGTGAAGGATCTGAGTACTTGTTCCACCAAAGCTCTTTAATATGTGAATATGCTTTAATTAATATGTGGAGCTCTGAGGCTGACTCACAGTATATTATGATGGATTAAGCTCTAAAGTGTGGTACCAAACCCACTGGTTTTGAATACTAACGGGATTTACTTATTTATTTTTCACACAAATGTATTTCAGATTTTTTCCCCCCATGACCATAAAACACGTTAAACCTGGTTTAGGTTTTGGCAGGGTGTCCAATCCTGATCAACACACCACAGCTCCATACAGACTACTGAAGCAGGGCGCTGTCCATGGTGCTGATAAGTTTGCCCCAACTTTCCTCCAGACTCTCACGCGAGTTAAATCCACATTGAGCCCATTTAAAAACACCAAATTCAGCATATTATTTGTCCTGCTGGATCTGAAAGCTACCCGAATACGCAACAGGGTTTCTTCACGCCCCGCACTCATGTGGGATGCATTTGCGTTCCCATGCCAATAACCAACTGATGAGACAAAATATGTCGCATTTTGATAAGACTGGTCGCATCGTTTGGAAACAGAAAGATGGAGGTCATTCCTTCTCAGCACAGACACAAACTAACCGCCAGCGTTGGACACCAGTGAGTCATCGCGGCCATGCAGCCTCAGTCCATTTCACACTTTTCTCCAACGCACTTTTTTTTTCTTTCTTTTTTTTTTTGTCTCTGCCTCCACCACCACTGCAGCCTCCTCTTTTCACCCAAATCGAGACTCTGTCTTACCCCCTGGCCGGAGTGCTGGCTCCTCTCACTGGGGATCCATGCGCTGTCGGAGCCGTTGATCTCCAGCGCTGCTGCTGATGTGAATCAGCTGAACGGAGACACTGAGCATGCGCGCACGCAAAGAGAAACGTGTGAACTGATGATGATCCTGAAGAGGAAAACGTTTCAAGTCAAGTCTGTAACAGGTTAGGTTCATGGTAGCATCTACACTATCCGTCATTCAGTAATGTTTATCAGACAACACACAAATTACTCTTTCAAAGTGAAGATCTTTTCATTTCAATTAAGCAGAAGAAGTTACAGCCATTCTTGGTATGAAACTGGATTTTATTATTATATTTGACCTTCTTCTCATCATCTCTTTCCATTACACAGTATCCCAGCAAAACTTTAAAATACTATAGGAAAAGAGCATAAAACAGAAATATGTGTCCATATACCACAGGAGATTAAAGCATAAGCCACTCAACTCTTCATGGGGTACCATGGATCCACTACCCGCCTAAAGGAATATTTAGTGGTATTATATGAAAGCCAGATTAAGACTGCCTATATATTTATCGGCGTTCTTATATTCTCGCACTGTTGTCAGTTATTCAGCTGGGATGAGCTGTTTGAAATCCCCCCGGCGCATTCTGCACCTGTCGAGATATTATCCCTTTGAAGCTTGTTTAGTCTGATGTTGGGCCACAGGGGCTTTTGAATTGGTTCAAACTTTTCTTGAGTGACCTCATCTTGACCCATACTAGGGGCTATAAGTCCGGGCATTTAGGCCTCTGATGCTTTGATTTTGATCTTTCTTTTTCATGATCAGTCTCCTGTGTGTCCCCTAACTTTGTGGAGGTGCAGTACTAAATCACTGGTGTATTAATGGTTGTGGGTTTAGATTTTCAAAACTCATATAGGGGTGTAATCTTCAAAATATTCCCAAATTGTACCACTTTTGGCTATAAAGTGGGAGTTTAGTGAAAAACTTATGATTATGTTTTTTAGAGCGAGTTTTGGGACAATAAATCCTGCATGATTAGCAGACATTACCTGTGGGGTCCCACAGGGTTCACATGTTGGGTCCAAATATATTCAAATTATTTTTATACCTTGGCTTTTTCTGTTCTTTATTGTGCCTTTCTGTACAATTTCACTTTTCTTGAATTCACTTTTATCAATGAAGATTGCACGTTTACTATCACAACCTGAGTACTGAGCATTACAAAATAAGTACAACGCCCTTTAGGAACATCACAGAAATACATAATGATTTTTTATTCAAATAAGTAAGGTTTTGTCAAAAAACAAACAAACAAACAAACAAAAAACCAAACAACAAAAAACATTAACATTTGCACACACAAATCAGTCAAGTTGAGAGCTCTTAATTCATTTCTCAATGTCTAAATTCAGAACATCTATGTGCAGTATTCCCTAAGTTTCGTGGTTGTGTCCTTTTAACATTTCACTGCCAATGAGATAAATATTCTAATGCAAAGCAAGTTTTTACACAATTCAAGAGTCTCTGAACTGCCCATCAAATGCCAGTCTGACAGAATAGTCTACTTAAATTGAGAGTGGCATTCATCAGCTGTCAGTCATTGATAATGCCTCCGGGGACGCAAACTAAAGAAGCATTTCTACCTCTGTAAGCAGAAGCTCTCAATAAAGGCAGGCTCGCTTCAAGGCAGGGTCCGCAGTGGAGATAATGTTAAAAGAGGCACCCCCCCCCCTCTCTCTCTCACACACACACACACACAGTCCACATTCAGATATGTGCCAGCATGTGGTCTGTAAATTTTTCAGTGTTTTGTGAAGATACATTATTTATGCAGACTGTCATAATAGATCCCAAATGAAAAGAAAACAAATACTGTCATTTTCACATATGTATCCGATCTGTGTGTGAAAAGAACATTTGCTACCAGGGAGAATATGTGTATGTGTGTGTGTGTGTGTGTGCACTCATGGGGACAGTGGTTCATCATCTCTGCATATTTGTTATTTGGACACAGTAGGATAAGCCATAAAAGGCAGAACAAGACTGTTTCCAAGGTGCACTGTTGAGAGAAAGACAAAAAACTGTTCTTGTTTGTTGTTCATACACACACACACACACACACACACACACACACACACACACACACACACACACACGTGCTTTGTATGACCAAGCTGTGCTCTAGAGGAACAAAAAAATTTCCATGGTTACGAGTCCAACAAGGTCAGACACAGGAAGTGAGTGCTAGGTGTTGATTGGCTGATAGATAATTACACTTCCCTTTAAGATGATGTGCAAACAAGACCTTTTTTTTATCTACTCTATTTAGAAGCTGTTGTAAAGCGCTATCAGTCATTCAAATCCATGCCTCGCTTCCCTTACGCAACTTCAACCTCAGTTTAGTGAACATCACCCGGAAAGCCTCTTTACACTTTATAAATCAGTAAAAAAAACCCCACCATATTACATGAAAGGTGCACACAGTCATACACACATGCACAGGTAATAGTATTAATATGACAGCAAGGTTGAGGTTATTTTTTTAAAAGATCACACAGTGGAAGTGTAACAGGTTTGGGGGAGCTAGCCTACTTGTAGTGCCTAACCTACTTATTACTTCCTTTATTCCTCCAGCTTGGGAGGGTGATCCTTTGGTGTGGTAAATTATGCATTGTGCTTGTCTGGTATCTTAAAAATAACCTGTGCATCAACCCACACCAGCCTATAAAGGAGCTGTCAATATTCTGGAACATCCAAGCCATCATGTTAATTAGCTGTGAAAAGCCTTTCATTTGTTGGCTCATCAAATAGAAAGAGTAAAACATTTTCCAAAACCACAATATTTAGGTTTGATGACTGAGAAGACAGTTTCAGTCTTTTCATTTTCTCCACTTGTCTAATCCTTGTCAGGGTAGGGAGCGTGCCCGCTATCCTGGAAGATGCTTTTTGACATGTCTATGGCTCAGTACGTGCCATTGAGATATAGACATTCACAAAGGTTCCAGTCTCTGTACTTTTTTTAAATTGTTAGAGCTTAAAGGAATAACTTTGGCTTTTTAGGAAATACACTTTTCTTGCAGAGACTTGAATGAGAAGACTGATATAACTTTCATGTATGTACACTGAATATGAAGCTACAGCCAGCGGGCAGTTAGCTTAGCTTAGCATACAGACTGGAAACAGGGGAAACAGCTAGCCTCACTCAGCTCAAAGGCAGGCCAATGTTGGCAGACTTCAGGCTGTGAGTCAGGGTAACTTAAGCAAAGCTAACCGGCAGCTGGCTTCAGCTACATAATTACCATATAGACACGGGAGTGGCACCAATTTCCTTGTCTAACACTTGACAAGAAAACAAATATGTGTATTTCCCAAAATGTCAAACAAATTCTAACAAAGACAAACACATTCTTTCTACTCTCTCCCTCTGCGCCTCTTTCTCTTTCTCTCTCCACATCTCAGACACATGTTTTGTAAGCTTACCTTTCTACAGCATGATAAAAGTCTATTTTCTTTTTCTTCTCTCTATCTCAAACCCAGGCATACCTTATGGATTCACAAAAGACATATTAAAACTCAAAAATCATTCTGCAGGCTTTGACTTATCTTTTAATTGCACCAAAGGCTTGTTAACTCAAATTCCCTCTCCCTTGTGCCATATCTCTTGTAAATTCAAGCATATAGTCAGGATACATCGGTCTATCTCAAATACAGGCATACCTTTTTAATTGCATAATTAAATGCTGGTTAAATTCACTCTGCTGCTCTCTATCTCTTTCTTAAAAGCAGGTATTGCAGGTATTGCAGGCGCACAGTTTCGGATGCACCCAAGCTGTGTTAAAACCTCAAATCTTTTGTTATCTTCAATGTAGCTCTGCTTTTAGTAAGCACACATTTTAATTGCACAATAAAGGCTCTGTA